>PYWC01000076.1:856056-942919 GCA_003182015.1 Tuber magnatum | reverse complement strand
GTATTCTTAAATATACTTGGTTGAACAGTTACTTCTTTGATCTCCTATTACACCCCGTTCGAAGCCTCCTTTAGCAAGCAGCACTCGCTTCGTGTTGATCACGACGCCATCTGCTCCTATCGTACCGCTACGTGACTAGGGCCTAGCCCGAACACGTTACAAGTTGCAACAGAGAAGAAGAGGTAACTAGCCCAGGTTTCACATAACGGAACCTCAGGGAAGCTGATAGAAGATTATGGCTGCACAGAAGGAAATGGTTGGGATGTCAGGGATCTGTCAGCAGAGGATTTTCCTTAGTTATATAAAAGAGTATGCCCCTCTTAGATTTACTTTCTTTACACAACCTGGTAATTTCCTGTCTACATCTGTACTTAGGAATTACAACTTTGTTTCTTCATCGTGTTACCAGAACCTCTGAACCCGGACCCTGATCCCCAAGAACCTGTCCTGGAACCCTATAAGCCTTGATACAAATACATCTTGCTGGTATACTGGTACCTCTCTGGTACCTCGCCTACCATGGTGTGCCTTGGACTATTTGCTCTGAACCCTACACGGACCCTCCCCATTACACTTCTCTCTTGTAAGACTATTTGCAATCTCTTTGGTATACCATCTGACTTCACCATAGATTAAACTTCTCCTATTAAGCTGTTTATGCCTACTTGAAGTGGTAGCTGAGCTCCTCCAGAACACAAATTCATTGAACAGTCTTTCAATGTATCTAGCAAATAAGTGGAATAACTAGTTGTATTGTCAAATAAAAATAAAGCTTGACAACCTGGAAATGCATTCTCAAAGACAGGAATTGCAAGCTTCAAAACTTGCTCAACTAGTTGATCACTATCCTATCAGATGTCTCCTCCATATTCAATTGAGCAGGGAGCCAGAGTGGAATCAAGCTGCTTAGGATCCTCTTTGAATGTTCTATACTCTGAACTAAGTAATGGGTTTGCGTCTTCAGATACTCATAATCACCCTCCTGATGTGAGGAAATCTGAAACCATTATTCCTTTTCCTGGTATTTTCTTTCTTAAAGGAATATTATCTTTGATTTACATCTTAGATCTACCATTATTGGTATTAAAGATTGACTTATCTTGTACTACAAGTACAATAGGTCTCACTCCAAGAGGCAAGTTTGTAGGATATATGCTCTGCAGGTCCTCACCCTACTCAGTATTGACAAGTTCTCAATAGACCATTCACTCCTCTCAGGCTTAGAGAGCTGATAAGAAATACTCCTGTCTATAGTGAACTACATCACTCCACTCATAGCCATCCTTATAGACTCCTTTGCTCACATCTCATAATTCATAATCCATTTCATGCAGCTATTTTACTACTATTCAACAACTCAATGTTTCCTTAATCTCATACTTCTCTTTAGCAAGATGAGCCAACTGAGCTTTTGTTTTTAAAGTATAAGGAGCCAGTGTATATTTTAATTCAGGCTACTCTTCAAATGTAAGAGTTCCTATCTGCCAATATGTGGAAATAGTATATGCAATCCTCTGCCTAGTAACTCTTTCACCAGCACTAGCAAGATATTCTCGAACTGCCAGTCTTGTACATTTATTAGTAATAAGACGATATAGCATTGGAGACTTTCTCTGTTGAGATGAGGGGACAATACAGCTTTAGATCCAGTGTTTCTCATTTTGAATAATGCAGTCATGAACACATCTTTCTTGACCTCCTATGGCTGTAACCACAAAGGCTGCCTCTCATTTAGACTATTTCTAGAATGGTTTCTGCAATCCATATCTTTGGAATTGAAGAAACTCATGTACCTGTAAGTGATATGTAAGATCTTGACCTTTTATTTTGTTTCTCTTAGACTTTAACCACTTTCGGAGGTCATGAATACCTGAGATATATAAGTCCTTTGCATTTTGTGATATTTAAGTTATCAGAGTCAAAAATACACATACCTTTAGTGAGAATTCGATACTTAAATTGACTAGTTTGATACTAAGATAAATTAGATCAGCTTGTGATAGCTTCTGCCAAATTATCCCTCCTGCTTACCTCCTGCTCCTCCTGGGCCTCAACCTCAATATATCTCTCCTGCACCTCTTGCCTCACTATATCCCCATATCTGTCCTCGCCTTCTAGCCTCTCTAGCCCCTCCAGGGCTTCCTGCTACTCCAGCTCTTCCTGCTCCTGCTCTCTCTTAGGCTCTAAGTTCATTCTCAGCTAGATTTCTCTCCCTGAATCTAATGCTTCTTTCATGCTCATCCCACTCCCCCCATCTCATGCCACTCTTCCAGCAAGTCCCTCTGCAACTCTACTCTCACCTGCAGTATCCTTATTTGTATTATGGACAAGCAAGCTTTGTTGTACTTCAGCTCTCTTCTTTTGTCTCCAAACTGTTTGGCAACATGGAGGCTTTCCTGCTCTTCCAGCCATGACTGGACTTTCATGAACAACTAATTATGAATATTATTTACTAGTCAGCTTCTACTTAAAATAAGAATTTAGATATAGTTTGGATTGGAATTTACCAAAACGAACTTGTTCTTTCTCAATTGCAACTGCTGATAGAGTTTAAGCTTTATCAATACTGGATCTCTCTCTAGTATTTTTGGGTCAACCTCTGAGATGACCTACAGTTTGACTTTGTTGTGTTTGCCTTTTTATGCTAACCATGTTGTATTTGTTAATCTTTGTTGCAGTATATATTTCACTTTATATATAAAGTTACTTCCTTTTTCTTATTTATTATACTTACATTGAGTACAAGTTCCACAGATTAGTCATCTTTTCATGTTACATTACAATGCCAAGACCACTAATCTATAGCAAAATCTTGGGCTTTTAAAATGAAGATACCATGTTTTTAACTTTCTTGTACAGAATAAAAAAACTGTACTTCTATTCTGCTTCACTTTATCTATATTTCTACAGTTTTTTTATATATTTTAGACTAGTCTTTGGTAGGTTATATTCCATCAAAAACACGCCAAAATGAAGTACACAGTTATCTGTTCTTACACTATATTAGTTTCCATGAGGTTCTGTTATGCAGAATCTCGACTAAGCAACCCTTTCAATCCTGAGGCAACCATCCAAACCCGTACTCCTATATATGCAATCAAAAACCCAATGTAGTCGTACCTCAGTCAGGTGACCATAACATCTGATCAGTACTTTATTGGTAATATAATATGATAGGTCTCAAGCTTCAAGTTTGCAGTATAGATATATATATGATTTTCACAGTAGTGGTAGTATTATCCTCACTTAGTGGTTGCTGACTAAGTGATCACTAAGACTTTTGTCTAGTCACTGTACTTTCAAAACATAATAAGAATCAAACAATACTGTGAAAAAAAAACATAAAATATTTAAAGTGTCAAGTGATACTTTTGAAATATAACAAGTATTAAATGATACTGTAAAACCCAAAATTCTTAACCTAGTACCTATTCCAGTTCCACTATAGATCTGGTAATTTCAAAAGATATGTTTATACTAGGTGTTCTTCTCATAGACAGATTTCTGAGTCTCAAATTTAAAAACAAATATCCTATATAATCTAATTCATATTCCTTTTTATTATTTAATAATTACTGAAATTCCCTCCTTACAATTCAGATATTGGAGATCTAATATAGTATTTATATACTATCATACTTGAAATCAAAAATACAAATATAAAAAATTTAGCTCTTAAAAGTTATTATAATAGAGTTATATAGGTTGTGTGACTGTAAAGCCAGATTTATAAGCATTACACTTAGCATTGCATGGCAAATTGTTACACTTTTTTTGTTTCAAAGTTCGTGTTGAGGCTAGTCTTCTGGAATCTTATCATAATTATCAGCTACTAAAGCTTGCTTACTTACCAAGTCCCACAACCAGTACCACTATAGTGCAAGAATGCATAAGTATCAACCTTATTTAGGGGGGCTTTCAATGGAACATAACCTACCTAATAGTGGTCTAACTCATATAAAAAAAATATAGAAATACAGATCAAGTAAAGTAGAATAAAAGTATGGTTTTTTGATTCTGTAAAAGCAAGTAGAGGGAGTAGTATCCTTGTTTGAAAATCTCAATATTTGGTGTAAAATTTGAGGTCTTGGCATTGTAATGCAACATAAAATAGCTGAGTAATCACATAATATAGAGCTTAAGCCAATTACAGTAAAGTAAATTATACTAGTAAATTATACTAGTAAATTATACTAAGCAGCATTCATAGTGTACCACAACTAAGTTTAAATAGCAGAGTCTCAGACTCTCAAACCGTTGTATTAAATTAATATATCATCTTACATCTTACATTATTTACACTTCTTCATAGTCAATCACTAACAGTCTTGGCAATTATGTTGCACAGCCACTGTTGCATTTCTCTGTGCCACATGGTTGACACTCTTCCATTCTTGAACCTACACCTCCTGTAAAATCTACCCGCCGTCTGCAACACTCAACCTCAATCTCAACCCTTCCCTCAACCCCCCTTCCCCCAATCCCCCCCAATCCCGCATCACAGCCAAAAGGGAGAGAGAAAGAAAAACGAAACAATGCTGACCCGGCCTGAATACCTCTCCGAAACTGCCCTGTCCAGCCACCTCCTCCAAGACCACTCGGATATCCGCGCCAAAAACCCGCTCGACGAATCCGAGCCTTTTCAAAAACTGTACCCTTCCCTCCCCACTTGCCCCCAGCCCGACCGCTCCGCTTCGCGGGGCTAACCCGCGAGATAGGTGCGAAGCCTGCCGCCGTGGCGACCTAAAAACCGTGCAGAACTTGATCGCATTCGAAGGCGTAAACTTGAACGCTGTTGATCGGTTTGATAATCTTCCTTTGACTTTGGTACGTATTTCGCGTCCTCATCTACAGGAATGGTCGGGATGGCTAAGGGGGAGGTGGCAAGGCTAGTCTGTGCGGACACTACGAGGTGGTGGAGTTACTGCTCGAGAGCGGCGCCGTATGCGAGAGGGATACATTCCAGGGCGAGAGGATTTTGTATAATGCCTTGAATAGCCGGATCAGAAATTTGTTGGTGCGGTATGATGTAACACTCCCGCTGGTTCTGTGTGCCCTCAACTCCCCGGCTGATGCTTAGGGGGTGATAGTATTCAAAAACCATCGACCCGGCGCAGCCGTGGGCCGCGCATATCACGTCCTTGCTGTCGCGGGAGCCGTTGGACACTACCGACATAGTCATAACAGCGACTACCACCGTTGGCTTGCAAATGGCCTTTCACCTGCACAGGTTCATGCTCTCAGCCCGCTCACCGTACTTCCAGCGGAAACTCTCGCTCCCCTCCACCCCCACCACCGACGAGCACAAGCCCAAAAAGACCATCCGGCTCTCGCAAGACTTCTCCTCGCGCGCGTTCGAGACCGTGGTGAAATACATCTACCTCGGCGAGGTCTCTGCAGGCCCTAATTCGGATGAGGATGTGATGGCGAATATAGAGAAACTGAGCAGACATCTGGAGATCCCACAATTATGGGAACTTTTGCTAGCGGACACGCCAAAGAGGAGACGGCAGCTGCGCAGCGAGGGGTTGAAGGGGGCGCAGGCGGGGATGGAAGAGTGGGTGCGGGGGAACGTGCTGAAGAAGAGGATCGTGGTAAGGAAGTCACAGGTTGGGGAAATAAAGATGTTCCCGGGAAATGACAGTTTCGCAGACGTGCTCATCCGCTCCGACGAGCCGGACTGGCACGACGCCGGGGCAGAGGGCGCGGACACAGAGGGGGAAGCGGAAGAAGAGGAAGACTACTTTGTACACATATACCCAGCCCACAAATCCCTTCTCCGCTCCGAATTCTTCACATCAATGTTCACGTCCCCCTTCCTCGAAGGCTTGCCGACAACCCCCACCNCCGCCCCCTCTCCAGCACTCCCTCTCCCTCCTCTACACCTCGGACATCCTCCTCCTCGACCGCCTAAAGTCCAAATGCGCACAGGTCATTGCCACAGCACCCGACGACCTCCCCTTCCACATCCACGACGTCATCCGCGCCGCATGGGCCACGCGTGTCCCGCGCCTCGAGGCCTTTGGCGCAAAGTACATCGCCGAGCGGCTCGAAGGCTTTCTCCCCGATCCGGAGTTTACGGAGCTGGTCGCTGAGAGCGCGGGGCGGATTAAGGGTCGGCAGGAGACGGATACCATCGAACTCGTGGACGACATTAGGTACTACCTCGATCAGAGGTTCAGGATGAGGGTGGAGGATAATTTGGGGTTTTGTGGGAACGGGGAGGAGGCGGGAGGCGAGGTTGATGGTAGTTTGGAGACGGAGAAGGGTCATGTCTATGAGGAGTTGCTTGGGAGGATTGATGCGCTTTTGGAGGACTTGAAGTTGGACGCTTAGATTATGATTGGAGATGTGCATATATATATACACGCATACATATTCGTTCGTTTCATTTGCTCTTCCACACATTTTTTTGCAGGGCACAATACCCGGATAAATATGGCCGGGGATTAAAAAAGAGTTGTACGATCTTTCATGGCATGATGGTAGGTTTACACAGTGTAGTAGTAGGTTATCAGTCAGACCGGTCGAGTGAGAGGACAACAGGGAAAAGATGAAGAAATAATGAGCATGGTTCCGGCCGTCTATACAGTGAACCTAATATTTTGCAAAACGGGGGACGCCTTGGCATCAAGAATTATGTACACAGGTTCAACTCCTGTCAAGTTTATAGTTTTTAGAGTTATTGTCAAGCCACCACAATTTTTAAAAATGACGATACATTATAGATGTATGAGGTGAACTTGAGCCTCTAGGAAATAAATATCAATTCATTCACTCACCATTCCATAAAACTCAAAAGAAACAATTTTTATCATTTTTTATTATCTTTCCAAAAGCCTACGATATAACCTCATTGATAACAAATTAATTGAGTACTTGTCTGCCTCCTTTACTTCATTAGATCTATTGTCTCAAGAAAATATAAATCGCATAGGTGAGTCTCAGGCACTTGATGTATTATAGCATTAATCAATAGTGTATTATTATCTCATAATAGAAACTCTGTGACTTGAACATGTCAAAAATAACTATAAACATTGGGGGAATTGAACTAGGTTCCACTTTTTTAATTTGTGACTGAATGCCAAGGCGTCCCCGTTGCAAAATATTAGGTTCACAGTATAGACGGCCGGAACCATATGAAAGATATAAAAATATAAAAAAAAGACTGGAGATACGGCGAATCGAACGCCGGACCACCTCTATGCTAAAGAGGTATTATACCACTAAACCACATCCCCATTCTCTCCTTCATGCTGTTTTGACATTGTCAAACATTCTTCGGGTAAGAAGTCTATTCAGGTGAAAATAAAAAAAATAAAAAAAACTACAAACACAAGGTTATGCCGGAAATATGAACCTCCCCCCCCTTGCCCTTGTCTCCGTGGCATCCCCGCCTAAAAGCCGTGCTCAGTGCTATCCCTCCCAACCGCACTCGTCGCCGCAGAGCTGGCCACAGCCTGCAACACCCCATCCAAATAGTTCGCCCCACTCCACCTCTGGTGCGTGAGCACGTCGCATCCAATCTCCTGCTCGCGTAACTGCACGAGGTTAACGTACGCGAGCATTCCCTCATCCCTGAACCGTGTAGCGAGATCACACGTAGCGAGGGCGTCCGAGTGCAATCCTGCGAGGGACACGAGCTGCAGCACGAAGCCCTCCTTCGCCAGGTCCCAAATGAAGGACTTTAGCTGCTCGGGTGAGAAGCCCTCTCCTAGCCAATTGAAGCTGGGCGAGAGGTTGTAGACTAGGTGTTTGCCCGCGGCCGGGGAGGAAGGGGAGCGCAGGAGGGTGCGGGCAAAGGAGGTTGCCTGCGTGAGCGATGGGCGTTTGGTCTCCAGCCAGAGCAGGTCGGAGTAGGGTGCGAAGGCCTGCGTGCGCTTTATGGCGGCGGGGAGGCCGGCGGAGTAGTGGTAGTAGCCTTCCCGCGTGCGGGGGAGGTTCCAGGAGAAGAAGATTTCGTGGCCGAGAAGTGCGCGCGCGTGTTCCCGCGCAATGGTGTTGCTGCGGGTTGATGCGTGCTGCATGTATTCTTCGATCTTGGCTTGGGCGTTAGGGAGTTTGGCGAGTTCGGACTTGACGGCGTCATCGAAGGTTGTCAATTCGTGCTGCGTAAGCCAGGCCGTCTCCGCCCTGTCCAGGGCTTCCGCCGGGGCGCCGGCGGATTCGAGGCTTTGGAGGACTTCGCTGAGAGGGGTAGTTTCGGTTGTTGTGCCAAGGATGAATTGGTGATCACGGGTGTCGACCGTGCTGCTGATGAGTTTCCCACTCTCACTGTCGGTTCGCGCGATCAAGAGGTTCTCCACGCCCATCAAGTCCCACTGGAATCGCGTTGCGATGAGCCGGTTGATGTGCTCACTGATGGGGACGAGGACTTTGCCCGACAGGTGTCCGCACTTCTTGCCACCGTGCATTTGGTCCTCTAGATGTATCGCTGCGGCTCCATTCTCGGCAAAGAGCTTTGCTAGCTTCATTACTGCGGATAGTCCACCATGTCCGGTGTCACCGTCCGCGATTATCGGGCGGAGGTAGTCCACCCACGGCTTCTCCTTGCGCTGCTGTGGGGTCATGCTCCGGCGTTCATCATAGTGCTTTCGGTCGTGGAGTTGCTGGGCCTTGAACAGCCGTTGAACCTGGTTTGGTACGGTATTGTACGGGTAATCCCCAAGATCCGGCGATACTTCATTCGTAGTCGTGAGAACACTTGAGCAAGCCCACCCGCTCACGTATAGTGCTTCAAGATGCGGTGCTTGCTGGGTCATCTGTACGGGATCAATAGCGCCCACTAGTCCCATTAGCTACCCTGCCTTCCACCATACTTCGGGAAATGAGGGGGAGGGGATACTAGTATGCAATGGCAACCCCTGCGCTGCCCGCTCATTCAACAAGTCAAACAACTTCCTAGCCGTCTGCGAACTTGGATAGTGTTGCTTCAGCGTGCCCCGCTTGCTGACAATGTCCTCGGCGGAATAGGGCCGAGTAATCCCTTTCCACCGCGGCGCTGCCCACCACCTTTTCACCTCCCCGACCTCGGCAGCGAATATCGCGTCTTCCTCCTCGGGTTTTGGAGGGTACGTCGAGAGCATTCTCAGGGTCGAGTTAGTGGCTGTCGCACAAAGGATTCGCGGTAGGATCTTTACAGGCCGCAGGACTGGGCGGCGAAATAGAAATTGGGCAGGCATTGCACGTTTGGCGTTGGGAAGGTGAAATTGACCTTGAAGGGGACAAGGTGGGGTGCTGGGTGAAGTGAAAGGGGCGGAGCGGGTATCGGCGGTATGATAATATTATCGTAATGGAATTTCTTGGCTCGGTATGATAATAGCACAGCACGTGCTCGCGGCGTACGGCAGTGGGGAACTCGTAGGGTTCACCTCACCATCTACCGGATGTCGTGAGGGCAAGACAAGTCAAGGGGAAAGGAAAGTAGGGACCCAGCAAGACCAAATTTAATGAATCAAGAGAAGCCGCACTATTCAAGCAGAGCAACATAGTGACACTGCGAGTCCGCACCCGGGCAAGGACACAGCTGCACGTACTGTACCAGCACACAACGTATGATACCCATTCCCTCCACCGGTAGGCACAACACCACACGGAGGGAGGACCCCGATTGTGCAATGCACGATAGAACCTCAAATCCAAGCAGCCCCGATTCCACCTCCCAATGGTTCACGTAACAGACGGCCGAACGTTAGCTATATGTCGAGTGATATCATGTGAGGAACATCATACACTAAGCCCGGATTGACGGGCAAGGTATGATACAGAGGGAAGGCAGACAATAATGACTACCACTCATCCTGGCGGAACACCGATATGTAAGGGCGCATACTACGCGCTTGCCCAATACAGGCACAGCACGGGCACACACAACAAGCGATAAAGACTTCTAACCCCAGATATTCTCCCTTGCGAGTCAAAACATCTGACAAGACAGATGGGATACGGAGGTGTACTATCATAGCGCGGACTGTGGTCCAACCAACCATAGAGCACGCGCCCGATGGTACAGTACAACTATCCCAATCCAGGCCAGTCCATCATACACGAGTTCTCGTGGTATCATTTTCGATAGCAACACTCGTACAGTAGAAGCTCCATCGCCGCCGCCGCCACCACCACAACCCACTCACAGACGTTTCAATGGCAAGGGCGATACCGTTACGGCAAAACCATCCCCCACCAGCAAAACCGCCCAAACAGCTACAATACAAGCTCCATTCTCTCCACCCTCCCGACCAGCTTCACAATCCCTCCCACCCATTATCATCCGGGCCGGGCCGGGCAGGATACCACGACCCCACCACCGCCACCGACCACAGCATGCCATCGCAAAGCTATTATCCCTTAGAGAGGTGAAACAGCGGAATTCAGTGCTCCCGCGAAATTGCACCATCATGGCAGAGTGGGAACCGGGGTTCAGATTACTAAGAACAACAAGTTATATAAAAAAGAGAAAGGAGAACAGCGAAAAATTTCAACTATTTCCAATGCCATGAAAAGAGGGAAAGCAGAAATGACAAAGTACTACATGGCACGGCTGACACTGCCACTTAACTTGACGTATTCTCACATCTACACCTGGGCCAGCATTCTTTCGCCGCCAGTGATACCATAAACACCATGCTCTGGTAGCCCGTCCAATCAGTACATGCCCTTGCAGCGTACCTCTTCCACCTAGCGGCTATGGCTCACAAGGCTTTTTGGTGATATAGGTTTGATGAATGGGGTTGCATAAGCATAGCTGGTATTGTCACCTGTAAATAAACTTAAATTTAAGCTTATCTAATATTGGTTTGGAAGTTGAAGGAGACTTTTGTGCTGTAGTCAAAAGAGAGGAGATAGAGGAGGAGCGGAACTTGCGATGGGAGATCTGAGATCCATTGGTACGAGCCAGCCGGTAAGAGTTAATAATGGCCGTATCCAATAACCAGTAAAAAAATGGTTGCCAATCCCGCTGTGCGACACGTGGGGTTGTAAAATAGGAGCGTAGATGATCAGCAATATCAACACCTCCCATGTATTGATTATAGTCGTCATCAATCTTTGGAATAGAGAGAAGTTTGCTGTCTTCATGGTGTGCAAAGGGTTTTCGAGCAGCCACAGCATTAGTGCTAGTATTGTGAGGCTTTAGTCTTAGCTTTTCCACCCTGGATGTAGCGGAGTCTAAATTATAAACGGTCGATAGGAGGTGGACTGTGCTGTTATCCTGTCAGAGGAAAGCCATAACTGGAGGGATGCCCCAGGTAGATGCCTCTGGTGCTCGATCATTGATGCACTTTTTTTTTTGCATTTCACGAATTTCTTGTACCACTACTCCTGTAGCATAATTCTACCCCAAGACTCCTACCGCTTTATCCTTCCTGATATTTAAGCAATCAGGAAAGTCTTTGCTACTGTAGCATATAGTTCCACAGGCTCCAATTCCGTAGTCAAGGAATTGAGCAAATAATCATATATTGGAAAAGTAGTTGTCCATATAGGCAGTGAAAAAATGAATACGATAAGATAGAGTAATCAGCATCTGCAGTACAGTTAACAAGGTTGGTGAAAGTAGATAAGGTATTAATTGTTGCACAGATATAGTAAATCCCTGCACCAGTAAAGTGAGTTCCCAGTCATGAGTGTAACCAGAATCACATACTGCCAGTACCTTATACCCAAGACCAATTAGCTTATTTGGCATTTTGATCATGTGAGCAGAGTGACCCAAAGACTGAATCATCATTTTGTCGACCAAAACATTTGTAGAGGGCAAAAAACACTCTTCCGCACAGGTTCGAATATTGCTGCTTAAAGGCTCTAGCTTCTTCCACCATGTCTTTTGTGAAACAGGCATCTCTTGGGGTTCCGATATGTGTAGATATCGTTTGAGCTGCTGAAACCATGTATAACTCATCCAACTCATAGGTTCTACACCCTCCTTTCGACTCACAAACTGACACCAGTATGCCTTTGAACTAGCCCCCTTCTACAATCCCATATAGATTATGTTGGCTTGAAAAACAAGCAACTCATATGGTGTAGTTGGATACTATTTGTGAATGAATGGATAGGTATTACTTGTTATTCCCACATTGTGGACCGCAGCATAGAGATTCATATTTCTCGCTAAGATCTCAAGTTTATTCTTGGATGAAAACAGTCAGAACAATGCATATGGATCTATCAGGCCAACGGCTAGACCTATAGACTGTGTCTTATGTGGTGGATGAAGGCCTGGAAATGGAGTATGTACCGGGGGTGGTGGCAGGTTCTGAATCTTGTTAATTGTGGATTTCTTCTCTTTCTCCTTCCCAGCCTGTGCCTCTATCTCTTTTCCTTTTTCCATTCCTGTTCAAAATTCCGGTATCTCATTTCTATATGGTGGCGTGACTGTGTCGGTCATGTGACACAGCCACATGACCTATTGTTATGCTAGAAGATTCTAGCTGGATAGATAGATTTCCTTGGTATTAGTCAGTGTTCACGTAACCATAGAAGGGTATATATAGGGGTGTGTTTTTCCTGTCAGTTAGAAGAACACGCAAGCTTGGATTAATCTATGAGTCTTAAATATATATCTTGTTCATCAGGTCTACTCCACTATCACAAGTGCAAGTGACTTAGATACAAATATTCTCAGGTTATAAGCCCGGGTTTGTGAGATCTTCCGCAAACCTAAACACCATATACCACAAGGCCATAAGTGCACTTCTAAGCGAGCGTATACCGTTAATCCTCCCCTCAAAACACCTCCTTCAACAAAACCAACCTGGCCTGCCAGTACTTTGATGCACTGGACTGGTGGACGTGTCCTCACTGTAACAAAATACACCCACTTTCACCTGATTATCTTTCCCCTTCCCGTTGTGAAAAATACTATGACGAGCTGCGCCATGACGGAATAAGGAAACTAGGCGAAATAAACAGTTGGCAATTTTATTCACAAAGCAACTGACCCCTTCCACAAAACAGATGATCGGAAATGACAGTAATTGGATCCATACTACCATAAAAGCAAGATGTTGAACGATACCGAATCCATCTTCAAGCTATCCGTAACCGACTACCCAAAGGTACAAGGACAAGGGAACTACCAGACTTGGGCACAAGCCTGGCTGGTTGCCTTCGAAGTCCTCTGATTGTCAGAGGTAGTACTTGGAATGGAAAAGAAGCCTGAAATCCCTATGATTGGAGCATTCGACGATGCTGCAAAAGTTACTACGTGGAAGAAAAAGGACACTAAAGCTAGATTCTACCTCTACCAAGCAGTAAACTCGATCTACCATGCCAACATCCCTACCAAAAGTTCAGTAGCGGAGGTCTGGCAGGCGTTCAAAGACCAATTCGACAAAGAGACTGCGGCTACCAACATGATACTACTTGAAGCCATCTGGAAAATCAAACTTGTCTCCACCCAATCCATCTCCAACCATGCTACAAAGTTTGAAACTGCATGGAACCATTTTACCCAACGATATTCATCCGCTGATGATGAAACAACCAACAAATTCTGAACCGCAATGCGAGCATGGACACAGGCAGAAGAAGTCAAGGGTACCGTCTTCATGCTATCCATCAACGAATTGCACCCTGATCTATGGGATGTCTTGTCAGCAAGGAAGACAACCAGATACATGGACGTTCGGGATTACTTTCTAAGCAGGGCAGCAGAAAAAGGAGAAGGAAAAGAGGAGGAAAAGGTATTATCGGTACCTTACAAGAACGAAAAACGGATGTATTGCACATGGTGTGCAGCAAGAGGTGGGAAAAGCTATACTCACAATACTAACAAATGTCTAGTTCTTTTTAGGGAAAAAGCCAAAAAGAAGAAACGGGACAACAAGCTGAACACCACAGCAGTTACCGACACCAGAGTCATGATTCCGATGGTGAAAGCCAAGGAACCTCCTACATCAGAGGAAGAGGTTGTCTGTAGTATGACAACCGGGGAACTCTCAGTGGAAAGGCTATGTGATTCTGGAGCATCGAACCTCATATCACCCAATTCAGTTGACTTCCAAAGTCTTACGCCTTACTGCGATATAAGTAGTAACAGGAGACAGTAGAATTCACCAGGCAACTGCATTCAGAGATACTTACCTCCACATGCACCTGGTGGATGGAACCAAACCTACAGTTATCCTCAAACGAGCACTGTATGTACCCATATTTCGATACTAATTGGTATCTGAATCCCGATTGGATGGTGTTGGAGTAAAGGTTACGGTAGAAAAAGGTAGAAGGATGTTTGAGAAGGAAAGGAGGATTTTCATGGTTGTGGATAAGAAAAGTGAGTTGCCGTATGTTAGAATGAGCAATGAGAAGTCCTTTGTTTCTGTTTACGAAAAATGGCACAAAGCCCTTGGACATCCGAGTATGATTAAGGATTGTTACAAGGACGCTACCCCTATCGCTCCTCCATCCGTCGTTCACTGTACAACATGCAATAGGAACAAGACCACGCATGTAAAACCAAAGTCAGAGGACATCGAAACCAAGTCAGTTTTCGACAAAGTCCATTCCGATCTTAGTGGTCAAATGTCCACATCCACACTTGGAAAGAATCTCTACTACATGACGTTTTTAGACGATTATACCAGGTATTATTGGATTTACCTACTGAAGACAAAGGACGGAGCAGAAATTGCCATAAAACACTTCTGGGAAATGGTACTTACTCAATTTGGTAAACAAGTCAAATGGTTGCAAAGCAACCAAGGAACCAAATACCTAAACCGGAAAGTGTCAGAATTCTGAAACGTAAAAGGAGTCATCCACACCTCACCACCAGCCTACAACCCTGAATCAAACAGAGTCGCAGAAAAGTTGAACCATACCCTTACAACAATGATGCAATGTATAATACCAGTGGAACAAAAATCATTGTGGGGAGAAGCCTATTCCACAGCAGCTTATCTCTACAACCATCACTGGCATTCATCAATAATAACCACACCTTTCGAGCAACTATATAAAACGAAACCCACAATTAGTCATCTCCATCCCTGGTTCACTGATGTCATAGTATATATCCCAGCTGAGAAGCAAGGAAAGTTTGACCAGACAGCAGAAGAAGGTCACCTAGTCAGCTACACTTCCAGTCTGACGATTTACCGTATTTACATACCAAAATGGCATACTGTGATCAAAGCAAGGGATGTGAAATGTGGAAAGACAAAAGAGGTATCGTTTGAATATCTTCAACAAACAATAGAAAGAGAAGGGCAGGAAAAGTCGGATCAATCCAGTGAGTCAGAACATTCTGATAAGGACGGGATATCTATCCCATTAAGACCGACAACACCACTACCAGCTCCCAATACCTCTATGCCCAGCGAGTTCCAATCAACACCAATTCCTCCTCCAGCTACCTCCACCTCAGCACCTCCATCACCCTGTCGTTCTACGCGTGAATGGACTCAGACTCAGAAGACACGAGATAAGGACCAACTTCCGATAGAAAAAAAAATAAGGTCTCTGCAATGTTAAATAAAAGAAAACAAGTGGGATTGTAAGCAGGAAGGCCTAACCGAGGACGAGATGCAGCTTCTTCAAGAAAGAAGAGAGGAACTTGATGAACAGCTTCGAAATGAAGAAGGAAATCTTCAAAGACATATGGTTGTTGGTCCCATGTATCATATACCAGACCCCAATACGTATAGAGAAGCCATGGAATCGCAGGAGAGAGATGAATGGCAGAAAGCCATGGAAAAAGAGATGAAGGTACTGAGAAAACGAGAAGTAGAAGTAGAAGTGGAAACACCAAGTGGAAAAAAGGTATTAACAGGACGATGGGTTCATAAGGCAAAGGTCAAGAAGGATGGCACTATTGAACATCGGAAAGCATGATACTGCGCAAAAGGTTTCGGCCAAGTCCCAGGCGAAGACTATGAAGAGGTGTATGCCCCTGTTGCTTGGTTAGAGTCCCTGAGACTCCTGCTAGAAGTAGCTGTTAAACGTGGTTACAAGTTCCGACAAATCGACATCAAAAGTGCCTTCATATATGGCAACATAGACATGGAAACCTACCTGGAGCACCCGGAAGGGTATCAAGAACCAGGTAAGGTCTGGAAGCTTAAGAAAGCCATCTATGGTCTGAAGCAATCCCCACGACTATGGTACTAACGACTAACCAAAACCCTCAGAACTATGAACCTTAAAGTTACCAACTTCGACCCATGTATTCTCGTTGCAAAAAACCTCTTTTGTTGCATTTACGTTGACAATATTCTAATAGCCAGAAAACCCGCACTGGTCAATACTTGTATTGACAAAATACAATCCCATTTGCAATGTACGGACTCTGGACAAGCATCACTACTGTTAGGCATGCAGATTGAAATCTCAAAAGATAATCTCAAAACTTACCAGAAATGGTATATTACTGAAATCCTTGAACGATTTGACCTAAGCGAAGCCAAACCAGTTGCCACTCCTATCGAAGTCCATACTACACTTATGAAAGTAAAAGATGATGATGAAATATGCCATCAACGACAATACCAGTCCATCATTGGATCGCTGATGTATGCCGCTGTCGCTACAAGACCTGACATTACACATGCCACTGCTTTCCACAGCCCATTCTCCTCAAAGCCTACCACTACATATATTACCGCCGCCAAAAGGGTACTAAGGAATCTAAAAGGAACCAAGACCAAGGGATTACGATACAACTGAGACAACAAGGAACAACCATTGAAGATCTTTAGTGATGCTTCATTTGCCTCAAATCTCGAAGACAGAAAATCGTTTACTGGTCTGATCATACAAGTTTATAGAAGTACAGTAATATAGCCATTGAAGAAACAAAAAACCGTAGCAACATCTACAACTGAAGCCAATTACGTCACACTCGCATTCACCGCTCGACAAAGCATTTGGCTAAGCTGTAGAACATCCCATGTAGGAATTGAAACTGTACCAATCCTATACTATAACAATACAGCAGTCATTAAGCTTACCAAAAACGCGGGCATTTCCAACCAAACGAAACATATCAACGTTCAGCACCACTACTATAGAGAGCTATGGGAAGGGGGGAAAATAGGTGTGATAGCAGTTGGGACGGAGGACAATTTGGCAGATATATGTACAAAGGGATTGGTTAAGGTGATGTTTGAAGTGTTTTCTAATAGGCTGAGAAAGGAACTGTAGGGGAAGGGTTCAAAATTATGGTATCTCATTCCTGTATGGTGACGTAACTATGTCGGTCATATGATACCGCCACATGGCCTATTGTTATATTAGAGGATTCTAGCTGGATAGATAGATTTCCTTGGTATGAGTCAGTGTTCACGTAACCATAGAAGGGTATATATAGGGGTGTGTTTTTCCTTTCAGCTAGAAGAACACTCAAGGTTGGATTAATCTATGAGTCTTAAAGATATATCTTGTTCATCAGGTCTACTGCACTATCACAAGTGCAAGTGACTTAGATACAAATATTCTCAATTCTGCTTGCTCTCTCCTCTTTGGCTGAAGAATTACCTGTATTGGAACAAAAGTCAGCCACTCGCTCAGTTTGGCATCCTGCAGTACTTGGAGGGGGCATGCTTTGTAGTATCATATATCATGCTTGGCAGCACACTATTTGTAGAACAGGTACCTAAAGGTTTCCATTTTCTGGATATACTAACACATCTCTGAGCAGTCTGATTGACAGGTTCAACAGGAGTTTTTTGTGCTTCTGGCATTGTGTCTGAGTTTTCCGTAACTTAACGTTCACAGGAATTATTCTATACTTTGATTTCAGCTACTCATGAGGTTGCTGATTGCTTATTCACCCAATGTCTAAGATATGATTGCTGTGCAATTTCGGTGGGGCATCAAATTTGGCTGTTTCACCTCTCTAAAGGATATAGTATAACCGGTACAGGTACTAGGTTGTTTTATGTTTGGTTTTACAAGTATCGGTTGATACTTATATTGTTTCGTATGCTATCAGTTGATACATATATTGTTTTATGTTTGGTCTCACAGTATCGCTTAATACTTGTATTGTTTCGTGTGCTATTGGTTGATACACACGTTGTTTTATGTTTCATCTCACAGGATCGTTTGATACTATTATTGTTTTATGTGCTATTAGTTGATACACACATTGATTTATATTTGGTCTCACAGTATCATTTAATACTTGTATTGTTTCATGTGCTATCGGTTGATACACATATCGGTTTATGTTTGGTCTCACAGTATCGTTTGATGCTTGTATTGTTTCGTGTGCTATCAGTTGATATAGACATTATGTTATGTTTGGCCTTACAGTATCATTTAATACTTGTATTATTTCATGTGCTATCAGTTGATATACACCTTGTTTTATGTTTGGTTTCACGGTATCGTTTGATACTCGTATTGTTTTGTGTGCTATCCGTTGATACATATATTGTTTGGAATATCGTTCATACTGGAGATAAGTGATATGCGGTATTTAAAGACTGCTGATTCCTGCAGTGGAAGCAGCAGACTTCGACAGACAGTATTCTTAATATACTTGGTTGAACAGTTACTTCTTTGATCTCCTATTACACCCCATTCAAAGCCTCCTTTAGTAAGCAGTGCTCACTTCTTGTTGATCAAGAAGCCATCTGCTCCTATTGTACCGCTACTTGACTAGGGCCTGGCCCGAACAGGTTACATTTTTTTAACCTCAGCAAGTGGTTAGAAACCTGCCTGGACCTGGTCTGATCAGTCTACGAAGCGTCAAACAACGAAGCTAGCAGTGGAGAGTGGCAGAACCAAGCGAGGTTCGGCTCCGCCAATACGACACCATTGAGTCACTGGAGACTCAAAGTGGGGAGCAGGTCCCAGGTGAAGGCCTTACCAAGAAAAGGCAACCCAAGAAACCGAAAGGGCCAAAGAGCGACTTCTTGATTGACAAAGCAGAAACACAACTAGCTCAAGACTTGGCCAAGCAGACCTTTAGCAAATCGACTGACAAATTGGCAAAGGCAGCAACCAGCCTTCCTGGGCTATTTCCCCCCAGCCCCAGCAAAGGAAAGGAACCGGCACAACCAGCAAAGAAAGACAGCCTACCTGTCGGCACACCTAAGAAGAAAGACAATGAAGAAGAAACATCAGATCACACGGTAGTAAAGGAACTGCCAGACGAATTCCCAAGTGACTGCAGCAAGCTCGTCAGATGACAGCTGCAGCAACGAAGAGTCTGAACACACTATGTCCAAAGGGGAATCAGCCGTGCCCCCAGCCCCAGGGCTGGGCAAACAGGACTTGAAATCAAACTTCCGCTGCCAGCCTCATTCTTATGCGAAAAGGACAATTTAAAATGTAAAGCATTTGACTGATGGGTAACAACCACTTCCCAATACCTGGCCCTGCACGGAGTGGAAAAAACCAAGGAAGGAAGTAGAGGGTACTTTGGAAGCTTCTGTACCAGAAAGGCGGAGGAAGCATACCAGCTAGCAATAAACCACTGTGGGAGTGGGGAAAAAATCCGAGGAACGACCCTGATAGAATACCTGAGAGAAAGATTCCAATCCTCGCGGAACATGGAAGAACTATACAAAAGGTTCAAGGATATCCAGCAAGTACGAAATGGCAAAACAGAAGCAATAACCTTAGTCGCGACGGATCTCTTAATGTATCATGGATGATTGCCTACCGGGATGGTATCCCAGTACACGCTGCGACAAAGATTGTATAAAGCAATGCATCAGAGACTGCGCCAGGAGGTGGAACCCATAGAAGAAGAGGAAGACCCCTTTGACAAGATAGTCAAATGGGCTGAACGTAAGGACGCTATCTTGTATGAAACAGGAGTTTACCGGACCCACATACTGTAGCAGAAGAACCGGAAAGGATTATCATCGCAGGGCAATACAAAAAAGGATAAACCATACCGCAAAGATTTCAAAAACAAGCAAGATAAGAAGCGGAAATGACCCAATGAAGGTACATGTTTTGAACGCGGGAAAAAGGGGCATAATGCAAATGATTGCTATACCAAAAAGGGAAAAGAAAAAACAGCTAAGCCGAAGGCTAACACAAACCACATGGAAGCAACTGAATACGACGGGGTGGAAATTAATTCGCTGGAAATGGAAAGCCTCCAAACCCAACCAGCACTAACGACGTGGGCCCGTGATGAACTAGAAGGAACGACCTACACGGAGGGCCCTCCAGCAAAGGTACTGTACGATACAGGAACAATCGGTTGTGACATTATTAGCACTACCTATATCTCAACCCATGGCATACAAACGGAATCCCTACCCCAACCAACGACAATCAACATGCTAATGAAAGATTCCTGTTCTTCAAGCCACAGGAAATGTGAGCTGACTTTAGGAATCGGGAAAAAGAAATGGACGAATCAAGAAATGTGGGTAGGAAACTTGGCAAAGTATGACTCCCGGATTGGAATGCCATTCCTAAAAAGATACAGCGTCCTTATCAGGTGTGGGGACGCGGCAGTAGAGTTTCCTGATGATAAGCTGCGAGTATTATGCTGTAACGGGGGCACCCCTAGGAAGATGGATCCCAAGGTTGCGACCGCACCAAACAACTTCAAACTTATCGCCAAAAGTTCACACAGATGTAAGAGTAAAGTAGACGGTAAAACTTAATATCGTTAAGCCTGACGCTTCACTCAATTAAGGTCTCGAGAGGATTGATTGTTGGAGTAGGAGAGTTCTCGCATAGACTTTCAGGTAGTTTTATCTTATGCCAGAAACTCCCCCATCAGTTTACTCCAACTATTCGAGCACACCCTTCTCCGCTAAGGGCGGTCCGACACGTCTCCTGACACCCCCTTCGGGCATGTATGTGTCGACCCGCTCTAGTCGGCGTTCACCATATGTGCATATCGTTTCTGCGGCGCATTTCCATTCTGCCCGCCGGAGTGAAAACCTCTGCGCATCGGGGACTTGCCAGTGGCTAACTGTCAAGACCCCTTGCTGAACTAGACTATCTATGACACCCTTCCCATGCGCGTTGATTTCTTCTTGACGCCGGAAGCTACCGTGAGCGGTTTATCTATCTACTATTTACGAGTCTCGGGCTTCCGGTGTCTTCCGCAGGGTACGGTGGTCCAGGAGTGATCCAATGGGCGCTACCCATGACCACTACCTCGGATACACCTTACCTGCGGTAGGAATCATGCTTTTAGTGTCTCTGCACTTCCCTCTCAGAGCCTATGGCGTTGGGGACATCCTTGGGCGTGGTAGGTGCAAAACGTTCCCAGTCGTCCCGGCACCACCCGGGACTACCTTCGGGACCCCCACGGTTAACTCCCGTTAACTCCGTCAGTTTTGGTCCGTTTTACTCCGAACAACTTGGAGGAGGTACTCCACCTTCCACCCTATGCCCCCTTATATATCCTGCGAACAGCTTACGGTCGACCGGACGGCAGCAACGTATACGGTGTTGCAAGCGGGTCTCCAAAGATCCTTCTTTGCTAGACTGCACACAACTACGCAACCGTTTGCCCATGACGTCCGGGCCTCAAGGCGGGGCCGGAGGGGCATGATAGGAATAATG
This sequence comes from Tuber magnatum, assembly GCA_003182015.1. Taxonomy (NCBI): domain Eukaryota; kingdom Fungi; phylum Ascomycota; class Pezizomycetes; order Pezizales; family Tuberaceae; genus Tuber; species Tuber magnatum. The sequence continues at coordinate 921,427 of PYWC01000076.1, read as the reverse complement.
TCTTCAATTTACAGCTTCTTCGTAGCTGCGTAGCTCGCCCAATAGCATCTCCCGGAACCCCAGATTCCAGTATTATGCATGGTTTCGTGTGACAAACATTCCAGTCATTTTTCCCAAACTCCCTGAGGGACTTCGTATTGGCAGGTAGGGTAACTCAGGCCCTTGAACAGGGTAATCCAAGCCTCAAGGCAGGGTAACCCTGTTCTGAGGGTAGGGTAATCTTGTCCGGTGGACAAGTGGATTTTCTCCTGTTACCCTATCTATCCCACTTCCGGGGATAGACACACTCGGCCTTTCTCTAGTTACCCAGCCTAGCTGTGTATTGGCCCTTCATAGGTCCCTAAGTACGCTGACACCAACCTTGGGCGTAGCCATGTACCTAAATACTTGTGTCCACTAAGTCTGCTCATCTCGGAGCCCGGGCCATCGGGTCTCCGTAGGTCAAGTACTCACTTGCCTGCCGGTTCCTACCAGTTCGCCTCCGAGCTACCTGTATGGGTGTAGGTTCCGGCTGCCATAGCTCACGTATGCTGGGTCGTTACATCACTCCCCTCTTCTCTACGGTCCGTCCCGGACCGTTTAGCGTCGTCTTTTCTTTCCACGACTCGATTCCCCCAAGACCCGATGGTCCCTGGGCTTGGACGGATATCTTTGGTGGAAATCTAGCATGGCCTGTAAGCCTGTCCCTTCTAGCATCTCATAGGGCTCCCACGAGTTCTCCTCAGCTCCATAGCCTTCCCATGAAACCAGGTACTGGACAAAGCGCGACGGAAACTTCGCCTTTGTTCCACCATACCAGCGACTGTCCACAACAGCTTCGATGACGTAACTGGGCTCATTGTCCACGAGCTCTGGGGTAGGGATCTCCTTGATCCTACCCGATTCCGGATCCTCGCGATAGGGTTCCAGCAGCGTGACATTGAAAACCGGGTGGATGCTCCATCGGGTGGGCAATTGGAGTTCGTATGCTCGGGTACCCACCCGACGTTTGACCACGAAAGGGCCAAACATCCGGTGGTCCAGCTTCTCCATGGGACGCTTGGTGCGGATGTTCTTCCGGTTCAACATCACGCGGTCCGCTTTCTTAGCCCGCCCAGCAGCCACATCTTCCAAGGTAACATAGTCCGGGGATGGCAGCCGTTTCTGGTCATGCCATTTCCGCTGCCTTTCCTGTGCCCGTTTAATCGTTTCTCGAATCTGTTGCCAGGTTCCTTCCCATTCCTTAACCAAGAGTTCACTACTTGGGTGTATCCCTTGGTTGTCAGACACAACACCCGACCAGTTTGTTCGTGGGTTGAACCCATAGTTGATCTCAAATGGTGACAACCTGGTGGATTCTGATGTTGAGGTGTTATACGCATACTCCGCAAGGGGTAGCAGCGAGACCCAGTCATCCTGTTGATAGGAGCAGTAACTACGCAGGTACTGCTCCAGTGTCTGATTAACCCTCTCGGTTTGCCCATCAGTCTCTGGGTGGAATGCAGTCGAAACGTTTAGTTTCACTTGCAGCAAGTGCATCAGACTCATCCAGAACTTGGATGTGAATCGGCTATCTCGGTCGGAGATGATTGACTCTGGCAGTCCATGAAGGCGCCAAACCTCCTTCAGGAATATCAAGGCAAGCTCCTTGATAGGTACCTCAGTGGTCAGGGGTATGAAATGGGCCATTTTCGAAAACCTGTCTACTATGACCCAGATCTTGGTATACCCTTCGGACTCTGGCAGCGCGACAATGAAATCCATTGAAATTGCTGTCCAAGGCCGCATAGGAACATCGATAGGTTCCAGCAGCCCGAACTTCTTGTGCCTGATGGATTTATTTCTTTGGCATGCATCACATGTCCGCACATAGTCAGTGATGTGCTCATCCATCTTAGGCCAGTAGAAGTTAGCCCTCACCCTGCCAATGGTTTTGTAAGTCCCGAAGTGTCCCGCGATTCGGGAGTCATGTTCTGCCTTCATGATTGTCTGCTTCAGATTCTGACCCTTGGGAACATACCACCTGTTCTTGTACAGGAGTAAGCCCTTTTCCGTCGTGAAATGTCGGTCGACCTCTTTGTCACCTGCAGCTGTTGCCTTCAGGATCCTTAAGTACTCCTGGTCTTCGCTTATCGCTACCCGCAACTGATCCAAAAAGGACGACTTGAGCCGAAATCCCTGGCACACTTGCAACACCTGTGGTCGCAAGATGTCCCGTTCCTGGCTCCCGACCCACTGTCCGGGGCGAAAAAACGACTGTGGCGGAAAATCACTCCCCCCTTCAGGGCGGTAGTCCCTACGCCGCGACAAAGCATCCGCCTTCTCATTCAACCGTCCTTCTCGGTAAACCACCTTGAAGTTAAATGGTTGCAGGAATTCAGCCCAGCGGTGCTGCCTTCGGTTAAGGACCTTGGTACTATTGAAGTACTCCAAGTTCTTATGATCCGTATAGATCACCAACTGGTCCGTTACCGAGCGTAGCAAATGATCCCATTCCTTGAACGCCGCCACGATGGCTGTCATTTCCTTGTCATGGACATCATAATTAATCTCTGCTGGGTGAAACTTCCTACTATGGTAGGCCACCGGATGCCATCTCTCATCCTCACATAACTGGGAGAGAACGGCTCCTAATGCAAAGTCACTAGCGTCGGTTTCTAGCCGTGTTGGCCGTTCAGGGTCAAAATGTGCTAGGATAGGTTTGGACGTGAACGCTTCCTTTAAATGATTGAAGGCCTGCTCACATGCAGGTGTCCATTCCCATCGGACATCCTTCTTTGTCAAGTCCGTGAGGGGTTTCGCTATCTTGCTGAACCCTTCTATGAACCGACGATAGAAGTTGGCAAAGCCCATAAAGCTTTGAACGTCGACGACGCATGTCGGAGGTGCCCAGTCTTTGATTGTCTGCACCTTTTCCGACAACATAGAGATCCCCATATCGGAGATCCTATATCCGAGGAATTCAACCTCCCGTTGGTGGAAACTGGACTTCTTCATACTTACACATAGTCTAGCTTTCCGCAATTTCTCCATTACACGCCTTACCATCGCGACGTGCTCTTCCATAGTTTCGGAGTAGATCAGGATGTCATCCATATACGCGATGACTCCTTCATCCATGAGATCTCGAAAGACCTCATTTATCATGCTCTGGAAAGTTGCCGGGGCATTACATAACCCAAACGGCATGACCGTGTATTCATACAGTCCATATCTGCACCGGAAGGCCGTCTTCCATTCCTCACCTTCTGCCATCCTCAGAAGATAGTAGCCGTTTTTCAAGTCCAACTTAGTGAACACAACGGCTTTTCCTAACCTATCTCGCAGTTCATTCATCAGCGGTAGAGGGTACTTGCTCTTCACCGTGATTTTGTTCAGCCCTCGGTAATCTATTACCAGTCTTAATGTACCATCTGGTTTTGGCACAAAGAGGATAGGGGCTGCTGCTGAGGAACTGGATCGCCGTAGCTTCCCCGTTCGCAGCATGTCATTGAGATATTCCCGGAGTGCCTTAAGCTCCTTTTCCGATAACGGATAGATAGGCCCAAACGGAGGTTGAGTCCCGGGTAGCAACTCGATCGTGTGGTCATACTTTGAGTGCTCCGGCAAGGCCTCAATCCGTTCTTGACTGAAGATGTCCCCGTAGTCCTTATACTCAGGGAGTAGCTTGACAGTAATGTCAGCACCTTCCTCATCGGAGAATTGTACAATTCCCAACAGGTACACATTACTAGGGTCTTCAGCTAGCAACTCTTCATCGGTCATGAACACTAACCGCCCCTGCTCTGCCAGGCAATTAGCCTTGCAGAAATCTGAGCGCCAGGTTAGTGATCCTGTTTTCCAATCTATGTCGGGATTATGGTCCTTCAACCAAGACATAGGTAGGTACCCGTCCACCTTGGTGTCGGGCATGTCCGCGACTTCAAACCGCATTTCGTTATGGTGGTCGCCTATTCTCATGTCCAATGATTTGGTATAGTGCAGACCTGACCCCGGAATGTGATTACCGCTTGCGTCGCTTATCGGCACATGTACCTTTCGTCGTACACATGGTGCCTGCGTTTGTTTAACCCATCGGCTACTAAGCACTGGCCCAGTAGCTCCACTGTCGAGTAGCAGGAGCGCCTCAGCGCTTACCTGTCTAGCTCCAATCTTCCAGTCTAGCCTTACCCTCAGGTGGATAGACTTGGTATGGCGAGGCAAGTTATCACGCTTCTGCCTCTTCACTTGTCTTAGGGACTTAGTCATCTTGGCTTACTAATTCTGATCTCTTGCCTTTCGACACAAGAGCGGCCACAACGGGTCGGTAAACGTTAAGGGATTGGGAATCGTTTTATCAATAGCTAGGGTGTTTACTATCACGCCAGCATGATTTCGGGTACTAAACCCTCCTCAGGTAAACTTGATCATAGTATCATTTATTCAATCAAGTCCAGCCTGAACTAATCCCGCTTGTACTAACCATAACAAATTTTCCCGAGGTGGGTAGAGGTCCGCTCTTGGACCGGTTCCAAGCGAAGCAACCTTGCTTCCCCAATGTCGAGCGTCTCCGCGAGCGAGATCTCTCCCAGCCTCAACCGAAAATAATACCCTATGACTTGTCCGTCCCAGTAAAGAAATCCTGAAAGAAATACAAATAACTAGAACAAAGGAAATAACCTGAAAACCCACAAAGGAGAGATCACCCTGTCCACCGCATACGGCCTTCAACATCTATCTGCCCACACCACCTGGGTGTAGTCAGCATCAGGGTCGTTCATGCAGTAGAGGGGTACTTACCCATCCCAGAAGCCACTTCCGGGGCTCCTTTTCATCCATCCCGCAGGGGTCTATGGATACAGGTTATTAAGGTTCTACCTTACACAGAATGGGGTCTTACCTATTCTGAGCCGTCAGTATCAACCTCCATAATCTGAGGTGATGCCTGTCGGACTTCAAGTATCTTTGACGAGGTAGCCGGAGGTGGCGCTTCAATGCGCTTTAGTCGCTTGTCCGTACCTGAGGGCTCGCTTACCGGGGCTGACCGTTTCAACCCACGAGCCTGTTTGGACGAACTAACGACTGGGGACGTCGCGGTGCACTTTCTCCAAAAGTGACCCGTTTGTCCACACTTGGTGCACTGGTTGTGCTTTCTCCGACGTTCGGTCAAAGTCGACGGGATTTCCTTATGCGCCAGGGCATACTCAGAAGTCCCCGGCTTTGCCTGTTTCCCCGCATTGAAATTAGTAGGTTTGGCAGACCGCTGGTTCTGTCTGCCCGAACCTTTATCCTTCTTTTTAAACCTTCCGGAAGTTGAGGACCTATCCTCCTTCTTGTCCGTTGGTTGAGACCGTTGGACAGGGTGGATAACTCGGTTGCTGAACCGGGTGTTGTCTTCCAGTGTGTGTCCAACCTTCCGAAGAAGATCAAGGTAGTCGTTCAAGTCGGTGGGATGGGGCTCCTTCAGTGCCCACGCGTTCCTCACTTCTTGAGTAATGCCCGACCGTACCTTATCTCGTACCTGCACAGGGTCTGTATAGCTAAGCTTATACATATAGTCAATTATCTTGTCCAGGTACTCATCGATGTGATGTGGCTTCATCACTAGGTCTCGCCACTCAAGGAGGGATCGGTCTCGTTCCGCTTGGTCACCGCCGAAACTCCGTTCAAGCCGTTCCCGGAATCCTTTCCACGTTCTTAACGGGTTACTGTTATTAACTGGAACTCCGGTACGCTTGGCTGCCTCCTTATTGATGTGGGAGTGCAGCCCAAGATACCATGTTCGGGCAGTATCTTCTAGAAGGGGGATCACCAGGTTTACCTTGTCCATATCGGTCAACCTGCACCCAGCAAAGTACTCGAACTTAACCTCTACCAGCGTCAAGAAGCTGGCGAGTTCGGTGACCTTTCCCTTAAACGCCGGAATGCCGCTCAGCTTTTCCGGCTTCTTCTGCCGTTGTCTAGATGATGGTCGTGCAGCCGCCCTACTCCGTAGTTCCCTTGACAGCTTCTTAGCACGGCGGTCCCACCGTCGTTTCTTCTCGTCGCTCCAGTCATCCTTGCGAGCGCCGAGAAAAGGGGTCAAGTCGGGGAGAGAATCGGCATCATCATCATCCGAGCTATCATGGTCAGAGTCCCCAGGATCTCCACCTGCTCCCGTAGTACCACCGACAGGTGGTCCATTTCCACCTCCACTACCCCCGGTATTTCCACCTGGGGTCTCGCGGGGTCTATCATACCCATCAAACCTTTCCTCCTGGCCATCCTGATTCCCATCCTCGGGGGGGTTAGCCCCTGATGGTACTGATGCCGGTGGTGGAACAGGTCGTTGCCCACTCTCAGGAGTTGGGTTCGGAGCCGCCTGAGTCATCGCCAGAAACGACTGAAGCTCTGGACAACTCAAAGGTTGCATTGGGGGCCCCGCGTGTCTCCATGACCCACAGTACCCACATGTTGGTCGTCCGTCTCCCTCCTTCTGTCTTCTTCGGTGCCTTACCGGGGTCCGTGGTCCCTTCCTGCACCCGTACGTGTGGTAATGAATCCACCCCATACGGGTTTCTTCCGATTTGCAGCCCGACAGACAGTACTCGTCTTGGCTGTCCGACTCACCACTAGTGATCGTGGGGAGGATGGAGGGAAGAGTTGGTTTTGAGGGGGCAGAGGGAATCACGGGTGCCCAAGGAACGGAACGAGCGGGTGTCCCAGGTCCGGGGATCGGAGTCCCTCGTGATGGAGCCATGGGTGCTCGCTCTTCCTGGCGCCTGACCTGTTCAAAGAATCCAGGTGAAGCCGCACGCAGCGGTCGGTACCCTGGGGTAGCCGATACTGTTGGCGGGAAAGCTGCGACAGGGAAGGTATCAGGAGGGGGCAATGAAACTGGTAAAGGTGTGGGTCTTGGGGCAGCAATAGGAGGTACGGGAGTTGCAACCGACGGTGTTGCAGGGGGGTTAATGGGAGCGGGGGTCGGCCGAGGAGTAGGGTCAGGTGTATCTGGTGCTGTGATACCCTTTGGCTTGGACGTCCTTTTCTTAACCCGACGCCCATCGGTTGGTCCAATCGCCGGACTTCCTGAACGACTGCGGGCGATCGAGGAGGGGACAGACAGCGAGCCTGTTGATGCTCTTGTGAAGGACGAGGTATAACTGTATCCTTCCCCCTTGAGGCTTTCCAACATCCGTATGCCCACGGGGCTTAGGTACGCCCTCCACTGTTCATCCCGGGCTCTCATAGCCAGTTCCATCCCGAAGTTCTCCAGCTTCGTGTGGACAAGTGGGAGTGGGGGCGCCGCCTCTATCATCAGTACGTCATTCTCAGCATCAATACTATAACCTCCCGCGAAGGCCCTTTCCAGCGCTGCCATACGATCCTTCAATGCCTTCTGGTCTCTTAACATTCGCAGGTATGCCTCCTGCTGTACCTTCATCCATTCCACCGCTGCCGTAGTAATCTGTTTACGGAACACCTGCTGCTGCTGGGCATTCCAGTTCTTCAGTTCCCGCTTCGCATCCTCAATCGACTTGGATACCTCCCGGACGATGTAAGGTTCGACGAACTCGCGGGAGAACTCGCTAAAGGGTACTCCTTGCGGTGGAGGAGGGAGCATGTTGTGGACGAGGGCGGCGTCTTGGAAGAACGAAAGCGCCGCAGCGCGAGGGTCTGTAATCATAAGATCAACACATTCATCAGGTAGTTGAATAGGGGCGGCCTCCAGGAGCAATTGGTGACCGTCCCATTCAATACCGCGGACGTCCGCGAACACCGAAGCACGAAATGTGTTGGCGGAGTTCTCGTCAAGGTCAAGGTCTGAATCCGAGTTGGATTCCATTCTAGGTCGACGTTCGATACTAGCCATTGCGCTTTCCACCCTGGGCTACTTGTTCGAGACAAGGTTACCAGTATTCACGCAAGGTCAGTGCCGAAGGTCGAAAAACAATTAATCAGGAGAGGAGTTAAGCGAGGAGCTCGCTTAACGATATACTGTAACGGGGGCACCCCTAGGAAGATGGATCCCAAGGTTGCGACCGCACCAAACAACTTCAAACTTATCGCCAAAAGTTCACACAGATGTAAGAGTAAAGTAGACGGTAAAACTTAATATCGTTAAGCCTGACGCTTCACTCAATTAAGGTCTCGAGAGGATTGATTGTTGGAGTAGGAGAGTTCTCGCATAGACTTTCAGGTAGTTTTATCTTATGCCAGAAACTCCCCCATCAGTTTACTCCAACTATTCGAGCACACCCTTCTCCGCTAAGGGCGGTCCGACACGTCTCCTGACACCCCCTTCGGGCATGTATGTGTCGACCCGCTCTAGTCGGCGTTCACCATATGTGCATATCGTTTCTGCGGCGCATTTCCATTCTGCCCGCCGGAGTGAAAACCTCTGCGCATCGGGGACTTGCCAGTGGCTAACTGTCAAGACCCCTTGCTGAACTAGACTATCTATGACACCCTTCCCATGCGCGTTGATTTCTTCTTGACGCCGGAAGCTACCGTGAGCGGTTTATCTATCTACTATTTACGAGTCTCGGGCTTCCGGTGTCTTCCGCAGGGTACGGTGGTCCAGGAGTGATCCAATGGGCGCTACCCACGACCACTACCTCGGATACACCTTACCTGCGGTAGGAATCATGCTTTTAGTGTCTCTGCACTTCCCTCTCAGAGCCTATGGCGTTGGGGACATCCTTGGGCGTGGTAGGTGCAAAACGTTCCCAGTCGTCCCGGCACCACCCGGGACTACCTTCGGGACCCCCACGGTTAACTCCCGTTAACTCCGTCAGTTTTGGTCCGTTTTACTCCGAACAACTTGGAGGAGGTACTCCACCTTCCACCCTATGCCCCCTTATATATCCTGCGAACAGCTTACGGTCGACCGGACGGCAGCAACGTATATGGTGTTGCAAGCGGGTCTGCAAAGATCCTCCTTTGCTAGACTGCACACAACTACGCAACCGTTTGCCCATGACGTCCGGGCCTCAAGGCGGGGCCGGAGGGGCATGATAGGAATAATGTCTTCAATTTACAGCTTCTTCGTAGCTGCGTAGCTCGCCCAATAGCATCTCCCGGAACCCCAGATTCCAGTATTATGCATGGCTTCGTGTGACAAACATTCCAGTCATTTTTCCCAAACTCCCCGAGGGACTTCGTATTGGCAGGTAGGGTAACTCAGGTCCTTGAACAGGGTAATCCAAGCCTCAAGGCAGGGTAACCCTGTTCTGTAGGTAGGGTAATCTTGTCCGGTGGACAAGTGGATTTTCTCCTGTTACCCTATCTATCCCACTTCCGGGGATAGACACACTCGGCCTTTCTCTAGTTACCCAGCCTAGCTGTGTATTGGCCCTTCATAGGTCCCTAAGTACGCTGACACCAACCTTGGGCGTAGCCATGTACCTAAATACTTGTGTCCACTAAGTCTGCTCATCTCGGAGCCCGGGCCATCGGGTCTCCGTAGGTCAAGTACTCACTTGCCTGCCGGTTCCTACCAGTTCGCCTCCGAGCTACCTGTATGGCCGTAGGTTCCGGCTGCCATAGCTCACGTATGCTGGGTCGTTACATATGCAAATGAACAAGCCGGGAAATCCAAGCCGCGGTTACGAATGCAACCTCAGCAACACTGTTAGAAGAATACAAGGATGTATTCTCAGACAGGGTCCCTAAAACACTATCCCCTATGCACAAGATTAACCATCATGATTGGCTGAAAGACCCAACAGATCTACAAAACCAACCGATATACTCAATCCCAGAAGCATACAAGGAGAAACATATGAAATGGATAAATGAGAAATTACGACCTGGAGTAATTGTGCGACAGGAGGTTCCTGACGCGGCACCTGTGTTCGTACAACTTAAGTCAGATGGAAGGATCCGCTCCCTGGTGGATCTGAAAGTAAGAAACGATCACATGATCATGGATAGTCCATCTATTCCCTACCAGCAGCAAATCCTTAAGCATATTGGATGAGCAAAATTCAGGAGTAAGATTGACCTAAGCAACGCATACTTACAAACATGGGTGGACAAGGACCGTGTTAAGTTCAACTCATTCAAAACCCCATTGGGAGGATTTGTCAGCAAAGTAATGCTACAAGGTGACATGAATGCACCAGCAACATTTATGCGAATAATGGAAGACCTCCGAAGCGAATTTTTACATCACTTTGTATGGGTATATATTGATGATATTCTCATATTCTCGGATACACCAGAAGAGCACAGAAGGCACATACGGCAAGTATGTGACCGACTCAGAAAGGCAAAATTCTACGCAAGCCAATAGAAGTCAGTACTATTTACAGATAGGCTGGAAGTACTAGGACACATTGTGGATAGTGAAGGAATCCATACTTCCCCCCAGAAAATATCGTCTATTGCAGGTTGGGAAACACCCCAAAACAAAAAGGAATTGCAATGCTTTCGGGGAATAGTGAACTATGTGGCCCAGTTCCTCCCACACCATGCGACCATGACAGCACCATTAATGGACTTAACGGAAAATGCCCAATTCATATAGACAACAACCCATCAGACCGCATTCGAAATAGTAAAAAAATGGATTATCGATCACCAAGTCATGTCACCAATAGATATAAGGAGCAAGGAACCAATTCGACTAGTAACGGACACCACTGATTTGGAAATAGGGGCATGGGTAGGACAAGGACCCACCTACGAGACGGCTCGACCAGCCGCATTACACAGCAGGAAATTCACAAATGCACAGATGAATTAGGGAACGACCGATAAAGAGACCTTAGCAATAGTGGAAGCGCTTAACCGGTTCTACAATGTACTAATGGGTAATTCCTTTACAATAGTTACGGACCACCAACTCCTAACACCCCTACGAAGGACAAAGAACCGAAGCAGAAAGCAAGTTAGATGGCTCAGTGCCTTAGGAAAGTACGACGTGAAGATAGTCTACGCACCAGGAAGTACGAACTATTTGGCTGATGCCCTTCCCGGATATATGAGGGAGGGAGGATCAGACTTGAATCCACCCTATGTCCATGATTATACAAAGGAAGCAAACGACATCTCGGATAACACAGTCTACGAGCAAGAATCTAACACGGTGCAACCTGAAAGGGGATATCTCCTCTACCTCCCCGCCTTACTCATACACTGAGTACCCGAACGAGGCTCCTGTACCCTCTGACAGCCCTCACTCTATAACTGCAGGAAATGATTGGGGCGACCAATGTACCCTGCGAAGCATGCCACCTGAAGAACTCCAACATAGCACGTTGCACTACTCGCACTGTCATGTGGATCATTGCCCATATCATCAGACTGAGATCAAATTCACAAACAACCACCCTAGACGGTGGAGAAACCCAACTGCTCACCCTCTTAGAGATAGACCAAGCCCCCCAAGTACAGAAATTGACCCAAGCCCTGCGGAGTCCCCCGAAATCAATAACTGGGAATGGCAACAAACGATCGATTGAAGACCAGATAGTGCTGGGGAAGGACCATCCACCCTTGCCCCGCCAATGCCCAGGTCATATGCAATCCCGGCGCTGCTAAACCCTGAAGCCCCGGCTTTCCATATACCACAACCAGATAGTCCGCCACCGGTTGGATGAGCAAAACCGATAGAGGACATTACCTATGAGACAATAGCGGGATTCCGAATGCCAGGACCCAATAGCCCACCACCTATTACGTGAGGAGAAAGACTAGAAAGTCTAACAAATGAAATGATAGTTTCAGTTGTGCCCCCAATGATGAGTGAATATCGACAAGTACTTTACGATGTCTTGGAAGACATCAAGGAGGAAGACCTACCTGAAACAGCGAAAGGAAGCGAGATAGAAGATGAACGCGATACCTTACAACCAGTCAATGAAATGATTGGAACATTCCGAGCACATATGGTTGCAGCATAGCAGAGAGAATCAATTTAGAAAAAAGTCAATGAAAGTATGGACTCCACAGGAGACTTGTCCTCCTACAAGATCATAAATGGAATGCTGTACACAAAAACCAGATACGGGGAAGACTGTCTGTATATCCCAAAAGGCCCCGCATAAGGAAATACGACGTTAAGGGAGTATGTTATTAGCGAAATCCACAACAAAGGCCACCACAGTGTTGAACGAAACTTACAGTACACTACTCAGTACCTAGTGTGACCTGAAATACGAAACGACTTCAGAGCGTATGTGGCCCAATACCACACATGCCAGACAAATGAAGAACCCACAAAGTTGCCAGAAGGAAAGGCTCAGACAATTATCCTACTATCGGAAATTTTCGAATCGATCGCCATTGATTGTGTGCGACCCTTCCCTAATCCTTGGGGATATGACAAAATCCTAGTTGCGATGGATAGATTTTCAGGATTCACGTGGCTCATACCTACAACTAAACAAGTAATGGCAATAACAACTTGGGAACTTCTACGCAATAAAATATTTACACCCCATGGCTACCCAACATCTCTAGTAAGCGATGCTGACCCATGATTTGAGTGACATGTGTGGAAACAGTAGTGTTGATCGCTAGGCATTGAGCATATCAAGGCGGCACCAGGCTATCATGAAAGGAATAGACAAGTCGAAAGGAAAATTCGAGAATTAAAGACAGCTCTTCGAAATCTAGTCAATGCAAGACAAAACAATTTTTTTGATGCCATACTGGAGACGGCAGCATACCTAAATGCAGGATGGTCTGAAACCCTTGGTATGTTACCATATAAAACTATTTTTGGGAAAAACTACCCATTACTTCCGGTAGCGAATTTCAAGAACACTGCAGTACCGGCCGCCGACGGATTGTTGAACAGACACCAAGCAATGCATAACACAGCATTTAATGCGATCAAATTAGCGCTATTCAGGAGCACAAGAACAGCAGCAAAGCAGTGCAGACACCATACACCGATAGGAAAAGGCAACCTGTTATTGGTTTATGGAAGCCTTTTCACAACGGAGTCAGGGTGAAGCAAGAAACCACAACCGCCCTGGCGAGGACCATTCAAGATAATTGAATATTGTAACGTGTTCGGGCCAGGCCCTAGTCACATGGCGGTACGATAGGAGCAGATGGCTTCGTGATCAACACGAAGCGAGCGCTGCTTGCTAAAGGAGGCTTCGAGCGGCATATAATAGGAGGTCAAAGAAGTAACGGTTCAACCCAGGATATATTAAGAATACTGTCTGTCGAAGTCAGCTGTTTCTATCGCAGAAATCAGCGGTCTTTAAATACAGCATATCGCTTATCTCCAGTATGAGCGATATTGCAAAACAATGTGTGTATCAACCGATAGCACACGAAATAATACAAGTATCAAATGATACTGTGAAACCAAATATAAAACGATGTCTGTATCAACCGATAGCACACGAAACAATACAAGTATCAAATGATACTGTGAAACCAAACATAAAACAATGTGTGTATCAACCGATAGTACACGAAACAATACAAGTATCAAACAATACTGTGAAACCAAACATAAAACAATGTGTACCCGTGCCGGTTACAAATATGATAACCATACGCAAAACTACACGGTAGAAATGGACGGCAGAAGGTATGGAAATCGGCAAGCAACATTCCATGTGTCTACTGTGGAACAATACCTCCCTAACGACAATACCACCTTTCCCGCAAGAAGCCACGCAAAGCCGCCTCCAATCACAATAAATGAAAAAACCAGAACGGGAGGTGAAAGTTATACGAGACCACAGGAAGTGCTATGACCGCGACCAGTTTCTGGTGAAATGGGCGGGATATCCGGAAACAGAAAACAGTTGAGAACCCCTTGAAGGATTAGAAAATGTGATGGAACTAGTAAACCAATAGTGGGAGGACAACAAACCAGAGGATACGCTACCCCCTACAATAAACCATGTAACGGTGGCAGGGAGCCCAACCCTGCCGGAAATACAACACATCCGTCCAGATACAGGTGAAAGGATACAAGATGGATTTTGGTCGGCCCGTTTTGAAAGCGATTTCGAAAGCAGCGAAGATAAGAAGTGGGTTATAGAAGATCAAGCAGCATACTTAGCTGGGCTGGCCGAGGCGGAGTACTGGAAATAACAAGAAAAAGAAACACACTATCCAACCGCCTTAAGATGTCAAACTATGAGCAAGTACCGTGGAGACTGCACTATCAGCTAAGGGGACTGTTGGTGAACCGTGATATTATCCCTAGACGATACCTTACAGACCGATTATTCATACATATTTGCAACAAATGCCTGGATATAACAACCGAATCAACGGGAATGTTGTGGGGTGAAACAATAGCTGACATATTCCGCTTTGGAAGTGGATGTTACCTGAGCACAGAAAAGTGTGAGATGTGCATGGAAATGGAAGAAACCGAAATTAGGTACCACCCACCTTCCTCTGCACATCTAAGCAAGGCCGACACCTAAGCCAGGCCAACACTGAAATTAAGTACCACCCACCTTCACCTGAACACCTAAGCGAGGCCAACACCAAGACATAAGTACTACCCGCCATTCCTCAAACTTCTCGCAAGAGAAAAAACCACACTACCCAACCTCCAAAAAAGCGAAAGAAAAATCTTTAACCTCTTACCAACCTTCTACCCTTCACCAAAACTAAGGAATGTCATTCTACGAAGAGATAAGCATGCAGGGACGACACATTATTGTTGATGAACTACTGCGCAGTGGAACCATTCCACTAAAGTCATACGCAATAAAATTTTATATCGACTACTGCGACAATTGCGTACAGATCGATATCAAAGCGGTAGACTGGCAAGACCGGACAGTCTGAAACTACATCAACCTACCACACTACCAATAATCAGGTTGCTTTGTGCGCGAAGCACCCTGCTAGGAGTGCTTGGAGAAATGGCTGGAAGGGGCAGAATGGTGGTTGCAGGATGACATGAGATTGTTGCAGGATAGCGATGCCGATGAGGATAAGTCCTATGGGGACTTTCAGGAGAATAGCGGATTTACCCACTATTAGGATTTCATTAGGTTATTTTATTTGGTGAAATTGTTATTTTATTTTGGAAGTGTAACCGGTATGGGTACTAGGTTGTTTTATGTTTGGTTTCACAAGTATCGTTTGTTACTTGTATTGTTTCATGTGCTATCAGTTGATACATACATTGTTTTATGTTTGGTCTCATAGTATTGTTTGATACTTGTATTGTTTTGTGTGCTATCGGTTGATAAACACCTTGTTTTATGTTTGGTCTCACCGTATCGTTTGATACTTTTATTGTTTCGTGTGCTATCGGTTGATACACACATTGTTTTATGTTTGGTCTCACAGTATCGTTTGATACTGGTATTGTTTCGTGTGCTATCAGTTGATACACGCATTGTTTTATGTTTGGTCTCACAGTATCATTTGCTACTTGTATCGTTTCATGTGCTATCAGTTGATACACGCATTGTTTTATGTTTGGTTTCACAGTATGGTTTGATACACGTATTGTCTCATGTGCTATCTGTTGATACACGCACTGTTTGGAATATCGCTCATACTGGAGATAAGCGATATACTGTATTTAAAGACCGCTGATTCCCGCAGTGGAAGCAGCAGACTTCGAGAGACAGTATTCTTAATATACTTGGTTGAACGGTTACTTCTCTTATCTCCTATTACACCCAGTTCGAAGCCTCCTTTAGTAAGCAGTGCTCACTTCTTGTCGATCAAGAAGCCATCTGCTCCTATCGTACCGCTACGTGACTAGGGCCTGGCCCGAACGTGCTACATATAGTATGATATAATACCCATCCCAGAGAGTCATATTTCATCATGGCGGTCCAAAAGTGTTGCCTTAAGTGCCTCTTTCGGGTGTTTTGGGATCCATTTATTGATCCTCCTGAGCAAATGACCACCTCCCCCAGACCCTGCAGTCACATCATAGCAGGCGCTTTACAGATGACCAAATGATCCATCCTTGGACACTAACTTGTAAATCTATTTTTTTGTCCCTCAGTACCAAGAACTCATAGCATTAGGGTTGAGAACTGGTGTGTTCGGAGACTATCTTTTTACATTTTGAGTACTGGTTGGGAGACTACTGTACATACTCGCCCCTTGTACCGTACTCGGATAGGAATGAAAAAATTAGAAACTTATAGTAGCAAAACAGGAAATAGGAGGATGATCGATATGGTAGCAGGTGAAACGTGATTAGCTTGTAAGGCATCTTAAACTATGGTAGTTAATAAGTACCAAAAAAGCAATTCTCGATAAAAACATAGTAGAATGAGCTATTGGTAATGCATCAGAGGAGAAGCATTCCCTGCCCTCATCAATTCCAGTGATAGCACTACAAGAGCAATTACCACATCAAGTTCCAACCGTCACGCCTCATAGACCGATCAACCTTTCATAAACACAAGTGGGTAAGGGAAAAGATGTAAGAAACCATAGGAAGAAAGCCCTGGAAAGTGAAAAAAACCTGATGAAAAGAAAAATAAAGCACACCACTTTTGCGGAACAAAAAAAACGTACGAGTGCCCCCATTACCGTCCAACCCCACAAGGGAACCGAAAAACAAAAGTAACATCTTTATTCACCAACCGTAACTAAAAGCCCACAGGCCACCAGGATTAGAGCTTGCCCACCAAGTAAAGAAACTTGCGTCTGATTGCTGTCATACTAGGTGGATCAGCAGGAAATGCTGTAATCTCATCGCGAGAAGCATTGTGAGTCCTAGCAATAAGGGAATTGAACTCGGGTTGTTTGGTCCAACGAAGGCTATCGTGGACGAAACTTGTACGGTAATTCATCGCCTCAACAAGATGACGATAATCTATTGGATACTGTTTGCAATTATCACATAATAGAGCATTTAAAAACAATTTATCAACTTACCAATCAAATTCATTGCCGCCCTCCAGTCCATTCCGTATAGACGTGTGAATGTTTGATGGTATTGGATCCGACCATGTTTTAGAAGCCAGATATCAGTCACTACATCACTACTGTGTGTGATTTCACTGCGATTATCAATGGACACCCAGAGACCTATGCCTCCTATTCCGGCCTGGACTCCTGAGGTTGCAAAAAATCTTGCTCAAATTCCCACCGCAATCTTCCAAAGAGGACAAAGTATAACAACTTCTGCTTCAACGGCCTCTAACCGGTTCACTTTTTTTTCTATCTTCTGTAATCGACTGAGGATCCCGCAGCTGGCATCATTACAATAAGTTGTTTCAGGGCTGCTATAGGTTCCTGTCTACACCAGTGATATCGTTGGAATAACATTTTTCAATCCTTCGGCAACAACTTCACGGCCATTCAGACCTGGAGTCTTGGAATTATTTCTGTCCACCTCATAGTAGACCAAGCCTGCCAACATCTTGCATTCAAGTGGCAGCCAGAGTACAGATGTAAAAATGTCTGGCACAGACGTGTTGAAGATTAAATTTTCATAAGAAGTTGTTGGAAGAAT
Organism: Tuber magnatum; assembly: GCA_003182015.1. Taxonomy (NCBI): domain Eukaryota; kingdom Fungi; phylum Ascomycota; class Pezizomycetes; order Pezizales; family Tuberaceae; genus Tuber; species Tuber magnatum. The sequence continues at coordinate 904,062 of PYWC01000076.1, read as the reverse complement.
GGATGTGGAGATCGAGAAGGGCAGAGAGAAAATGGAGGGTGGGTGAGAGAGGGGAAAGGAGAAAAGGAGACATGTTTTGATCTACTAGCAAATGTGAGGTTGACTAAGCAGCCTAAGGAAGCGTGATCTTCCAAACCATGAAGCAAAAGCAATTTTGATATACTGTGCCATCAACCCAGCACTACCCAAAAACGCGCAGAATAAACACAAAAATACACAGCAATGGGCACCAGTGTAAGGTACACTGCTATCAGCAATAATAACAGCTATCAAACATTGACAATCAAGAAGCTTGTGAAGCTTCCTGTTGCAAGACCAGCCAGAAAGCACATTCCTAGTCTATTGTTAGTAGTGTTGCTAATCAAGAGTGTTACAAGGAAGAAAAGAAGGAAGGAAATACCCATAAAACTGCCACTAGCCTCTTTCTCGTCATCACCAACCTATCCAGGTGTTGACATCATAATATTACTCCCAACCTACCCGTTCGATATCTCGAATGTAAACTGAACAAGCCAGTAGAAGAGGTCACTCGAGATCACGGCTCGGTGGCCCTTGATGTTGCACATTGTGTATGAAGGGATGTATACCAACCGGGCTCTGGAGACCAATGTGAGAAGCTTTGGTCTATCACAAGTGAACCTCTGCTATCCACAGACTGCTCGTCCCAGAAAAATCACCCAAGTTCCAGAGCATGAACCCGATGGTGATGAATACGTTCTTTTTGAATATCCTAGAGGACGTATCCTCTAGGCGGACTGAAAGAATTACTTGGATGTGGACTGAGAATATCATCATCATGGGGAAACACTACCATATTGCAAAGGAAAGGACTTTGACTTTCTTCAGAAGGACCCAGAGGGACACTTGGGTATGAATTGCTAGAGCGTGATCATCTGCGTCAATGATATCAGACCCAGATTTGTGGAGGGAGATGCAGTGATGGGAAAGTAATAGTAGGAATAGAAGCAGGTAAGAATGTAAAACGAATGTTGTAGTAGGGAAGTATATAAATGCGGATGGGGATGATGCCGTGCTCCCCTGGGTACCCGGAGACTAAGGGGCCGCTAAAATAGATACGATTTCTAACACATTTTAGTATGCACCTAAGCATGTATTGTAGGCTAGGGCTACGATTTACATACGGGCTATTGCAGGAAGAACACCAGCGACATCTTGGCCACTATATCAAACTTAGAATCAGTTATTAACTTTATGCCGGTGCATTCATGGGGTAATGAACGTCATGATTGCTTGGTATATATTCCACTAAACTTGTTGACAAATGGAAATATTCCATTCTAACTCAAACCTGCACTCCAGCTCGCACAGAGCATACAGGCCAACAGAACCGTAATGTACGCTTCAGGACCAACTCAAAACATAACTGCTGATAAAGTCAGCACCGTAAATACAGCGCAGTTGATCACTAGTGAGGCACATATTCTTCAGGGGTAGTTTGCAGACTTTTGGTGATATGAGAGGTATACCGCAGATCCCAAGTTTGTTATTGTGCTTACCACCAGGATGAGTGACTAGAAGTTGTTTAGGCGGAACTCATTCTGTATTTCAGGTTAACCAGCTGTATGGCCCAGCACATGAACCAGAAAAGCTCTCATCTCAGTGAACCAGCACTGGAAATATATAGCGCATGCTATAAACATATTCCAATTCCATAGCCGGTCGTTTATAAGCTTATATTTGACCAAACTTCCTCTCTCATGAAAGGGGTTCTACATGGCTACCCCAAGGGACAAGAAAACAAAATACACAAACTGAGAGATACGCTGTGCCTTTGGCGAGCTCGTATCCTCCCATTCATCCTAATCCTCTAAAGGCTCATAGGTCGGTTTCCAGCATTCTCTAAGTCTCTCCATAAAGGGTAAAAGGGCACCTGAGGGTGGATAATTCCTTGTGGAGGATGCCAAGAAAGCTTCGTAGGGAAAAGGTTGGCCATAGAACAAATGAGTGCCATAAGGCAAAAGTACTCCACAGGGGATATCAAGAAAGCTCCATAGGGTAAGAGGGTATGGTGGGGTAAAAGAGTACCATAGTGTAAAAGGGCACTGCAGGGTGGATAATTCCTTACGGGAGACGCCAAGGAAACTCCGTAGGTTAAGAGGGTACTGTATGGTAGAAAAACACGCGTGTGGGAGACGGGCCGGAAGCTCCTTAGAGTAAGAGTACCATATGGTAAAAGAGTAGCTCAAGGTAAATAATACCATACTGGAGACACTCAGGAAGCTCCGTAGGGTAAGAGGAAACTATAGTATCTACTATGTACTAGACAATCCTTATCTTCGTAAGCAATCTTAGAAAAAAATCTCCCATGAAGTGGCCAGCCAGCTAAACACATATCCCAATCAATGCGGTTAGGGTTCCTGCTTGTAAAAGAGTACTAGTACAGTATTGTACAGTAAGATACTATGGTAGCAGAGTACCGGTATGGCAGTATAGTATAAATAACTGAACATTACTATTCAATTGCCAACACCTAACTCCTCAACTAATAACTTTCTTAACTCAAACGAATACCTTGTGTACCATCCATCTACTTTATTGGGATTTCCCTCCTGTTATCGGCAACCTTCGCAAGTACTAGCGGACGGTCATACCTCCGTAAAGAGCAGGAAATCTCAGCAGGATCATGGATTGTACATACCGTACCGGTATTGTCAATGGATAAAATTAACCGCCGATCAATAGTGAATCTGCGGCCATGACAACCACACTCTCTCACTAAGAAACTATCCAGAAAAAGTCCTTAATGTATACTTGTACTTCCCTTGAGACAAGTGGCAATACCGGTAGTGGGTAAAACGATGACTTTGTTACCGATTGCCAAACTTCCTCCCCTAAATGTTACACTCTCCTCAAACAAGTTAGTGTTGGGTCTAAATTTTCTTTCACCTGTAGTGGGAGGCCGTCAGGCCAATAATGGTTGCCACAGTGCCCAAAAAGGATGCGGCGCCCTGATTGGGGTCTGCATTATTCTGGCTGCTTATTTGAGTACCCTAGCAGCTATTAGAAATGATAAGGCTAGTAACGGTTGCCAAGTGGCCCAAAAAGGATGCTGCACCTTGATTGGGCTTTGGACTATTCTCAGTGCTCATTTGGGATCCGGTACAGACTATCCCTTAGAGAGGTGAAACAGCGGAATTCGGTGCTCCCCTGAAATTGCACAACAATTATGTCTTAGACATTGGATGAATAAGCAATCAGCAACCTCATGAGTAGCTGAAATCAAAGTATAGAAGAATTCCTGTGAATGTTAAGTTACAGAAAACTCAGAAACAATGCCACAAGCGCAAAAAAACACATGTTGAACCTGTCAATCAGCCTGCTCAGAGACGTGTTAGTATATCCAGAAAACGGAAACCTTTAGGTACCCGTTCTACAAATAGTGTGCTGCCAAGTATGATATATGATAGTACGAAGCATGCTCCCTCCAAGTACTGCAGGATGCCAAACTGAGTAAGTGGCTAACTTTTGTTCCAATACAGGTAATTCTTCAGCCAAAGAGGAGAGAGTAAGCGGAATGGAAAAAGGAAAAGAGATAGAGGTACAGGCTGGGAAGGAGAAAGAGAAGAAATCCACAATTGACAAGATTCAGAACCTGCCACCACCCCTGGTACATACTCCATTTCCAGGCCTTCATCCACCATATATGGCACAGTCTATAGGTCTAGCTGTTGGCCTGATAGATCTATATGTATTGTTCTCACTGTTTTTCTCCGAGAATAAACTTGAGATCTTAGCAAGAAATACGAATCTCTATTCTGCAGTCCACAATGTGGAAATAACAAGTAATACCCATCCATCCATTCGCAAATAGTATCCAACTACACCATGTGGGCTGCTTGTTTTTCAAGCCAACATAATGTATATGGGATTGTGGAAGGGGGCTAGTCCAAAGGCATACTGGCGTCAGTTTGTAAGTCGAAAGGAGGGTGTAGAACCTATGAGTTGGATGAGTTGTACATGGTTTTAGCAGCTCAAACGATATCTACACATATCGAAACCCCAAGAGATACCTGTTTCACAAAAGACATGGTAGAAGAAGCTAGAGCCTTTAAACAGCAATATTCGAACCCATGCGGAAGAGTGTTTTTTGCCCTCTCAGAATGTTTCGGTCAATGAAATGATGATTCGGTTTTTGGGTCACTCCGCTCACCTGATCAAAATACCAAATAAGCCAATTGGTCTTGGGTATAAGGTACTGGCAGTATGTGATTCTGGTTACACTTATGACTGGGAACTCACTTCATGGGTGGAGGGATTTGCTACATCTGTGCAACAATTAATACCTTATCCACTTTCACCAACCTCGTTAGCTGTACTGCAGATGCTGATTACTCTCTCTTATCATATTCATTTTTTCACTTCCTATATAGACCACTACTTTTCCAATATATGATTATTTGCTCGATTGCTTGACTATGGAATTGGAGCCTGTGGAATTCTACGCTACAGCAGCAAAGACTTTCCTGATTGCTTAAATAACAGTAAGGATAAAGCGGTAGCAGTCTTGGAGTAGAATTATGCTACAGGAGTAGTGATACAAGAAATTGGTGAAATGCAAAAAAAGAAAAAATGCATCAATGATCGAGCACCAGAGGCATCTACCTGGGGTATTCCTCCAGTTATGGCTTTCCTCTGGTAGGATAACAGCACAGTCCACCTCCTGTCGACCATTTATAATTCAGACTCTGCTACATCCTAGGTGGAAAAGGTAAGAAGAAAGCCTTGTGATACTAGCACTAATGCTGTTGCTGCTCGAAAACCCTTTGCATACCATGAAGACCACAAACTTCTCTCTATTTCAAAGATTGATCACAACTACAATCAATACATGGGAGGTGTTGATATTGCTGATCAGCGACGCTTCTATTTTACAACCCAGCGTGTCGCATGGCGGAATTGGTGTAACGACCCAGCATACCTGAGCTATGGCAGCTGGAACCTACACCCATACAGGTAGCTCGGAGGCGAACTGGTAGGAACCGGCAGGCAAGTGAGTACTTGACCTACGGAGACCCGATGGCCCGGGCTCCGAGATGAGCAGACTTAGTGGACACAAGTATTTAGGTACATGGCTACGCCCAAGGTTGGTGTCAGCGTACTTAGGGACCTATGAAGGGCCAATACACAGCTAGGCTGGGTAACTAGAGAAAGGCCGAGTGTGTCTATCCCCGGAAGAGGGATAGATAGGGTAACAGGAGAAAATCCACTTGTCCACCGGACAAGATTACCCTACCCACAGAACAGGGTTACCCTGCCTTGAGGCTTGGATTACCCTGTTCAAGGACCTGAGTTACCCTACCTGCCAATACGAAGTCCCTCGGGGAGTTTGGGAAAAATGACTGGAATGTTTGTCACACGAAACCATGCATAATACTGGAATCTGGGGTTCCGGGAGATGCTATTGGGCGAGCTACGCAGCTACGAAGAAGCTGTAAATTGAAGACATTATTCCTATCATGCCCCTCCGGCCCCGCCTTGAGGCCCGGACGTCATGGGCAAACGGTTATGTAGTTGTGTGCAGTCTAGCAAAGGAGGATCTTTGGAGACCCGCTTGCAACACCGTATACGTTGCTGCCGTCCGGTCGACCGTAAGCTGTTCGCAGGATATATAAGGGGGCATAGGGTGGAAGGTGGAGTACCTCCTCCAAGTTGTTCGGAGTAAAACGGACCAAAACTGACGGAGTTAACGGGAGTTAACCGTGGGGGTCCCGAAGGTAGTCCTGGGTGGTGCCGGGACGACTGGGAACGTTTTGCACCTACCACGCCCAAGGATGTCCCCAACGCCATAGGCTCTGAGAGGGAAGTGCAGAGACACTAAAAGCATGATTCCTACCGCAGGTAAGGTGTATCCGAGGTAGTGGTCGTGGGTAGCGCCCATTGGATCACTCCTGGACCACCGTACCCTGCGGAAGACACCGGAAGCCCGAGACTCGTAAATAGTAGATAGATAAACCGCTCACGGTAGCTTCCGGCATCAAGAAGAAATCAACGCGCATGGGAAGGGTGTCATAGATAGTCTAGTTCAGCAAGGGGTCTTGACAGTTAGCCACTGGCAAGTCCCCGATGCGCAGAGGTTTTCACTCCGGCGGGCAGAATGGAAATGCGCCGCAGAAACGATATGCACATATGGTGAACGCCGACTAGAGCGGGTCGACACATACATGCCCCAAGGGGGTGTCAGGAGACGTGTCGGACCGCCCTTAGCGGAGAAGGGTGTGCTCGAACAGTTGGAGTAAACTGATGGGGGAGTTTCTGGCATAAGATAAAACTACCTGAAAGTCTATGCGAGAACTCTCCTACTCCAACAATCAATCCTCTCGAGACCTTAATTGAGTGAAGCGTCAGGCTTAACGATATTAAGTTTTACCGTCTACTTTACTCTTACATTTGTGTGAACTTTTGGCGATAAGTTTGAAGTTGTTTGGTGCGGTCGCAACCTTGGGATCCATCTTCCTAGGGGTGCCCCCGTTACAGTATATCGTTAAGCGAGCTCCTCGCTTAACTCCTCTCCTGATTAATTGTTTTTCGACCTTCGGCACTGACCTTGCGTGAATACTGGTAACCTTGTCTCGAACAAGTAGCCCAGGGTGGAAAGCGCAATGGCTAGTATCGAACGTCGACCCAGAATGGAATCCAACTCGGATTCAGACCTTGACCTTGACGAGAACTCCGCCAACACATTTCGTGCTTCGGTGTTCGCGGACGTCCGCGGTATTGAATGGGACGGTCACCAATTGCTCCTGGAGGCCGCCCCTATTCAACTACCTGATGAATGTGTTGATCTTATGATTACAGACCCTCGCGCTGCGGCGCTTTCGTTCTTCCAAGACGCCGCCCTCGTCCACAACATGCTCCCTCCTCCACCGCAAGGAGTACCCTTTAGCGAGTTCTCCCGCGAGTTCGTCGAACCTTACATCGTCCGGGAGGTATCCAAGTCGATTGAGGATGCGAAGCGGGAACTGAAGAACTGGAATGCCCAGCAGCAGCAGGTGTTCCGTAAACAGATTACTACGGCAGCGGTGGAATGGATGAAGGTACAGCAGGAGGCATACCTGCGAATGTTAAGAGACCAGAAGGCATTGAAGGATCGTATGGCAGCGCTGGAAAGGGCCTTCGCGGGAGGTTATAGTATTGATGCTGAGAATGACGTACTGATGATAGAGGCGGCGCCCCCACTCCCACTTGTCCACACGAAGCTGGAGAACTTCGGGATGGAACTGGCTATGAGAGCCCGGGATGAACAGTGGAGGGCGTACCTAAGCCCCGTGGGCATACGGATGTTGGAAAGCCTCAAGGGGGAAGGATACAGTTATACCTCGTCCTTCACAAGAGCATCAACAGGCTCGCTGTCTGTCCCCTCCTCGATCGCCCGCAGTCGTTCAGGAAGTCCGGCGATTGGACCAACCGATGGGCGTCGGGTTAAGAAAAGGACGTCCAAGCCAAAGGGTATCACAGCACCCGATACACCTGACCCTACTCCTCGGCCGACCCCTGCTCCCATTAACCCCCCTGCAACACCGTCGGTTGCAACTCCCGTACCTCCTATTGCGGCCCCAAGACCCACACCTTTACCAGTTTCATTGCCCCCTCCTGATACCTTCCCTGTCGCAGCTTTCCCGCCAACAGTATCGGCTACCCCAGGGTACCGACCGCTGCGTGCGGCTTCACCTGGATTCTTTGAACAGGTCAGGCGCCAGGAAGAGCGAGCACCCATGGCTCCATCACGAGGGACTCCGATCCCCGGACCTGGGACACCCGCTCGTTCCGTTCCTTGGGCACCCGTGATTCCCTCTGCCCCCTCAAAACCAACTCTTCCCTCCATCCTCCCCACGATCACTAGTGGTGAGTCGGACAGCCAAGACGAGTACTGTCTGTCGGGCTGCAAATCGGAAGAAACCCGTATGGGGTGGATTCATTACCACACGTACGGGTGCAGGAAGGGACCACGGACCCCGGTAAGGCACCGAAGAAGACAGAAGGAGGGAGACGGACGACCAACATGTGGGTACTGTGGGTCATGGAGACACGCGGGGCCCCCAATGCAACCTTTGAGTTGTCCAGAGCTTCAGTCGTTTCTGGCGATAACTCAGGCGGCTCCGAACCCAACTCCTGAGAGTGGGCAACGACCTGTTCCACCACCGGCATCAGTACCATCAGGGGCTAACCCCCCCGAGGATGGGAATCAGGATGGCCAGGAGGAAAGGTTTGATGGGTATGATAGACCCCGCGAGACCCCAGGTGGAAATACCGGGGGTAGTGGAGGTGGAAATGGACCACCTGTCGGTGGTACTACGGGAGCAGGTGGAGATCCTGGGGACTCTGACCATGATAGCTCGGATGATGATGATGCCGATTCGCTCCCCGACTTGACCCCTTTTCTCGGCGCTCGCAAGGATGACTGGAGCGACGAGAAGAAACGACGGTGGGACCGCCGTGCTAAGAAGCTGTCAAGGGAACTACGGAGTAGGGCGGCTGCACGACCATCATCTAGACAACGGCAGAAGAAGCCGGAAAAGCTGAGCGGCATTCCGGCGTTTAAGGGAAAGGTCACCGAACTCGCCAGCTTCTTGACGCTGGTAGAGGTTAAGTTCGAGTACTTTGCTGGGTGCAGGTTGACCGATATGGACAAGGTAAACCTGGTGATCCCCCTTCTAGAAGATACTGCCCGAACATGGTATCTTGGGCTGCACTCCCACATCAATAAGGAGGCAGCCAAGCGTACCGGAGTTCCAGTTAATAACAGTAACCCGTTAAGAACGTGGAAAGGATTCCGGGAACGGCTTGAACGGAGTTTCGGCGGTGACCAAGCGGAACGAGACCGATCCCTCCTTGAGTGGCGAGACCTAGTGATGAAGCCACATCACATCGATGAGTACCTGGACAAGATAATTGACTATATGTATAAGCTTAGCTATACAGACCCTGTGCAGGTACGAGATAAGGTACGGTCGGGCATTACTCAAGAAGTGAGGAACGCGTGGGCACTGAAGGAGCCCCATCCTACCGACTTGAACGACTACCTTGATCTTCTTCGGAAGGTTGGACACACACTGGAAGACAACACCCGGTTCAGCAACCGAGTTATCCACCCTGTCCAACGGTCTCAACCAACGGACAAGAAGGAGGATAGGTCCTCAACTTCCGGAAGGTTTAAAAAGAAGGATAAAGGTTCGGGCAGACAGAACCAGCGGTCTGCCAAACCTACTAATTTCAATGCGGGGAAACAGGCAAAGCCGGGGACTTCTGAGTATGCAATGGCGCATAAGGAAATCCCGTCGACTTTGACCGAATGTCGGAGAAAGCACAACCAGTGCACCAAGTGTGGACAAACGGGTCACTTTTGGAGAAAGTGCACCGCGACGTCCCCAGTCGTTAGTTCGTCCAAACAGGCTCGTGGGTTGAAACGGTCAGCCCCGGTAAGCGAGCCCTCAGGTACGGGCAAGCGACTAAAGCGCATCGAAGCGCCACCTCCGGCTACCTCGTCAAAGATACTTGAAGTCCGACAGGCATCACCTCAGATTATGGAGGTTGATACTGACAGCTCAGAATAGGTAAGACCCCATTCTGTGAAAGGTATAACCTTAATAACCTGTATCCATAGACCCCTGCGGGATGGATGAAAAGGAGCCACGGAAGTGGCTTCTGGGATGGGTAAGTACCCCTCTACTGCATGAACGACCCTGATGCTGACTACACCCAGGTGGTGTGGGCAGATAGATGTTGAAGGCCGTGTGCGGTGGACAGGGTGATCTCTCCTTTGTGGGTTTTCAGGTTATTTCCTTTGTTCTAGTTATTTGTATTTCTTTCAGGATTTCTTTAGTGGGACGGACAAGTCATAGGACATTATTTTCGGTTGAGGCTGGGAGAGATCTCGCTCGCGGAGACGCTCGACATTGGGGAAGCAAGGTTGCTTCGCTTGGAACCGGTCCAACAGCGGACTTCTACCCACCTCGGGAAAATTTGTTATGTTTAGTACAAGCGGGATTAGTTCAGGCTGGACTTGATTGAATAAATGATACTATGATCAAGTTTACCTGAGGAGGGTTTAGTACCCGAAATCATGCTGGCGTGATAGTAAACACCCTAGCTATTGATAAAACGATTCCCAATCCCTTAACGTTTACCGACCCGTTGTGGCCGCTCTTGTGTCGAAAGGCAAGAGATCAGAATTAGTAAGCCAAGATGACTAAGTCCCTAAGACAAGTGAAGAGGCAGAAGCGTGATAACTTGCCTCGCCATACCAAGTCTATCCACCTGAGGGTAAGGCTAGACTGGAAGATTGGAGCTAGACAGGTAAGCGCTGAGGCGCTCCTGCTACTCGACAGTGGAGCTACTGGGCCAGTGCTTAGTAGCCGATGGGTTAAACAAACGCAGGCACCATGTGTACGACGAAAGGTACATGTGCCGATAAGCGACGCAAGCGGTAATCACATTCCGGGGTCAGGTCTGCACTATACCAAATCATTGGACATGAGAATAGGCGACCACCATAACGAAATGCGGTTTGAAGTCGCGGACATGCCCGACACCAAGGTGGACGGGTACCTACCTATGTCTTGGTTGAAGGACCATAATCCCGACATAGATTGGAAGACAGGATCACTAACCTGGCGCTCAGATTTCTGCAAGGCTAATTGCCTGGCAGAGCAGGGGCGGTTAGTGTTCATGACCGATGAAGAGTTGCTAGCTGAAGACCCTAGTAATGTGTACCTGTTGGGAATTGTACAATTCTCCGATGAGGAAGGTGCTGACATTACTGTCAAGCTACTCCCTGAGTATAAGGACTACGGGGACATCTTCAGTCAAGAACGGATTGAGGCCTTGCCGGAGCACTCAAAGTATGACCACACGATCGAGTTGCTACCCGGGACTCAACCTCCGTTTGGGCCTATCTATCCGTTATCGGAAAAGGAGCTTAAGGCACTCCGGGAATATCTCAATGACATGCTGCGAACGGGGAAGCTACGGCGATCCAGTTCCTCAGCAGCAGCCCCTATCCTCTTTGTGCCAAAACCAGATGGTACATTAAGACTGGTAATAGATTACCGAGGGCTGAACAAAATCACGGTGAAGAGCAAGTACCCTCTACCGCTGATGAATGAACTGCGAGATAGGTTAGGAAAAGCCGTTGTGTTCACTAAGTTGGACTTGAAAAACGGCTACTATCTTCTGAGGATGGCAGAAGGTGAGGAATGGAAGACGGCCTTCCGGTGCAGATATGGACTGTATGAATACACGGTCATGCCGTTTGGGTTATGTAATGCCCCGGCAACTTTCCAGAGCATGATAAATGAGGTCTTTCGAGATCTCATGGATGAAGGAGTCATCGCGTATATGGATGACATCCTGATCTACTCCGAAACTATGGAAGAGCACGTCGCGATGGTAAGGCGTGTAATGGAGAAATTGCGGAAAGCTAGACTATGTGTAAGTATGAAGAAGTCCAGTTTCCACCAACGGGAGGTTGAATTCCTCGGATATAGGATCTCCGATATGGGGATCTCTATGTTGTCGGAAAAGGTGCAGACAATCAAAGACTGGGCACCTCCGACATGCGTCGTCGACGTTCAAAGCTTTATGGGCTTTGCCAACTTCTATCGTCGGTTCATAGAAGGGTTCAGCAAGATAGCGAAACCCCTCACGGACTTGACAAAGAAGGATGTCCGATGGGAATGGACACCTGCATGTGAGCAGGCCTTCAATCATTTAAAGGAAGCGTTCACGTCCAAACCTATCCTAGCACATTTTGACCCTGAACGGCCAACACGGCTAGAAACCGACGCTAGTGACTTTGCATTAGGAGCCGTTCTCTCCCAGTTATGTGAGGATGAGAGATGGCATCCGGTGGCCTACCATAGTAGGAAGTTCCACCCAGCGGAGATTAATTATGATGTCCATGACAAGGAAATGACAGCCATCGTGGCGGCGTTCAAGGAATGGGATCATTTGCTACGCTCGGTAACGGACCAGTTGGTGATCTATACGGATCATAAGAACTTGGAGTACTTCAATAGTACCAAGGTCCTTAACCGAAGGCAGCACCGCTGGGCTGAATTCCTGCAACCATTTAACTTCAAGGTGGTTTACCGAGAAGGACGGTTGAATGAGAAGGCGGATGCTTTGTCGCGGCGTAGGGACTACCGCCCTGAAGGGGGGAGTGATTTTCCGCCACAGTCGTTTTTTCGCCCCGGACAGTGGGTTGGGAGCCAGGAACGGGACATCTTGCGACCACAGGTGTTGCAAGTGTGCCAGGGATTTCGGCTCAAGTCTTCCTTTTTGGATCAGTTGCGGGTAGCGATAACCGAAGACCAGGAGTACTTAAGGATCCTGAAGGCAACAGCTGCAGGTGACAAAGAGGTCGACCGACATTTCACGACGGAAAAGGGCTTACTCCTGTACAAGAACAGGTGGTATGTTCCCAAGGGTCAGAATCTGAAGCAGACAATCATGAAGGCAGAACATGACTCCCGAATCGCGGGACACTTCGGGACTTACAAAACCATTGGCAGGGTGAGGGCTAACTTCTACTGGCCTAAGATGGATGAGCATATCACTGACTATGTGCGGACATGTGATGCATGCCAAAGAAATAAATCCATCAGGCACAAGAAGTTCGGGCTGCTGGAACCTATCGATGTTCCTATGCGGCCTTGGACAGCAATTTCAATGGATTTCATTGTCACTCTGCCAGAGTCCGAAGGGTATACCAAGATCTGGGTCATAGTAGACAGATTTTCGAAAATGGCCCATTTCATACCCCTGACCACTGAGGTACCTATCAAGGAGCTTGCCTTGATATTCCTGAAGGAGGTTTGGCGCCTTCATGGACTGCCAGAGTCAATCATCTCCGACCAAGATAGCCGATTCACATCCAAGTTCTGGATGAGTCTGATGCACTTGCTGCAAGTGAAACTAAACGTTTCGACTGCATTCCACCCAGAGACTGATGGGCAAACCGAGAGGGTTAATCAGACACTGGAGCAGTACCTGCGTAGTTACTGCTCCTATCAACAGGATGACTGGGTCTCGCTGCTACCCCTTGCGGAGTATGCGTATAACACCTCAACATCAGAATCCACCAGGTTGTCACCATTTGAGATCAACTATGGGTTCAACCCACGAACAAACTGGTCGGGTGTTGTGTCTGACAACCAAGGGATACACCCAAGTAGTGAACTCTTGGTTAAGGAATGGGAAGGAACCTGGCAACAGATTCGAGAAACGATTAAACGGGCACAGGAAAGGCAGCGGAAATGGCATGACCAGAAACGGCTGCCATCCCCGGACTATGTTACCTTGGAAGATGTGGCTGCTGGGCGGGCTAAGAAAGCGGACCGCGTGATGTTGAACCGGAAGAACATCCGCACCAAGCGTCCCATGGAGAAGCTGGACCACCGGATGTTTGGCCCTTTCGTGGTCAAACGTCGGGTGGGTACCCGAGCATACGAACTCCAATTGCCCACCCGATGGAGCATCCACCCGGTTTTCAATGTCACGCTGCTGGAACCCTATCGCGAGGATCCGGAATCGGGTAGGATCAAGGAGATCCCTACCCCCGAGCTCGTGGACAATGAGCCCAGTTACGTCATCGAAGCTGTTGTGGACAGTCGCTGGTATGGTGGAACAAAGGCGAAGTTTCCGTCGCGCTTTGTCCAGTACCTGGTTTCATGGGAAGGCTATGGAGCTGAGGAGAACTCGTGGGAGCCCTATGAGATGCTAGAAGGGACAGGCTTACAGGCCATGCTAGATTTCCACCAAAGATATCCGTCCAAGCCCAGGGACCATCGGGTCTTGGGGGAATCGAGTCGTGGAAACAAAAGACGACGCTAAACGGTCCGGGACGGACCGTAGAGAAGAGGGGAGTGATGTAACGACCCAGCATACGTGAGCTATGGCAGCCGGAACCTACACCCATACAGGTAGCTCGGAGGCGAACTGGTAGGAACCGGCAGGCAAGTGAGTACTTGACCTACGGAGACCCGATGGCCCGGGCTCCGAGATGAGCAGACTTAGTGGACACAAGTATTTAGGTACATGGCTACGCCCAAGGTTGGTGTCAGCGTACTTAGGGACCTATGAAGGGCCAATACACAGCTAGGCTGGGTAACTAGAGAAAGGCCGAGTGTGTCTATCCCCGGAAGTGGGATAGATAGGGTAACAGGAGAAAATCCACTTGTCCACCGGACAAGATTACCCTACCCTCAGAACAGGGTTACCCTGCCTTGAGGCTTGGATTACCCTGTTCAAGGACCTGAGTTACCCTACCTGCCAATACGAAGTCCCTCGGGGAGTTTGGGAAAAATGACTGGAATGTTTGTCACACGAAGCCATGCATAATACTGGAATCTGGGGTTCCGGGAGATGCTATTGGGCGAGCTACGCAGCTACGGAGAAGCTGTAAATTGAAGACATTATTCCTATCATGCCCCTCCGGCCCCGCCTTGAGGCCCGGACGTCATGGGCAAACGGTTGCGTAGTTGTGTGCAGTCTAGCAAAGGAGGATCTTTGGAGACCCGCTTGCAACACCGTATACGTTGCTGCCGTCCGGTCGACCGTAAGCTGTTCGCAGGATATACAAGGGGGCATAGGGTGGAAGGTGGAGTACCTCCTCCAAGTTGTTCGGAGTAAAACGGACCAAAACTGACGGAGTTAACGGGAGTTAACCGTGGGGGTCCCGAAGGTAGTCCCGGGTGGTGCCGGGACGACTGGGAACGTTTTGCACCTACCACGCCCAAGGATGTCCCCAACGCCATAGGCTCTGAGAGGGAAGTGCAGAGACACTAAAAGCATGATTCCTACCGCAGGTAAGGTGTATCCGAGGTAGTGGTCGTGGGTAGCGCCCATTGGATCACTCCTGGACCACCGTACCCTGCGGAAGACACCGGAAGCCCGAGACTCGTAAATAGTAGATAGATAAACCGCTCACGGTAGCTTCCGGCGTCAAGAAGAAATCAACGCGCATGGGAAGGGTGTCATAGATAGTCTAGTTCAGCAAGGGGTCTTGACAGTTAGCCACTGGCAAGTCCCCGATGCGCAGAGGTTTTCACTCCGGCGGGCAGAATGGAAATGCGCCGCAGAAACGATATGCACATATGGTGAACGCCGACTAGAGCGGGTCGACACATACATGCCCGAAGGGGGTGTCAGGAGACGTGTCGGACCGCCCTTAGCGGAGAAGGGTGTGCTCGAACAGTTGGAGTAAACTGATGGGGGAGTTTCTGGCATAAGATAAAACTACCTGAAAGTCTATGCGAGAACTCTCCTACTCCAACAATCAATCCTCTCGAGACCTTAATTGAGTGAAGCGTCAGGCTTAGCGATATTAAGTTTTACCGTCTACTTTACTCTTACATCTGTGTGAACTTTTGGTGATAAGTTTGAAGTTGTTTGGTGCGGTCGCAACCTTGGGATCCATCTTCCTCATCGGTGCCCCCGTTACAATTGGCAACCATTTTTTTACTGGTTATTGGATACAGCCATCATTAACTCTTACTGGCTGGCTCGTACCAATCGATCTCTGATCTCCCATCGCAAGTTCCGCTCCTCCCTTATCTCCTCTCTTTTGACTACAGCACAAAAGTCTCCTTCAACCACCAAACCAGTATCAGATAAGCTTAAATTTAAGTTTATTTACAGGCGACGATACCAGCTATGCTTATGCAACCCCATTCATCAAACCTATATCACCAAAAAGCCTTGTGAGCCACAGCCACTAGGTGGAAGAGGTATGCTGCAAGGGCATGTACTGATTGGGTGGGCTACCACAGCATGGTGTTTATGGTATTACTGGTGGCGAAAGAATGCTGGCCCAGGTGTAGATGTGAGAATATGTCAAGTTAAGTGGAAGTGTCAGCCGTGCCATGTAGTACTTTGTTGTTTCTGCTTTCCCTCTTTTCATGGCATTGGAAATAGTTGAAATTTTTCGCTGTTCTCCTTTCTCTTTTTTATATAACTTGTTGTTCTTAGTAATCTGAACCCCGGTTCCCACTCTGCCATGATGGCGCAATTTCGCGGGAGCACTGAATTCCGCTGTTTCACCTCTCTAAGGGATAGCCAACTGAATGCCAAGGCACGCTTTGGGCAAATCCAGAGAGTGGAATGGAGCTATCGGTATATGATACAATACCCCCAATCCCCTCCACCAGATAATTTACCAAGAGGCAAACAAGACAAAATCTATGACAAATGACGCCTCACGGGTTACACAGGCGCAACAACGCAACCCCCCGACCCGGCAGTAATCAATAACCAGGTTCAGGTTCTTCAGGGAAAATGTGAGCGAGAGATGACCGCTACCCAAACCACGATACGGGATATAGGTATCACCGCTAAGAAGTGTATCCTATCGAACCTGTATAATAATAATAAAAATGGCTTATGACTAAGTACCCCCTCCAGAAGAAGAAAAAAGAAGGAAAGGAAAGGAAAAGAAAAAAGAGAAAAAAAAAAAAAAAAGAACACACGAAGGCTCCTAAAGAACGATACCCCTCTCCACAAGTTAGCCCCTACTACGGTACCGTAGGCTATTCCGGGAAACAAACATATCATCATAGGTATGACACCCAGACACGTACCATACAGGCCAAGTATCATATCACACGCCCCCCCTATTATACGAATCAACTCGCTATGCGGTAGAACCATGAATACCAACCCAGTGCTAGAAGGGGTAGGGTCATCCCCGAGCAGGTCTACCCCTCACAAGTCATCATCACCCACCATGCAATCAATCATTCGTGAGAAGCCCACTCACTATAACAGCGCGAGAATAAACCCAGGACCAAGGTAACCCGAAAAGTCACGTATTAGAAAGTATACCGTAGACAAGCTACGATAGAAAGAACCGCCGCTCTCTATTCTGCCAGATACACGAGCCAGGAGTTTCCTACCGGCGCGATCCACATCCAGCACCTCGACATGGCCCGGCGCTCCCTCGCGCGGGCAGCGCAATGTAGGGGCGGGGTGTTAATTAACAGAAGGTACTGACCGCCCCCTCCAATCGGTGGGATAGTTGTGTACGAGTGGTGGCGGTGGTGTGGAGAGCATGCGTTCTCCCGAGAGCGTATTCCCCAGTCGGGGGGATGGAATGTATGGTAGTATTAATATGTTGTATGATACATACCGTACAGTACTGTATGTACAGTACAGTGCGCAAAGTTGGAATTCCTTTCATCTATAATCTGTCCGAATGGCCGTCGTGCCAGCCCCACCACCTAGAGCTACGGACGCCTCCTTGACTCAACGGCTCGTGGCGGGTTTAACGATATATCGCAAAATGAATGAAAACTATGATACCTCACCAACACACAAGCATCCCCCACCCACAAATCAAACTTAAATCGCACAAGAATATCCATGACTGGCTGTCGGAGGTACGGTATGAGAACGGGTGATTGAAGGAGAGATGGAAAACAAGACTTGGGAGATATGAGGGCCGTGAGGAGGAGTAGAAAGAGGGCAGAAGAGTTTCTTATTGTTTCTATCATACTCGTCTTTTTTCATACCAGTGCTCCAGACCGGTGCACTCACACTCATGAGCAAGTCTCTATATACAATGACACAAGTTGCAGCATTCCATGCCAAGGGTGCCCTCGTCACATTGAAGCCACATTTTCCAACAATGACCAAAACTATAACCCGAGTGACATTCTATGAAGATCCTTTTTTTGTTTTCCTTCTATTTAACCAACCCAACCCCCGAGGTATCATGTCACGTCGGAGAGGGAAATCAAGCGCCAACAGCCTTAACAATCGCCTCCATAGAGAGACTCTTGGGCCTCTCGATCGGCAATCCAAGAGCTCTATCCCAGATCAACTGCGCCAGAGGGCCCAAGCCTCTCGACACGCCAAAGGTAACGGTGTAGTAGAGGTCTTGATTGATTCTACCGCCGCCCAAACCATTAGCCCACACCCCACAAGAAGAAGAGGGGGAAGTAGGGGAGGATGAAAACGAAAAATAAGTTACCCATAATGATGAAACAAAACGCCGGAAGCAGAATCCACGTTCGGATGCGGGTTCTTAGTCTTCCCGTGCTCCGTCAAAACCCTTGGCGCGATCTCGCTGTTCTTCCTGACGAGTTTGAATACGGCTCCTTCGGCGACTTCAGGACGGGACTTGGCAAAGTCCATGAGTGCCTGGAAGCGGGGATCCGGCTTGCGAAGGACAGCGTGGCCGTAGCCGGGGATCACCTGCCCGCTGTTGAGAAGGGACCAAAGGTAGTTTTCGATATCCTTGTCCGAGTAGGTATCGCCGACTACCTTGCGCATTGCTTGGATAAACCGGAGGACTTCCTGCGCTGCCAAGCCATGGAGAGGCCCCGCGAGACCCTGAAGACCGGCAGAGTACGAGAGGAAGGGGTCACTAAGCGCACTGCCGACGAGGTGAGTCGCGTGCGCGGATACGTTACCGCCCTCGTGGTCTCCATGCAGCGCGAGGTAGAGCCTTAGGAGGTCCACAAAACCGGTGTTGTCGGATTTTCCGAGCATTGCAGCGTAGTTGTGTGACCAATCCTGGCTCAGGTCGACAGAGGCCGGGAGAGGGCCACCGCCGAGGTAGGTGTTTTGGTAAATCTTTGCGGCAACAGTGGGGAGCTTAGCTATGAGGGAGATGGAGTCGTCGAACGTGGGCTCCCAGTAGTCGGCTTTCGACAGACCCTTCTCGTATAGTTTGGCAAACTTGGAGTCGTGGCTCAAAGCGGAGACAGCGATCGCGACTATCATAATTGTAAGCTCAAATCTCTATCTGTGGGGGAGAAGAGAGGGCGTGCACTGTGTCATAGGATGTAAAGTAGTCGGCATATTATCCAACATTTTCTTAACGAAACCTGGCAATTCCGCATTCTCGGCCAATGTCCTGCTCAAGCCACGGACTTGTTCGACAGTAGGAACCTGCCCAGTTAACAGCAGCCAGAACATTCCCTCGGGAAGCATCTCCTCTCCAGAAGTCCCCTTCGGCAAGACCTTCTGGCAGTCCTTGATCGTCTTTCCATGGAACCTGATCCCCTCATCGGCATCCAGAACAGAGCCTTCCCAGAGCATGCCCTTGATACCTCTATTCATCATCCCATTAGAGAACCGCTGTATAAGAGAGTGTCAAGGGGGAAAAGCAAACCTCATTCCACCAATCGCATTCTCAACCTTAACCTCCCCAAGCACCTTCTCCCCATGCTCCGCCTTAAGCTTCTTCAACATCTCACGCTTCACGGGAATAACCTCCTTAAGCGTCTCCTTAAGGTCTTTCTGAGCCAAAGTCGAGGCATTGCGTTGGCCAACATAAACAGGACGAACGCGAGAAGCAATCCCACCAAGGCTGCGACTTAATGCCCTAGCAGACATTATGGATGGGAGAAAAGAAGGTTTGTGTGTCTGTATGGTTTCCGCGAGGAAAGGAGCGCGGGTGTGTGGTCTAGGTGTGAAGGGAAAGTGGTGCTGGCTGCACTCGGTTCCTGGTCACCCTAGCGCTCACATTCGGCTAGTTCGGCGGGACATCGGGTCCCTGTGTCCCCCCACGTACACATCCGCTTATCTGATCCGGGGCTAGCCCCCACAACAACATCAATAGAGACGTTAGTCTAAACCACACCCCGTTGAAAGTTTTCGATCCATCATAACAAAAGGGAAGTGGCTTTAAGACCTCTCCTTAGTAAGACGGTGCTATCCACGCAACAGCCAATGAGAGCCGGAGCCAAAGGAGTTAACCATCGCAATTATCCACCCAAGCACCTTCCTTTGGGTATGATTCCGTAGCGGCTCTGAGGCTGTTAACTTTTGCCTAACAAGTTTTCGCTCAGACCATAAATTTAGGTGCCAAACACCTCTACCTCAATGGGGCACAAAATACTTTCTCCAGGATTCAACTATCACTCGGTCCCAGTAGGTCAATTAGTATTACTTTAGCCATAATTAATGATTGCAGGCGAGGTGCAACAATCCAACTAAATCAGAAGAAATCAGGGCACAAGCACCCAACACCCACCTTCATCCCATATAAAACTAGACGGCAGAGCAGTGCACTTAAACAGTGCGATTAGAAAGCCACCCTTCTCACTCTATCCTACCGGTACCCTAATTTCGCCCCTCAGGGCTCGCTTTTTAGGCCAACTGACCCAAAACCCCTCAAAGCCACCACCTCAACCTCCCCAGTAACGTGCTTGTATAATACGGTAACCCAAACCCCTACCGGTAATTTATGGTATATTATTATATACACAACCAACCATCCAACCACCTAGTCCACAGCCTATTATATCACAGAAAAACACAGTGCATCTCAACCCCAAAACGGAAAACACATATAATTCAAAAAAAGGACTTTTTTTTATTTCGCAAAAAGTGACGCATAGACCCAGAAATACGAAGGTAAACCAGAAAGCNAAAAAGAATCATTAAAACTCCGCCGCCAACCAAAAATCCTTCTCCCAAATCAAAAACCGCCTTCTTAATCCAAAGGAATTCCATCGTACTCGCCGTACCCGAGTGCCAAGTTCATGTTCTGAAGACATTGTGTGGCAGCCCCCTTAAGTAAATTGTCGATAGTTGCGCAGACAACTACTCTCTCTCCGGAGGAGTGGACGCCGAAGCCACCGACTTCCTGTTTGATTGTCAACAAAGTCACCCCTTGGTGGACATAGGAATATGTATATAAACTCACCACACCATGCTTGCCAGAAATGTTCTTGACAAGTGGAGCCTCCCCAGTGACCTTAATGAGCTTCTCCCCGGCGTACCTATCCTGGTACAAATTCCTAATCTCCCGTGAAGTCATCTCCTTGGCCAGCGGAATGCTAACAGTGTGATGAATTCCCTGGAACCAAACTGCGACATGAGGAACAAAGGCAACCGGAACACCGAGTTGAGTTCCGATTTCACGTTCGTGGATATGGTCAGTCAAGCTGTAAGGCATCAAGTTGTCCTTCAACTGATTGACGTCATTCTTGGGACTTGGCTTTGTTCCAGCCCCAGAATAACCGGATACACCAAAAATGGTAGGAGAACCGGTAAGGTAAGGCACCAGAGGTGCGATAGCAATCTGGGCTGCGGTAGCATAACACCCAGGGTTGGAGATACGAGAAGCCTTGGTCAAGGTCTCCCTGGGCACAAGCTCTATATTCCCAATTTATCAGCGCAATCACCCAGCCCCATCACCAGAAGAATATATATACCAGGCAATCCATAAGTCCATTTGCTGTCAAACCTGAAATCGGCACTCAAGTCGACAATCACGCTCTTGCCCTTCCCAACATCCTCAACAGCATCTACAAATGGTCCGCAAACACCATTGGGAAGAGCCATAACCCAGCAGTCAACTTCGTCATTCTCCTCCATCCTTCTAATATCCTCAACACCCAGGTCCTGGTAGACGATTTCCTTCCCGCCCTTGGCATATCCCTCAAGCTTCTTTCCAGCCAGCTCACGAGATGAAACATGAGTAAGATCGAAATGTGGGTGAGAATTGATGAGACCTATCAAAGCTTGTCCGGTGTAACCTCTAGCGCCAATGAGCGCTACCTTGGAAGGCTTGCCGTTGGTTGCGTTGCTCGAGCCCAATGGAGGGTTCGGGTTTGTAGAGGCAAATCCTCGTCGCGGTTGACGAAGAACAGACCCCATCGAAGCAGCCCATCGTGAACCCGGCCTTGTGCATGTCGCGAACCCCCTAGCCTGTTGCTTGATACCAGTAACAGCTCCCTCAGACCTTCCGGACTCACGACTACCGGCATCGGCCAAGAAGCCCCCGATCAAAGACTTGACTTCTTCAGGTCCCTCATACCCGTACCAGAAGTGAACTTGGTCCCCGTGGCTGAAGCTTCCCTGGGACTTATCGAAATGCCAGCCCAACTGTCCGTCACCCTGCCTGACGGACCAAATCAACCTGGGGTATTCCTTCTTGATCGAGTTGAAGACGTTATCGGCCACGTTGCCCAACCACCCAGCCTTAGTCGACGAGAAGAAGTCCAGCCTTGCAGGCTCGTTGGGGCCCTCGCCCGGAAGTACAATTGCCAGAACCTCGAGAGGCTCGTCGGCGTATGCCTTGAATTTAGTTGCCCGTAAAAAGCTCAGATATTCCGAAACTTCGCTCTTCTCCCTGCCCAAAACCTCCTCCAGCCGTGCTCTGTCTTCGAACCCCTCAATGCTAGACATAGCGGTAAGCTTGTTACCTCTCCTTATGAGAGTCCCAGCACCGGTATCGGTGAAGAGCTCCTTCTGGAGATCTTCGGTAGCGATGATAGCAACACTGGAGGTCCTGGGTAGCCCATCCAGCAACTCCTTAATCTCCTTGATCTTCAGCCTCGTCCCATACCGGCACCACCACTGCTCCATCAAGCCAGCGTACTCCTCATCCAAATTGATGGTGGAAATCTTCTCATTAGTCTCGCCATTGAATAGGCCACCCTTCTCGGATAAGTACACGATCTTCAAGGGCTGGAGGGCCCGTGCGAGCTCACCAGCCGCAATATCTGCATTCACGTTCAACAGTTGCCCCTCTGCAGTTTCCGCCGTTGACGTCAAAATCGGTAGACACCCCGCCTTGATAGCGGCTTCAATGGGACGCTTGTCAACGCTTGTAATCTTTCCCACGAGGTCGTACTTCTCGCGGTCCAGGTAGTCGGCCTGGAAGACACCGCCGGTGATGGGCCTAGCCCGAACCCCGAGCTTCTCCAAGGCCTCGACGAGCTTCAAGTTCTCGTCGAGGAACAGCTGTCTTGCCAGGGCTAGGGTCTTTCCATCCGTAACTCTGATCCCATCCTCAAATTGGGGTTCCACACCCGCCGCCTCCAGCATCTTATTAAGTTGCGGACCCGCACCGTGAACGACGACGGGGAATAATCCGACATGGTTTAGGAAGGACAGCGAGTTTGACAGCGAGTCCAAGTGCTCCGTAATGATTGCCCCACCCACCTTAATGACAGCAAATTGCTGGGATTGAACGGATGTGAAGTGTGACAAGTATTGCTCCACTTCCCTCTTGGACCCAATGTTATTGAGCAGTTGGATAACAGTGGACCGGGTGGACAATGGCGATGGAGAGAAGCTGGTGGTAACGTATGACGAAGCAGTTATGCGGAGTGGGGAGGACGAAGAGGTTGAGGGAATCGCGGCAGCGGGGCGAATCACACGCAAGTTCCTAGAAGTGGGTAGGCGAACAGCCCGCCTGGATGAGCTGCGGAGTCCGGACAACATGATAGTTGGAAGTAATCGATTAGAGGGGGGAGTGGAGAGCGGCAGCAGCAGCACGGAAAAGGGAAAAGTTTATCAACGAAGAAAAGGGAAGGAAGAGGAAGGGAAGGGGAAAGGGGAAAGGGGAAAGGGAAAAAAATAGAAAATCGCGGCTCAAGATAAAAGAAAAAAAAGGAGTGTTGCCAGATGTTCTCACCAGCAAACCGACGGATTGGTTCGTGGTTCGAAACGGGAGCACTTACACGGCCGGGCAAGGCCGTTGGATCGAGGTTGTATTAACTCCAAGCAGGTCCAAACGCCCCGGAGAAGCTACTCCAGAGTGATAGAGCCGATGGAAAGATTGTTACCGGCACCCGCACCAAGTGTATCATAGGAAGGAGGAAAAAGGGTAGAGAGAGAGAGAGAGAGAGAGAGGTTTGAAGGAAAATGGGAATTGGGGAAATTCAACGTATCACCGAAAAAATACAAGGATTTATTCCCCCTCCCCCTCCCAGGCAGTCAGAGGGTCACTCATTCGTTCATCCTCAGCAAAATCTCTTCCTGCGGATGTCCTCACTCCCACCTGCATCTGATTTTCCCCCTCCATCCACATGTCTTGGCGATTGATTATCAACACCCTGCCCTGCGCCCAAGTTGCTGCAGTACCTGCACGAGAAAAATTTTATCCCATCGTGGGGCTACGGTACCGTAGAGGTGCGGGCAAAGTCAGGCAAAGTGGCGATAGTCTCAGGCCAGCAGTGATCCCAGCCCAGCCCAGGACCAGACTCTCATGTGCAGTATCATACGTCTATCTACCGTATTTCTATTATGTACTCGTACAGTATCATACTCGTATGATACTCTACCCTCTGCGTTCGCTATCTGGATCATCTGATAGCGGTTACCTTTCCCACACCCTAACCCAAAGGAGAAGGAGGGAATGGAGAAAACACCACCCAGGGATTCGGGATGCCCCACGGTATGATATGATTCAGTATGACACCGGTATGATACGCATACAAGCCACCGCTACACTTCCCCGCTCGCTGGAAGTTGACCCCCCACCGTCCGCCAAAAGTGTGGCAATTTTGCAAAGACCACGGGTAGGAGAAAAAAACAATACTCGTACAGTGAGCCAATGCCTATGGAAGCAAATATGACACTTGCTATCATATCATATCTATTATTTTATTACGATACCGCCCTCTAACGAACGAACGAAAAGAGCGCTTGCATCCGACAGGGCCGCTACCCCATACCCGGAACCCAACACCGCGGTACCGTGCTCTTTCGTTCTTGGCTGCTGGGAGAGGACCCCCACCGCCTCGCATACTAAAGCACTACGGCTCTAGGAAGAGGTGAGCGGAATGCAAGCACCGGTAAGGAAGGAGGAGCTTACCAGTACATGCAAGACACCTGGATGAGCAAGAATGCCACCATGAGCAATACACTTCAGTGAGAAAAACGCCACGGCTCGAGGTCCCGAGCGGGACCTTGCTGGTGGGCCGAACTGAAATTCACGGGCAGTGCTCCTCCGGTGGTTAGTCTATGCCATGAATAGCCATCATACTCTACGGTATCACGGTGCAGTCCTTGCCAAACTACCCTACGGTACCGAATTGCTCCGTCTGCAGTCCCTTGCACCCTACGATAGGAACCGCTGTCACCTCACCCCAAACAGGAGTGGCAATGGAGTGATCGTAGAGTCCTATGATACATCTCCCACGCTCACTGAAATATACGAGTGCTCATGTGAAAGATAGGGTAGGCGATGATATAATACTATGATCTTCATGGACGATTGAAAATGTGAGAGAAAAGAAAGAAAAAGAAAAGGATAGAAGAAGGAAAAAAAAGGAAATATCATAACATTAATATCATAGCAGATTAATAACCTTCCATAACGTGTAGTCTACGGTGCTCAGCATCCTCTTCCTCTCCCTTCGTTCACTTAGCCCTCACCTCGGTCAAACAGAAGCTACCGGATGATGCAAGAAAAAGAAAAAGGTCAAATTGGCCGCTCCAGGTTCCCGGTATTGGCTGGTCGAGGGGAAAGCAGAGGGGGAAGGGGAAAGAAGAGAAGCGAGAGTGGCTTGAAGTTACACCGTGAATAAACGTTTCCATCAAAACTAACTGCACAAAGGGAATTCCAGCAGATACACAGTAAAGAGAAAGGAAAAGCAAAGAAAAGGGGGGAAAGAAAACAAGAATTTCGCCGGCCCCACAACCAAGCATCCCATCGACCTAATTCCAAAACCCAAAAGTCATATTGAAAATTGGCCTATTTTCTGCTTGCTATTTTTTGTTGTTTCATTTGAATGTTTCTCATCGTGATTCCCATGTCCATTCATTGTTGGATTGTCGTTAGACATGAAACTCGATTCCCACCACCCCAAACCAGGACCTCCTGGCCACCGTAAAGCCAAGTTGCCCTCTCCGCCGTGTCTATGAAAACCGCTCCCGCGCCGGAAAAAAACCAAACAACCTCCCCCATACAACTCGATTACTTAGTTTGGCTATACCCGGTGCGCCGTCAGAAAATCCTTTACGTATATATCCATAGGCAGGCGTTGAGGGAAATTGAACGAACCTGATAACGACCGGGACGATGACAATCACCAAAAGAATGATGATGCCAACGACTATGCACATGCGCATCTTCATGTCCTTCCACCACATTTGCTTTCGGACCCTGTTGGCCCCGCGGCGGAAACCCAAAGCAGACACAGCAAGATTGTCTAAGGATGAATATATTATGTCAGCATTTCCTCTCAAGGCTGAAATTCCTCCCCTAGGACGAAGAAAAGAAAAAGAAAAAAAGAACGAATGGTTACTAACCGGTCTTATCTTGAAGACTGTCCAATCTGGCGCCACGGTCAGCGACCTTGTTGATGTTCTCCCGCATGATTCCGACGGTATCATCGATTTGCTAAAAACAAATTTGTCGTCAACTTCATGCCTCAGGGAAAGCGCCCAATACCAGATAGGTTCAGAGAAAGGAAGTTTCATATGAAAGAAATTAAGAAGAAAATAAGAAGAAAAAAGTGTATGGAACATCGTGCGCGAGATGGGCCGGGAGACAGCGATGCTGCGGAGGGGACGACGAGAGCTGAAGCGACCTCACATCAGGCTTTCGTCGCACCGCCGCGCTGAATGTCCAACTGCCCTCTTATGAGAAAGGTAGAGAGCAATGAGGGTTCGTAAAAATAGAAACTCAAAGATGGCAAGTCAAGATCGCGCAACTCTGTTGTCGGGAACGACTTCACCCTCCCCCTGACATACGCGGCCCCGAAGTAACCGCCCCACAGAACCCAACAAAGGGCCCGGGACCACTCGATTCGTCCCGTACTCAAATAACCAGACAGGCAAAGGGAAAGGGGAAAACCAACCGCTTGAATAGCCGCAGTCCTCTGGTTTCCGGAACCTCCAGTCTGGCCCTGACTACCGCCAGCGCCACCACCGCTGGGAATGTAAGGATCGTACGGCTGATCAGACATTACGAGTTCTGTGAGAAGCGAGCTTGGTTAGGGTGAAAAGGAACCGTTAGGGGCGAGCGACGTGAAAAAAAAGAGAACGGGTTCGTGAACGAGGAGGTTTGTTAGTTGTAGTTGTAGCTGTTAGATGTAGTCTGGATGGAGGGTAAGTTGGTGAAGATGGATGTGGTGGATGGATGGATGGATGGGTGGAAGGGGAGGGTTGGTGCCGATGATGAGAGGATGGTAAACTTGCCCGGTCGCAAACAAGGGTGGGAGATTGGGCGAGGGAGGCAACGGGAGCTGCGGTGCTGTATGTTTGAGAAATGTATCCAATGCAACGGACGAAAAAGCTGCTGTGACCTTGGAGGGTAACGGAAGCGGTACGGCTCGATCAATATGTACGAGTACTCGCACAAAGGGAACAAGGGGATACCGGTATTCTCATAGAATTAAGGGGCGATGAAAAGTACCATAGTGTGGAAAGCTACAAAGAAGAAGACGGTTATTATTTTCGTGTCATGGCGGGCCTTCCGAAAATTCCATTGGGGGTGCAGTTATTTTTGGTGCGCTTCCCGGGCTCGAAGGTTCAGCGGGGCAGCCACGAGCGTGGCGCACCCAGTTTCCTGATCATGCGAGAGGCTGAAGCCTGTGGGGAGTCTGGTCCATAGCAAATGGCAACCACAGTTGTGGTGCCATACCGGCAGCCGGTAACTTACGATAAGTTACTCCACAGCAGGAGCTTTGGAAGAGTTCGGAGTGAAGATAGTAAATTACCGCCGTAGTGGCAGCAGTTGATCCCATTTTATTTCAAACCCGCGATAATTTCCACAGGATTATCCAACCTACCGGTACTTACCCAAGATGATGTCGGCAAAGATAGCGATGAGTTAGTGAACCGTTTTTCCCTTCGCCCAGCCGGAAGCGGAAAGGATGAGGGGACTCCAGAGTCTTGAGCACTCGAGCAAAATAACTCCAGTAGCCCAACCCAACCCTCTCCCCACCCAGGATTTTTGACACTCTATCATACAGACAGAGAGGGAGAGCCGAGCCAAGACAAGCGCTACGGCATACCGGTAGCACCGCTACGCCACGATATTATACAGTACCCTAATAAACTCGCCCAGAGAGGAGAAAGCCATTCCTACCGTATCGGTACCGGTACAGTACCGGTACCTGTCGAGCACTGTACTGTACTGTACGCGAGCAGTGAATCATATATGCACCACCGACGAGGTGGTCGCCATTTCCAGTAGCATGATAAGCCAGGTTGGCAACACCCTTTCGGCTGCAAGACCAGGCAGGGTTGGCACTCTTCCCCCTTGGTATTCGGGAATAATATTATTATTATGGTGGAGGAACAGGCTCGATTTATTTATCTATCTATTTGTCCCGGGCTGTGGATGAAGAAGATCCTTAGGAATATCTAATTGCCCCAACATATATTATAGTATCTCTTTACGGTACCCCGGAGTTCCGAGTGCGCCTGGAGCTATGATATTATGAACACAGTCGTTGTACTCGAGTACCGGTACGGCACGAGCAGCAAGTTATGATACCGGTTTTCATTCTGCACTTTGCCATCTAAAAAAAGAAAGTCAACATGAAGTTGCTGCAGCACCGTAACTTGCGCCGCACAACATCATGTCATAAATAGTTCTACTGATCATTCTATTGGGAAGGATGGCTGGGAATCTGGAATACTTGCCTGGGATGTCTATCGATCGTGTTTACCATACGCCGGTTTACTCATATCATACGAGTGCTTGTGGACAGGCACCACGGCCGGGTTTGGCGGGCACATATATACCGCGAGGCGCTGGTGGTGGGGAGGTGAGGGATGGAATCACGGAACAGCACTCATTCAATCATAATAGAGTGGGAACTTTATTGGTATCATAATATTATCATACTTGCACCAGCATGCACTCGAATGCCGAGCCGTTGAGTGCCGGTAGAATGCTATTTAACGCACAAGGGCCACCCGAGAAGGCTGAGGGGAGAGGAAGTAGGGTAGGGAAGGGAAGGGAGTCTCACATCTGGAAGCCGTTCCCTCCGCGGATGATGATTGGGTCGGGGAGATTTCTAAGAAAATACGTGAGAGGCATTGAGCGAGACCATCCCGGGGTCAATCGAGTCGGTTACGCGGCACTCGCCATCGTGTGTTCCCCGATCGAATAAGAGATAAGCCAGACGGCCAAACAGACGGCCGGAAAGGAGGAAGGCAAGAAGAAGAAGAAGAAGAAAGAAAGAAAGAAAGAAGGAAACAAAAAGGAAGAAGAAGAAAAAAAGACCAACCGTAACAGAAGCGTACCAGTACCGGATAATCGCTGAAGGACGAAAAGAGTGGGAGAGAGAGAGAGGGTGTGTGTGTGTGTGTGTGTACTTGTACAAGAACAATTCAAGATGAGATAGTGGGACCAGAGATAGAAACGCATGCAGCAAACCACTCTCTGTAGACTATCTCTCACTCTGCTCTTGGCTCTTTGCCCTTTTCCCGGTTCCTCCAATTCTTCACCCGTCCCTTATACCGGTGTCCGCCCTCCTGTTCCCTCTCCCTCTCCCTCTCCCTCTCCCTCTCCCTCTCCCTCCCTCCCTTCTTGTCCCAGCGTCTAGCTTTCTTGCTGCTTGCCTATCATACCTCCCTCCCCGGTGGCGTTTGATCGTTCTTCTTCACCTCTTCGGTGCCTCTCGTTTTCCTCCTTCCTCCCTAAGTCGTTCGTTTTGTTTCTTCCCTCCTCCATAACCCCACCTGACCCCGGCATTGTACATTGGTCGTGATCCGTTCCCCTTTGCCAAGCTGTCCTCCCGCCGTTTCATTGTTGGGTTTTGTTCGTTCCCATACGACGAAAAAATAATTCACATCCCTCCTCGACCCTCGCTATTGTTTGTTTTCTTTATCCTGGAAAACACATTTGTTTTCCAGATATCTGACACGACAACTCACCACTCACTCGTTTGGTTCAGGCCAGTGGGGGTTTCTGGAAGGGGTCTAGGACACGATACCGGCATCTGGTGGCTCCGGCCGTCTGAATAATCTTCTGGCTGCGAATTCGTCTACCCCTTCAATCTTTGCTGACGGAACCCCCCCACCCCGCTCATTCCTACAGCCCCTCAACACGATAGACGTCCTTCCTCCTCCGGGATCTCCACCCTCACTACTTGTGTTTCCTTCCCTAGCTCGCCGATCGTGGGGTTGTCGGGTACTCCTGCCCGTCACCAACCATGCGACAATCACCAATGGCAACCCTACGCCGCTTATATACATCGCTGGTACTACTAGCACCCCTGATTGCTGCCTACGAACTCGACCTTGACAGCAGAAGTACTTGCTCACACCCCTACATACGGGACCTTATCTCTGGCGCTGGGGATGCCTGCTGACCAGACTGTTCTGTAGAGTCAATTCTCGACATATCCCGACATATTGCCTACAAGATGATGACCTTCTACCCGGGGAATAAGACGGGAGGGATTCCGGGTCTTTTCGGTGACCCTTACTACTGGTGGGAAGCGGGTGCAGCTTTTGGTGTGGGTGGTCACCCAAAGTTTTTTTTAACTAATTTGGCCGTTTGCTAACCTTTGGAGAAAACTGCAGTCGTTGATAGATTACTGGTACTATACGGGTGATGAGGGATATGTCGATGTTATTACAGAGGCTATGTTGCACCAAGTTGGACCCGACCAGAATTATATGCCACCAAATCAGTCAAAGTCACTTGTATGAATTCCCGCCCACGGTACAGCCCGCAACGCTCATTGACTCATTGTGTTTTCCAGGGAAATGACGACCAAGGATTTTGGGCCTTATCAGCGATGTCTGCAGCCGAGAAGAACTTTCCTAATCCCCCGGATGATCAACCTCAGTGGCTTGCGCTATCGCAGGCTGTTTTTAACTCGCAAGCGGCACGTTGGGATACACTGAAGTGTGGTGGGGGTTTACGTTGGCAGATTTTCACATTCAATGATGGCTATGTCTACAAGAATACGGTCTCGAACGGATGTTTCTTTCAACTTGGAGCTAGGCTGGCGAGGTACACGAGAAACAACACTTATGCAGAATGGGCCGAGAAGGCGTACCATTGGACGGAGTCCATCGGGCTCCTATCGAAGGACTATAAACTATTCGATGGAACTGATTCGAACTTGAATTGTTCGGAGTTGAACCATATCCAATGGTCCTACAATGCTGGGCTTTACCTGGCGGGAGCGGCTTACATGTACAACTACGTGAGTTGTGGTAATTGAGAGTTATTTTTGGTATATATGCTAACCGCCTCTCGGAGCTGCAGACCAACGGGGAGGAGCGTTGGCGTACGCGTCTGTCCGGTATCTTGAATGCAACTGACGTGTTCTTCATCAACGACACAATGGCGGAGGTTGCCTGCGAGTCCAGCGACACCTGTGACGTTGACCAGCGCTCTTTCAAAGCATATACATCCCGTTTTATGGCCCTGACTGTCCAAATGGCCCCCTGGACCGCCGACTTTATCATGCCAAAACTTCGGACATCTGCTAAAGCAGCCGCGCGACACTGTTCATTCGGGGAAGATAAGAACACGTGTGGGATGACTTGGACGCAGGAGGGGTGGGATAATAAGTACGGGGTCGGAGAGCAGATGTGTGCACTGGAAACAATTCAGAGTAATCTCATCAAGTCCGCGGCTCCTCCAGTCACAGCAGACAATGGGGGTACAAGCATGGGCAACCCAGGAGCAGGAACCGGAGGGGATAGGGCCGTTTCGGCTCCCCAGACATCAACCACACAAAAGGATAGAATTGGAGCCGGATTCCTGACGGCTTTCGTTATAATATTAATGATTATGGGAGGATACTTTATGATTGTCTAAACGTGGATGGATGGTTCCTGGTCACTTTTTTGTTATTCATTTTCTTGATATTCCCTACTTTATTTTATTTTATTTTTCTTTCTTTTTGCCCACTTCATGTTCGTCAGCATAAAGTTGGTTGCGATGGGGCGCTGCCTGTTACTAAAATTCCGATCAGCTTCCGGTCGCAGGGGTCTATGATGTTACCTTCTCCTCTTCCTTTGGTTTTTCCTGTTTTTCTTTCTTTTCCATCCTATTTCTTATGCCATCATCTTGTTTGCAAGAGATATCCCAACATTCAACAAGATTATTTCTGTCTCTTTTCCTTTCCCTCTCCTTTTCCTGGCAACTGATGAAGGGATGTACAAGTATGCAGTGGGCGGATTCCTTTTTCATTTATTTTCCTCCTTAATCCCTTTCTCACTTTCAAAACGGGTTTGGGGGGGAGGATGTATAGTTTTTTTATGTTTTTTTCCTCCTTCTTGGTGTTCAAGCTGATAAAGGGAGGGTATATAGGGGCTCGACGATTGGATTTTCTGACAAGGCGTAATATTTGTTTAAGCAGGTCAGCGTGTGTATATTTCAGTAGCATTAATTTTGGTGCAATTTTGATGTCTGGTGGTGTCAAGCGATACCGTGAAAGAAGATGTGCTACGGAATTGCTAAAAGGTGGTGATTTGTGTGCTATATTACCGGTCATACGGGAGGTAGGGGGGACGTTGAAGTCCTCAGGAAAAAACAAGCTTTGCTGCACCCGGTAGCCAAGAACCGTGGCACAACGGTGATACGGGATGATCGGTGTCGTGCATTGTGCTACTGGATTTTGAGAGAAAGGAATTACGCGGGTAGATTTGGAAGTGCAGTGGCGTTATTTCCCTTTCAAAAAATTTATTCCCTTCCAATACGGTAGAGGGCCATTTCAACCAGCTGTCGAATTGCCAAAAGTGACTTTAAGACCCGCCCCCGGTGTGATAGGGCGATTCTTACAGTATGATATTATTCACTCGACAACGGGGTGAACCTTTTGAATACGATACCATGAGCTTGGCGGTAAGCCCCGTCAGATACCATCAACAGGGGGGTTTACCAACGAAAAAGGGAAACCATTGCAAAGAGTTATGATGCCTTACCTTTGGCCCATCATAAAACTGTGAAGAAAAATTCAAAAAATAAATAAAGTATAAAGAAAAAAGGAAAAATAAAAACAGTGGACTATTATATCTTAGAATCTACCGGTATTGCAATTACCGGTAGAGGGCCTTTCGGTGTGTTGGTCTGCTCTCGCTTAAAAGTGGTATATTTCGGGGGCGATTTGTTGCGCCAAGAATTCCTAGAAAATTGTTAACTGCAGGACTTGACCCCTTCACTCGGTTCATACTGCACCATACTGAAGAAATCGTAGCATCGTTCGAGGGATAAAAAGGCATGCAAAAGAGTGTAAGCATTTTGTTGTTCCTTGAAACCTGGGTGCATTTTTCTTTTTGCAAAGGATTCGCATTTTCGATGGTGTATTTCTCTGTCGATGGTATCCGAGGGTTGTTTTCCGCCAAGCGCACGGCGTTCAAAAGGTTGCTCAAACCGCACGCGCCGAATATCCCCTACCGATTCCATCTAGGTCAGGATACCGGTAATGCCGATTCTCATTGGCGATATTATGAGTGGCAGGGTTCATCAGACTCGGACCAAGCCCACTCTCTCGCCAGTCCAGCCTATCAAGACCGCGGAGGCCCCGTCCGTGTTAGGACTTTTTGGCGGTACTTGTACCGTTTGGGTTGTTTAAAGGATGTTTTTTTTAATTTTTATGTTCAGCACGGTCCAGGAGGGGGCTTCTCCGGTTAAGCAATACCGGTATCTGCGCAAAAATGGGTCTGTGTTCTC
Organism: Tuber magnatum; assembly: GCA_003182015.1. Taxonomy (NCBI): domain Eukaryota; kingdom Fungi; phylum Ascomycota; class Pezizomycetes; order Pezizales; family Tuberaceae; genus Tuber; species Tuber magnatum. The sequence goes on along the minus strand of PYWC01000076.1, from coordinate 870,707 downwards.
GGGAATCTCAGAAATACCGGTATTGGTCATATCATACAAGTAAAGGAGGAAGAGAAAAGATAGGAACCCGTTCAGCTCCTCAAGCTACCGGTACCGGTACCGTATCATATCCATGAGGGAATGCTGTCTGAGTCTTGGCCAACTTGGAATTTTCCCTTTGAGCACGGTAACCGGATTGGGGCAACTGTACTCGAGTAGGCTTTGTTCCCGGCGCGAGGGAGGAGGCAGGGTTGGGGACGATTACCGGGTACCGGTATGATACCCCTTTCAGAGATTGGATCAGGATGGTGGGTTAACGAGTTTGTTTGTTTTTGTCGATTGTGGTGCTTTGTACTGTAGGCACGGTAAGTCGGTGACAGCACCCGCTAAGAGGGAGGGAGGGAAAAGCTGCACTCGAGTATGATACAGTACGGTGCCGGTACGGTACCGTATGCCGATGCCAGATTGGAATTGCTCTTTGAACGGTGCCGGTATGATACTATATATCATATGATACTTGTCCCGGGCGAGAGGCACAAGTATCATGCCAGAAGACAGGGGCTGTGGAAATGCCGTATGGGGTAAAAAATGTGTGTGTATGTGTATCTGAATGGCAATCAAAGAAAAAAAATACCATACAAGTATGTAGTTCGAGTTACCTTTTTCGGTAGAGACTGGTATTTTTTTTCATGTCTTTTAGAGGGGCTGGGCGGCTCACCCTTTGCTGTCTTTCGCCCCTTTTCCGGGGAAGGAAATTTTGGACCGCAGTACCTAGCACGCGGTCCAATTGTTTGGGATTCTGCGGTATTATGAGGCGTCCACGATGGTGGAAGGTCTCCTTCTCTCGCTCACCTCCCTTCTTCTTCCCTACCTCCGTCCTCGCAGGTTTTTGCCGCGGGTTGTGGTTTTCGCTCTTCCCCCCATTTGTTCGGATGCAGGTTTCCCTCCTTGGTATTATACTGCTCCAGCCGCTCTTTTATCGGACAAATATATGATACGTTCTTTTGAGAGACCATTTTCACTCCTTTTTTTTTACACAAAGGTCTATCCCTTTTGGCACCTGTGGGATTTTGTAACTTTGGATCGTCCTGGTCTTGACTAGTCATGGCTCCTTCCATCCGGGATATCTCACTATTAATCCTCCAAGGCTTCCTTGTGAGGAACGCTCTTGCGGCGAGAGCCATACATGTCGAATTTAGCAAGCCACCAGCAGATAACTCAACGGACGACTTCCTCTTCCCGCTGGTCGTTGGAGAAAACGACGCCAAGCAAACCGTATACCTCGCCCCGTCCACCAACAATGCACATACATTTGCCATATCGCCAAAAGCGTGTACACCCCCCGGCAACAACACTGTGTGGCCCGGATGCGTCAAGTATCGAGGTGGCGTCTTCCACCCGACAAAGTCGTCATTCAAGCCCGGCTCTGGTGACTTGACGAAGTTGAACTGGAGGAATGATGAGTATATGCTTTTCGCTGATGGGGTCTACGGCCGGGACAGCATGACCCTTCCGGATAAGGTTGGGGACGTTCAATTGAAGGATTTTGAAATTGGATTGGTGGATGCGTGTAACATGACGTCGGGATACCTCGGGCTGGGTCCTAACTCAACGCTGTTGGAGCGGTTGTATAAGGATGGAAAGATCGAGTCTAGGTCTTATGGTCTGCATGTTGGCATTGATATCACGAACCATCCGTATCCGGTTTTCGATCCTACTTTTGATACGGGCGAGAAGCCGAAGGAGCAGTCGGATTACAATTCCGGTATTGGGAAGCGGTCGAAGATGATAAAGAGGGCCGAGGAGGAGAAGAAGAAGAAGCCAAGGGAGGTGCACTCATTTGCTGGGGGGTTGACGCTAGGAGGATACGATAAGTCGAGGATTGATAATAGGACGGATTCGTTGACGGTGCCATTGTCTGCGGATGGGCTGCTAGAGTTGGAGTTGACCGAGTTAGTCGCCGTCAATTCGTGGCTGGTCAACGATAATCCAACGCACGACCTGATTAACGAGACTAGGAAGGTTATCATTGACTCTAGTACTCCTCATATGTGAGCGCTGTGGTTACTTCTTTGCGGGTAATGCGGCAGCTGACATTGATTAGGTATCTGCCGGATAAGACTGCGGATGCGTTGAGTTACTCTATGGAAGCTTATTATGGTGATCCCATGGTGGACTTCTTTTACGGGTCGGATCCCGACAAGTATCTTGGCAATGTCACGTTTACATTGCAGGCCCCTGGCGGATCCAAGAGCATCAAGATTGTTGTGCCGCCCTCAGTATTCCAACAACCAATTGGGATGCTTAGGGACTACCAGTCAGTGGGAGATGGATATTATGATTACTATATGCCAATAAAACACTTTAAGGCATCTTCCAAACAACCAATTATCCTCGGCAGAAGGTAATCTACTGAGTGGACCTCTATATGCGCAGTGTAGCTGACAATGCCCAGCTTCCTGAAGGCAGCATACATCTTTGTCAACCACGAACGAAAGAATTTCCATATCTCGCAAGTAGCCTACACCGGTACCCCGCATGAGATAGTCTCAATCTCAGCATCAGACTCGGGGGAATATGGCTCAGGCACTTCCTCCACCTCATCCGGTCCCAACTCGGGCCAAGACCCGGGCACAGGCCCCGAAGCCCGTGGGCCCCCGATCGCCATAATAGCAGGTGCCTCCGCTGGTGGGGCCTTCCTTATCGCGCTGATTGCATTCCTGATCTGGCGCCGTCGCAACAAGTCTAAGGAAACCAACCTCCGTGCCATCCCATCAAACCCTTCCTTACACGAAAATGAATTAGAAGGCAGCCATGCTTTAGTCCAACTCCCCCCGGGCTCCATCGAGAAACCACCTGTCGCGGCTGCCTCACCGTACCCAAATGATGCCAAAGTAGGATGGGACACACATCAAGGGTACCATGAGATGGAGAGTAATGTTGGTACCGCGGTGAGTTCATATCCTGAGTATGGGTATCCGCGGCAGAGCGCACCTGGATATGCAGAGCTGGCGACCCCGCCACCGGCACAGCAGCAACAGCAGCAGTATCAGTCTGGGACTGTGCAGGGGAGGTATGAGATGATGTAGGACGTTTCATACCGATGTTATTACTTGTGGCTAGTGGAGGAGGAAGGGGATTGTAAATATGTGCCGGCCGGCTAGATATCATAGTTTATGCGTGCATGCAGATGGTGGCGTCCTTATTGCGGTGTTTTGCTTGTTTTTGCCTTGTTTGGGGGTGGCGGGGAGATTAGATAGGTAATTTGGAAAGGGCTGAGTTTATTGCGTCTGAAGGTGTGAATTGGAAGCAGGAAGGCATGAGTCGAGTGATAATTTGCGATTTTGTGGAATACTCCCTGTTGATATTGATACCTTTTTTGGCACCACATTTTACTCCCAGCTCAGAGGCATCAGACGTCCATAAGTTCGCTACAGACCCCTCTCTCCTCTTTGTCCTCGCGACATACTGCTCCCTTTCTTCCCCAAAGCGCCGCAATCCTTCAGAAAGGCGGCTCCCTCTCGCCCTAAAGCGTCTATCCAACAGCCCTATCGTATCCCATATATGAGGTGCAAAAACTCGGTATGTAAGAATCAGGCTGAATACTCGCGGAGGGGTAAGGTCTTCCCTCACCCCGCTCCCTTCCCTTCGATCCCTGGAGAGAAAAGAGGTTAATGGTGGAACTGGGACATATCTCGAGAACTAGCTCATTGCCTTGCTTTGGTTTGACATACAGTACTCTAGGTATGGCTGAATACAGACAGAGGCGGGGGGGGTGCAGGCGTTAACCGGTTGCGTGGCCTTATACGTTTGGGGACGAGTATGGACCACACACCCGACAACTCAGGGTCCATGGCGATATATATGAGCAACCCCAAAATGAACGCACAAAAGAAGAAGGAGCTTGAACTAGTCTCTGGAGGTTTTTGTCGTTCAATCTAGTCCTATGCCGTGGTACACCGTATACTTGTAAGTTTCGGCGGGTGGTCCAGAGGCCAAGCTCCGATAAGAAGCCCAAGACGAAGTAACGGATCCCAGGTTACGTACGGTAGGACATCAAAACCTCAGAGAGAAACTCGAAAACTCGAATACAGAGGCAAGGGTGTCTATCATATAAAAATGGCCGTCCAGGCAGGATGGATGAGATATTATATTTCCGTGTTTGTTTTGTATCATATGATATTCGAAGTGGAGAGAGAGGGCAAGGGAGTGGGGTTTTTTTGTTATTATTATTATTATTTTTATGTGGGGTTTGGGGGGATTGTATGATATAATAATGTTACGATCGTGCACGTTATGATACTAGAGAATTTGTAAGTATCATACGAATGGGTTTCTCTACCCGGTGTGATGTATGGTATCATAGATTGTCATTGAATTAATTGGTTGTATATTTTGAATTCTCTTCACTTGGCGTTACCATCTTCCACTTTCTGTCAAGGTTCGATACCGTGCTGTGCTTGTGCGCTTATCACCTGTTCTGTTTGTTTGTGTGCGAGTGAGAGTGTATGGATGAAGATAAGTGCATAGCAGGAGGGTGTAAGCACTCAAGACGTTGCATGACCTCCCGGTTGGAGGGTATACGAGTGATTTATTGTGATATCGTGTATTATATATGACTTGGACATTCTTACTCTACGCATTCTGGACTCCTGTGCGGGGGGGGGAGGTTGTGTGGTGATTTATCATACCGTATTATATGTGTGATATAACCCATATTTCAAGCCATCTTACGAAATGCTCTTAACTCTAAGTTACTTATAGGTCGTTACAATTTAAATTGCTAGTTGTCTACACATGGTATCATGACGCCCTCCCCACCCGCCATGCTCGGTAAGATATGTCACCACGTTCTGGCGGGGTCGATAGGAACTCGGGGCGCAGAGCTCCCAAGTTCCCGTACTTTTATAGAGGTTGGGGCGTAACCGCGGTGATAGGGCTTGGTGGCTAAGAAGGGTGCTCTGGTAGTGAATGGGCAATATCTCAGACCAACTTACCGGTCCTTGTATCATATCATACCACAGCAGAGTCCGTCCGTCCGTATCTACTGTCGATTTTCCAGATCAGGGGAGGTAAAACGGTTCTCCTGTGATTTGTTTGGTGGTCGGTTGAAGGGCGTGTTTCTTACCCTTGCCGCGCTTTTGTCCTGAATGAGAGGTTTTATATTATATATCATAGCATTGCTCCTTTTTTTGGGGGGGGGGTATGATACTATACAGACTTTCAGGCTTTCAGATGGATTTTCGTTTTCATACCAAGGGTCAGTAAGATAGTTGCCTTTTTTGTACTCCCCGGTCAAGGTGATTCCAGTTTTGGCGAAAAATCGAACCCCCAAGAAAAAAAACTAGGGTTTTTTCTTTAGTATTGCTAGATGTTAAAATTGGCCTTGGTCCTCTTACCCNCCCCCCCCACCCTTCTGTCCTCGCACCTCGCCGATCACCGGCCTCACCATAAGTGTATGGCCCGGAGTCGGATTCCACCACCCCGTAGTGGGACCGATTTGCCCGACGGCCTTTGTTGAGGAGGACCGAAGCCTGATTTCCCTCGGTCCTCATAGCCCAGGATTCGCCATTTCCCCCGCACCGCTTGACAAGTGGTTTGATAACAACTCCCTGTGAGCTCCTTCTAATTGCGCAGGGATTATCCAGTTCTCAGCAACTCAGCCCTCGCCCCAGGCAGATGTTTCACGTAGGGTTGCCCCGAGAATGGGTCCCCAGCCTGCTGTCCGGTGGATTTGCATCTCTCCTGTTTGAGGTTAAGGACAACGATAGTGTTTGGCACGAGCCGGGCATTGGACTCGAGCCAGCCCGACCCGTATGAGTAATACGCCCGAACAGCACATGGCTCATTCGCTCGGCTCGATCCAGCCAGAAGTTTCCGGGCATCATATATGACCACTAGCATCCGGTATGATACGAACTTTCCTTGTTAACCCGCTTACTAAAGCACGAGGTTTTTCTCTTCTCGGGGGTACTGCCAGTTTCTCCGGCTATATGTGGTATAATACCCTTTCGTGTGCGCTTCCTTATCATTTGCCGCGGAATCAATCCGCAAGAAAAATACCCTCGGGGAAGGCGGACTTGTAGAAGGTGAGCATTGCGTGGTTCGAGTCACCGGCTTGGTACGACCCCGTGGGCCTGGTTGGCGCCAAACACGGAAGATGAAAATATATTATTAAACGCCCAACTCATGCTAGAGGCGGGCGCATCCCCGAGGGAAGAGAGATTGTAAACACCTAGTCATCGCTAGCTAATGGGAAAATCGCCACGTGCGTAGAGGAACCAAAACATCGGTGATGGGGAGAGGTAGGTCTGGTTGTGAGGGATAGGATTTGGAGAGGGCCGCTGATTGCGTATGTGTGGTTGAAGGCTGTCAGAAATCCGTACACCGATGTGTGTATAAGGGAGAAAAGTACGGTATCATACTATGACACGATATTCATGGCTCATGGCCACCTCGTTGAGGGCATTGGATGCGGCTTTCTAGCCTCCCGTCAATAGTTCGCCTCACTGCTACCTGACATCCTGCAACCCGAACGAGTGATAACCAATGATTATCAAGACAGTATTGCTTCCAAGAGGCTTGTTTCTACGATACCTTATCAAGGTACGGTACGTAAGGCTTTACCCGAGAAGGGTTCAGACGATTCCGTCAACAGTGGGAGTTAGCAGCAGGAGTGTACATGATGCTATAGAGGTATATTGCCAAAGCGCGTTGAAAATCTCAATCAATCCCCGACTGGAGATCACACCTCCCGCCCTGACCGCAGGACGCCGGGCGCCCCCTATATATGATACCACCTCATCCAAAATGCCATCAGCTTTCCATCCCGCATTCCCAACAATTCCCGTTCCGAACCCCATCCACCACGCTCTAGCCCTAACGCGCTATATCCGTATCATCCACCACCCGTATACGAACCCGCCAAACTAATCACCTCCGCAGACCAGCTATCCACACAGCCAACGAAACCAAGTGTGATACTCCGAACGCAGAACCACATTGCACAAGCATATCAACCAAACGACCCACCATTCCACACGCACTATCAAAAACCGAAGGCGGAGTTGAAGCCGTAAATGTTACCAGTGCCTAAGCCGCCACGGTAACTATGATACCGCGCGAGACCACGCCTTCACCACCCCTAGTATCACACCGCACGATAGCTTATTATAGTCCACAGCCACCCAGTCAGTAGTAGTCGAAAACTTAAAAAAAAATTATATAACACGCACAGACTCGGACCCACGTTGCGGGGTTCTCCGCTACCAAGGGATGAGCTTAATAATATTAGTTAGTTAGTTAGTCCGGCGCGATATCTACCCGGAGTGTACTTGTACTGGCGCAGGGCGGGTGCGAGAGTCCCCACACTTCTAGACTCGGACAAACCCAGCGGGGTCCTCCGCCACCAAGGGGATGAACTCAAGATGATTACGAGTTAGTCCATCAGTCAGACACGATAGTCTATCCACTCGCACTGTACTCGTACAGCACTGGCGCAGTGCCGGTAAGATTCCTAACCCCTATCAACCGAGAATCGCACCGGAAGCTTTAACACAGCGCCCGCACCTTACGAGCAACTAAAATCTAAGGCGTGGCGCACGGCGTTGATATGATATACTACCATAGCGATAGCGGGGAAAGGCCAGGATATGATATGAATGGCGTCAAGGAATCATAGATCTTTAGCTAAAAGTTAGTACGGTACCGCACATGACTTTGATAATCTCCTTCCGCGATATCTTGTCGTTTCGTCTTGCCAATCTTACGAGTGAGGGTGGTAGTGGAGAGTAATTTGAGCCGTTGGTGGTCGCTCCCAGTCGGAGGATTAGAAATTCTGATGAGGAATTTAAAAAAAAAAAAAGGAGGAAAAGAAAAAAAAAGTCTAAGTATCGCACGTGTTATGAGCAGCCACTCCGGACAATACGACGTCCCACATGCTAGTCCCAAGATATGCATCGTATCATAGGCCATTAGTGAGAAGAACGGAACTTTGGAGGGCGCCAGTTAATCCCCCCCCCCGACCCATTACAACCCCCCCAAAAAAAACAGCACAAAGTCCAGCGCAAAAATTAAAGAGTGAGAAATCATGTTCCACAGCATTATCACCACCATCGCGGAGATCACCACAAAAACTTAATTTAGGAACCCAACCAAACCAAACAGCACCTTCCAGAACCACCACGAATTTCCTCGAGCCAAAAATTAACCCGACCGATTATGCGCCCGCCGTTCCCGCACCGGCTCGACTTGGATCGCAATCCCAGCCAAACCAATGAGCGATTCCGGTTCCAAGGATCGAGCACTATACTGCGCTCCTATCCTCCCTCCATTCGCCCATTCGTCCTTTCAATGCGCGCAAAAGGAATAACGTAACGCAGCCTCCGAGGGGCACAAATCACAGCCAACTACAGGTACCACGCATCAAGCCACATCCCATCTCACCTGCAGGGGAAGTGAGAGCTAAGCTGTGGTATGTAAAATACGTTTGTCCGCCGAAATCATTCACCCACGGGTTGGCCGGGAAACTCTATGATAGGTAGGTCATATAGAAATAGACTACCGATAAGTGCGGCGATTACCCTTGATGAATGGATGGACGGATGGATGGAGAGCAGGTGCCTGGCGGCTGTGGCGAAAAGGGCGGGGAGAATACCGGTCTTTAAACTACACTGGGCACGGTACTGCTATCATACTCAAACACGGCACCGGTATCTCTTAACTTAGGGAGTGGGAATAAGCGGAGACCAGAGAAGGGAGGTGGTGGGAGGTGAGGAGTGGGGAAGGAGAGAGAGAGAGAGAGAGAGAGAAAAGAAATAGTCAAGGCTAAGAAGGAAAAAAGGAGGAGAGAAGAAGAAGAAAAAGTCGCTCGCTGTCACGATTCAGCTTATGCGTGGATCGTACTGCCCAAGCACCATGATATGTTTTTGAATCCACGGGTACTCGATCACCGTAGCTTGGTTTGGAGTAAGATAGCGGTAGCGTAGTGAAAGGTTGTCAACGGGTGGCTTCCCTTCTTTCCCTATCGAATTCGATAGCGTTCATATCACGGGCATGCCCGGCGGTAATTGCTTAGGAAAACGTCCCCTCTTCTTCAACCTGTTTCTTATACCTCTTTCCCCTTAGCATTATTTCCATCAGTGTCCAGGGAATAATAGGCCCCAGCACCAGCCTTCTTCAGCCGGCCTTGCCGTCAAATTGTCGGGAACCGATCCTCTCTTTTCGCTTGTTTTTCCCCGCAAGTCCGATCCCTTTCCTTCCGACGTCATTTCTCTAAGTTATATCCTGAATGGCGATGATGCTAGGCTCTTTGTTCGGTGGGGTTAGCGAGAATCGTGACGCTAGTTCGGAGGTTTATATTTTAAGACTTCTGAAATCTACTATCAGATTGTCAGCGGGAATCAGCTCGTCAGCCTACGATAGGCTTAGTTTAACAAGATAATCGCCAATATTGATTAATGAGATACAACACATCCGGCTCCAAGATCTTATATCGTGTCCGGAAAATGTTAATCTTTCTCAAGGGCTTTATCTCTGAATCCGGAGATTAGAAGCCAGTCGGAGGCAACAAATCACAAGAGATTTTTACCGTACGGCGCACGGGAACTCGCACGAGTGCCTGTACTGGTACTTCTAGGCTGAGAAATGCGCCCGAGTTCTTGTGCTCGGGTACTAGTACTAGTACTCGTACAGTACCGTACTCGAGCACAGTACTACTGGAGTACTCGGCGTTTGTTAAAGGTCTCCGGAGCGTAGGTTACGGGGCCATGATCCAAGCTACCATAAGTTCCCGCGAGTTTTGGCGAGGTGAAGCCATCAAGTTCACCATAAGTGATTCACTTATTCATTTCATATTCCGTAGACTTTAAAAAAACACCGAGTACTTCGTACCGGTATGTCTGTCGGTCTGGCTGTAGATGGCGTAAAAGCGCCAAAAAAAAATTTCTCCAGGATGTTTTGCTTTTGTGCGTTAAGGCCAGATGCTGCCGCGCCGGTACTGTACTCGTACCGTACTCGTACTCGAGTACACTCCCGTTCGCAAAGTCTTTGCGGAAAGAGAGGTACTGCAGCACAGTCTTGGCGGCGGGGGAGGTATCATACCGACACAAGATTTACCAGGTATCTGGGTTTCAACAATAACACCCCCAATGCTGGTCGCTCCTTGAAGGTCTACTATGAGAAATACAAGTGAACCTTGCTGGTGCAGCTTCAAGCGCATGGGTAAGTCACTTGCCCCGCATAGTTTGGACTGCAAATAGTGGGCAATGCCTTGTACATACCTGACGGCCTACCGTCGCCGTCAAGACCCTGCCACGGTACCTCTCCCTTAGCGAAGACCCTGCGAGCGGGAGTGTATGATCGAGCACCGGCGCTCGAATAGCACCAGCAATTCCCAACCTTTATCCACCAAGGGGCCATCAGGGATTGTCATCCACCATGCTTGTACAATATAGACCTCACAGGAATTTCGGCTTCCATTTTCTCTCATCTCGAATTTCGAAGCTCGGATCGTAGGGGGGAATGCTTTATTTGCACTTGAGGGAAAGGGTCATTATCGTAGAGACTGGTGCCCGCTGCACTGATGCCGCCGGATTGAATCTTGACACAGCGGGGTTACAGCAGAAAGATCAAATGCGGCTTGGGATGTATGATATGAAATAAAACCTTAGCACGCTCCTCCTTTCAATACGGTATCGTACCGCAAAGGACCATCGCCTATTCTCATTTTTTCCTGCAAGAGGTCACATCAACAGCAGACAGACGGACGGACGGACAGACGGTTTATCAATGCTATCACGGTCATCCGCTCTCCATCATGTATGGTAAATTTACCGTACTTGTGGAATTTCCGATAACTGAACTGTGTGCTACCTGTAAGTTATGTCCTTCGAGTACTCTAGCCCCCTCTCATGCTTTTCAGAGGGCCTGAGTAACTCACCCTTTTCCGTTTTTTCTCACCTCTCTAGAGAAGGAAATTTGGATCACCTGGCAGACGGTTCAATCACCGGTATTTGAGATTCCACAGTACGGTACCGCATGGTATGAAATCACACCAACGAATAGTGACGCTCGATATGGACGAGCACAACCCCTCTTCCTCAGTCAATTGCCGGCTTGTGTGGCACAAAATATGGGGGGGTTAGGGTCTGCGCTCACGATCCAATCACAATAACATTAGGACGCCAGTCAACCTCGGAAACTAAGGTTGGGAGGGCGACGGGTGTCAAGGTGTGATATTGGACCCTCGCATGGGCTATGACCGTCGCTGCTTTCCCTTTTCTCCCCTGTTAGCCTAATTTCGTTCCCACCCCTCACGTATGTTTGCATTGAGAAGCAAGAAGAGAGAGATACGGGAGGCACAGATACGGCGTTGGCAACAACCAAAGATTTATTAGAAGACAGAGAGTTCCTTCCTCTTTAGGAGGACCCGCATGGATGATGGAGCTCGAATCCCTCATCTTAAACCCTGCGGCTCAAGGGACTAACACGAGGAAGAAGAAATCTGAAAAGACGCGAATCGCCACTCGTGGTTCTCGTTCCTCGAAATACAATTCTAAACCGAGGCTGGAGGGGGAAAGGAAGGGAATAGGGTTTTATTTGCCCGTCGCTTCATCTGATCCCCTCGAGGTGAACGAAAATAGTAACCCCGACTCGGACCAGGAGGAAGAAGTGGACATCGACGACCACGAGAGCTACAGACATAGAAACAGTGACAGCGACGAAGAGGACGACCACCACCACCACCATCCCCCCCAAAATCTCCAACACTTCCTCCCCTCCACTCCCGCTACCACCAAATCATCTCTCTCTCATTTCCTCTCTATTATCCCAAATTTTCTCCCCCCATTCAACGAAATGGCCACCGTACCTTCCTATACACAAGAAGGGGCAGAAACAACGTTGAAGGATAAAAATGCTATTTATTCCGACGGAAAGGTTGCATCTGCGGATTCGGATGCCGTGAAACTTGCTGGTTTGTGCTTCGAATTTTTTAACTTCTTCTGCTATCGTACTCTTGCTTCGTCATTTCATCACCTATTTTCGCCTTTATTCTCTCGGGCACCAACACCAAAAGCATAAACCGAAGGAGTTATCTCTACCTGACCCAGGACGATAGAATCCCGCGACAGATATATTCCATTATTTTGCGGTATTTTGTGGGGCACACGACAGCTGACATGAAAAAAAAAAAAACACAGAGATGGGTTACACCCAAGATCTCGAGAGAAACTTTAGCAAGTGGTCTCTTCTCGGGTGAGTTCACTATAGTACCTCTTCCACTTCCCTTCCGTTCCGCAAACACACCATTTACCAACCTTCAGTGACTCAAGTGTTTGAGACACCGAAGTAAAAGTGTTTGCTGACATAACTTGTGTAAAATAGTGTTTCCTTTGCTCTTACCAACAGTAAGCTTATGCGTTAATTCCATCTATGGCGGGGGAGCGTGAACTCACAGTGCAAATAGGCTGGTTTGGTATTTCTGCGTCACTTGTTACGAGTATCAATTCTGGAGGACCAATTGTTACTGTCTACGGAATCATCTTGATCGCGCTCATCAATGGATGCGTCGGTATCTCATTAGCCGAACTGGTTAGTGCGATGCCAAATTCCGGGGGCCAATACTACTGGGTAAGTGTATTGGCTCCTCAAAGACATATGAAATTTCTCTCATACCTTACCGGGGCTATTGGATATGCCGGAAGTATCTTTACATGCGCCAGCGTTGCATTGGCAATCGGAAGCGCCCTAATGGGCATGATACAAATGAATCACCCAGATCTGTATGTGCCTTTTCTACGTAAATGGGCTGAAACTCGATCCTGATCACCTGCATCCTACAGCGTCATTGAGAGATGGATGGTTTTTATTGCTTACCAGGTCTTCAATCTCTGTGCTTGGTTCTTTAATTGCTACGGAAAGGCTCTGCCTAAAATTGGAAGCTTCTTTCTCTATGTTTCGCTCACCTCTTTCACCGTAATCACTATCACCGTTCTGGCCACCTCATCTCCGAAACAAAATGCGAAGTTTGTTTTTGCCAATTTTGTCAACAATACCGGCTGGGACTCAAATGCGATTGCCTTCATAGTTGGCCTTATTAACCCCAATTGGTCATTTGCATGTCTGGATTCGGCAACACATTTGGCCGAAGAAGTCCCACGACCTGAGAGAAGTATTCCGTTTGCAATAATTGGAACTGTGGTCATAGGATTCGTCACAGCCTTTTTATACTCCATTGCGATGTTCTTCTCTATGACAAACCTAGATGAACTAGTTAATACAGCCACGCTTGTCCCTGTCCTCGAGCTGTATAGGCAGGCCACAGGCTCAAAGCCCGCCGCGATCTTTTTGGAGTTCTTGATTTGCTTCACAGGACTGGGCTGCCAGATAGCTACCCATACTTGGCAAGCAAGGCTCTGCTGGTCCTTTGCACGCGATAGAGGATTGCCGGGATCTCGGTACTGGTCCCAGGTCCACCCTACTATGGGAATTCCGTTCTACGCGCACACCATGAGCTGTATCATTGTAGCACTTCTAGGACTGCTTTACATCGGATCAACAACGGCATTTAACAGGTTAGTGTCTTCCATTCCATACACTCACTCACCCCCTTACCTGAAAAAGTTGGCTAACGGAAGAGAGAAAAACTCTATTAGCATGATAACCGCGTGCATTGTTCTGTTGTACATTTCATATGCTATTCCGGTGATCCTCCTCCTAATGAAAGGACGCAGCAACATCAAGCATGGTCCCTTCTGGACCGGGAAACTTGGGCTTATGGCAAACCTTGTGCTCTTGGCCTGGACTGGCTTTACACTCATCATGTACTCCTTCCCGTACACGATGCCGATCACAAGCGGAACAATGAACTACGTATCCGCAGTCTACGGGGTTGTGACCACCCTGACAATCGGATACTGGTTCGCCCGCGGAAACCGTACTTTTCGAGGAGGGATAGAGCGAGCTGCTGAGGCAGAACACATCGTTAGAGAAGTTGCAAGCCATGCACACGTAAATTAGTGTTACCCCGGTTTGCTTTAAACTTTTATTCTTCTCCCCCCCCACCAGCTCCCGTTCCCGACCCGATCTAATGGCCAAAGAAATGTTGCGCTTAAATTACCCCTTTCATTGCTCGTTTCTGTTTCCTTCCCTCTCTCTCACCCCCTGCATCCGTAGTTAGAAACCAGCTGTCCTGTGGAAGTAAATTTACTTGGAAGCAAGCATACACAATCACAGCCAGATGTCATTACCCCCACCATTGTCCCTGTCATCACTGCCCTTCTGCCCCAAGCAACGCAGACCCAACCAAAACACTCGTCAAGAAGAAAAAAGCAAAAACAGAGCAATTTAAACCACCCACCTAACGCCCCCGCAAGCCGCCAATTCTGCGATCTCGCATGATGGGATTTTATCCATTTATTTCATCATATCGCACTGTAGCAAGCAAACAGCCGGTGGTCTTGCGCGCGAATCGCCCACCCACACACACTTAGACCCTCCCGTCATCCTGCACAATTCTGCAAAACATCACGAGCCAAATCTCATAAATCAGGAAGGAAGGGTTTAAAAAAGAAAAAAGGGAAAGCAAAAAGCAAAACAAGGTTCCGCGAAGAAAAAAAATGAAAAAAGCAAATAAATCGGCCCGATAGATTTCCCGACGGATGCCACCGGGG
>PYWC01000076.1:798983-824816 GCA_003182015.1 Tuber magnatum | reverse complement strand
TGTTTCGTGTGCTATCGGTTGATACACACAATGTTTTGCAATATCGCTCATACTGGAGATAAGCGATATGCTGTATTTAAAGACCGCTGATTCCTGCCATGGAAACAGCAGACTTCGACAGACAGTATTCTTAAAATATACTTGGTTGAACGGTTACTTCTTTGATCTCCTATTACACCCCGTTCGAAGCCTCCTTTAGTAAGCAGTGCTCACTTCGTGTTGATCACGAAGCCATCGGCTCCTATCGTACCGCTATATGACTAGGGCCTGGCTCGAACACTTTACAAATGTCGCTTGCCGGTTTCAGTACATTCTGCCATCTATTTCCATCATGTAATTTTGTGTATGTTCAACACATTCAATTATCTTGAACGGTCCTCGCCACCATGCTTGCAATTTCTTGCTTTCTTCCGATTCAGTTGCGAAAAGCCTTCCATAAACCAATAACAGGTTACCTCTCCCTATAGGTGTGTGGTGTCTGCGCCATTTTGCTGCTGTTCTTGTACTTCTGGATCATGCCAGTTTGATAGCATTAAATACCGTGTTTCAGATTACTTAGTGTCTGTTCAGTAATTCATCGGTGGTTGGTACTGTGTAGATCTTGAAATTCGCTAGGGGGAGTAGCAGGTAGTTTCTTCCAAAAATAGCTTTCTATGGTGACATACTGAGGGTTTCTGACCATCCTGCATTCTGGTATGCTGCCATTTCTGGTATGGCATCGAACCAATTGTTCTGTCTTGCATTGACCAGATTTCGAAGGGCTGTTTTTAATTCTCGAATTTTTCTTTCGACTTGTCCATTCATTTCATAGTGGTCTGGTGCCACCTTGATGTGCTCAATTCCTAGCGATCGACACTGCTCTCTCCACACATGTAACTCAAATCGTGGGTCTGCATCGCTCACTAGCCATGTTGGGTATCTATAGGGTGTAAATATTTTGTTGCATAGTAGTTCCCAGGTTGTTATAGCCTCACCTCCTTAGTTGTAGGTATGAGCTATGTGAATCTTGAAAACGTATCTACTGGAACCAGGATTATGTCGCATCCCTATGAGTTATGGAAAGGTCCTGCGAAGTCCCTAGCTATTGCTTCAAAAACTTCAGATGGTAGAATGATTGTCTGGGCTCTTTGTTCTGGCAACTTCACAGGTTCTTTGTTTGTTTGGCAGGTGTGACACTGTGCCACTTCCGTTCTGAAGTCCATCCGCATTTCAGGCCAAAATAGGTACTTAGTAGCATACTGTAAGTTTTGTTCAGAACTGTAATAGCCTTTGCTGTGGATTGCACTAATGACATACTCCCTCTATGTAGTGTTTCCATACGTGGGACCTTTTGGGATATACAGGCATTCTTCTGCTGTAACGACCCAGCATACGTGAGCTATGGCAGCCGGAACCTACACCCATACAGGTAGCTCGGAGGCGAACTGGTAGGAACCGGCAGGCAAGTGAGTACTTGACCTACGGAGACCCGATGGCCCGGGCTCCGAGATGAGCAGACTTAGTGGACACAAGTATTTAGGTNTTTGTCCACTCCATGTAGGGTAAGGTATTGCGAAGTTGTTATGACCCACCGGTCAAATACTGCAGGCTTTAGGTCGTCCTTTTCGCCCGAGAACGACGGTAGCAGTGGGAGTTTGATTTAGGTCCTGCTTGCCCAGCCCCTGGGCCGGGTGGCCCGGCGGATTCTCCTTCAGACATTCCGTGTTCGGATTCGTCGTTACTCGAGTTGTTGTCTGAGGAGCTATCTGGATCTTCGCTAGGGTTATCGTCTGATGGCTGCTTCACTACTGAGTGATCTGATCCTCCTTCTTCAATTTCTTCCTTCTTGGGTGTTCCGGTAGGTATACTGTCTTTCTTCGGTCGTTGCGCCGGTCCCTTTCCTTTACTGGGGCTGGTGGGAAATGGCCCAGGAAGGGTGGTTGCTGCCTTCACTAACTCGTCGGTTGACTCGCTGAAGGTCTCCTTGGCCAAGTCTTGCGCACGTTGTCGTTCCGCTTCGTCGATCGCAAAATTGCTCTTTGGCCCTGTCCATTCCTTAGGTTGCCTTTTCTTGGTAAGGCCTTCTCGTGGGACCTGCTTCCCACTTCGAGTCTCTAATGACTCAATTGTGTCATTTGGTGGAGCCGAACTCTCGTGGTTCTGCCGCTCTCCAATGCTAGCTTCGCTTATTGGACCTTTCGTAGGTTGATCAGACCAGGTCCCTGCAGATTTCTTAACCACTTGCTGAGGTTAAAAAAATGTAACGTGTTCGGGCCAGGCCCTAGTCACGTAGCGGTACGATAGGAGCAGATGGCTTCNTTACTCTTACATCTGTGTGAACTTTTGGCGATAAGTTTGAAGTTGTTTGGTGCGGTCGCAACCTTGGGATCCATCTTCCTAGGGGTGCCCCCGTTACATCTGCGTATTGGGTTTTTACATATAGCATCCCATTTGCAATCATGTAGGAGGATAAATCTCCCTTGGAGTCCGTATTTTCATTGACTTTTTTCCATATCAGTTCCCTCCGGTATGCTGCAACCATGTTTGCTTGGAATGTCCCAATTATTTCCTTGGTTGTCTGTAATATGTCACACTTGTCCTCTATTTCGCTTCCTCTGGTTGTTTCAGGTTGGTTATCCTCCTCGTCATCTTTCAGGACAACGTATAGTCCCCGCCGATATCCACTCATTGTTGGGGGTATTACTGAAACTATCACTTCATTGCTGAGGCTTTCTAATCGTTCTGCTCATCTGATCGGTGGTGGACTATCTGGTTCTAGCATTCGGAATGCCGCTATCATTTCATAGGTAAGGTTCTTTATCTGTTCCACTCGTCTGATAGGTGGCAGACTGTCTAGCTCTGGCATTCAGAATGCCGGGACTTCCGGGTTCAGTAGTGCCAGGATTGTGTAGGATCTGGGCATCGGCTGGGCAAGGGTAGATGGCTCTTCCCCAGCGCTCTTTGGTCTACTGCCGACCGTTTGTTGGCATTCCTAGTCATTGATCACAGGGGACTCTGGAGGGCTTGGGTCAGGTTCTGTGCTTGGTGGACTTGGTTCTTCACTAGGAGGGTGAGGGGTGGGAGCTCTCTACCATCTGGGGTGGTTGTTTGTGAATTTGATCTCGGTTTGGTGATATGGGCAATGGTCCGCATAACAGTACAAGTAATGGAGTGTGCTATGTTGGAGTTCCGCGGGTGGTGTACTTCGGAGGGTGCACTTATCACCCCAATTACTTTCCACAGTGATTGAGCAGGGGCTCTCAGGGGTTGCAGCGGCCGCATTGGGGTATTCAGTATACGAGTAAAGAGGGGAAGTAGGGGAGAAGTCTCGCTCGGGCTCTAACGTGTTTGACTCTTGCTTGTAGACCGTGTTGTCTGAGGTGTTACCAGTTTCCTTGGTATAATCTTGGACGTAGAGTGGGTTCAAGTCTGATTCTCCCTTGTATATCTGGGAAAGGGCATCAGCTAAATAGTTCATGCTTTCTGGTGCGTAGACTATTTTTGCGTCATATTTTCCTAAGGCACTGAGCCATTTCACTTGCTTTCTGCTTGTGTTCTTTGCAGTTTGTAGATGCGTCAAGGGCTGGTGGTCCATTACTATTGTGAATGTATTTCCCATTAGTACATTGTGGAATCGGTTAAGTGCCTCCACTATCGCTAAGGCCTCCTTATCAGTAGTTCCATAATTTGTTTGCATGTTGGTGAATTTTCTCCTATGTAATGCGGCTGGTTAAGCCATCTCGTATGTGGGTCTCTGTCCTGCCCAGGCTCCTATTCCCAAGTCTGACGCATCTGTAACTAATCAAATAGGTTCCTTGTCCCACATATCTATTGGTCGCATGACTTGGTGATCAACAATCAGTTTTTTTACCATCTCGAATCCGGTCTGATGGGTGGTTGTGCATACGAATTTGGCATTCCCGATTAAGTCCATTAATGGTGCCATTAGGGTAGCGTGGGGTAGGAGGAACTGGGCCACATAGTTGACTATTCTTAGAAAGTGTTACAACCCTTTCTTGTTTTGAGATATTTTCCAGCATGCAATAGATGATATCTTCTGTAACCGGTACGGGTACTAGGATGTTTTATGTTTGGTTTCACAGTATCCTTTGATACTTGTATTGTTTCGTGTGCTATCGGTTGATACAAACATTGTTTTATGTTTGGTTTCACAGTATCTTTGATACTTGTATTGTTTCGTGTGCTATCGGTTGATACACACATTGTTTTATGTTGGTTTCACAGTATCGTTTGATACTTGTATTGTTTCGTGTGCTATTGCTTGATACACACATTGTTTTGCAATATCGCTCATACTGGAGATAAGCGATATGCTGTATTTAAAGACCACTGATTCCTGCAATGGAAACAGCAGACTTCGACAGACAGTATTCTTAAAATATACTTGGTTGAATGGTTACTTCTTTGATCTCCTATTATACCCCGTTCGAAACCTCCTTTAGCAAGCAGCGCTCGCTTCATGTTGACCACGAAGCCAACTGCTCCTATCGTACCGCTACGTGACTAGGGCCTGGCCCGAACACGTTATATTTTTTTAACCTCAGCAAGTGGTTAAAAAGCCTGCAGGATCCAGGTCTGATCAACCTACGGAAGGTCCAATAGCGAAGCTAGCATCAGGGAGCGGCAGAACCTCGAAAGGTTCGGCTCCGCCAACACAACGCCATTGAGTCACTGGAGACTCGAAGTGGGAAGCAGGTCCCATGAGAAGGCTTTACCAAGAGAACGCAACCTAAGAAATTGTAAGGGCCAAAGAGCAATTTTGCGATCGACGAAGCAGAAAGACAGCTAGCACGGGACTTGGCCAAGTAGACCTTTAGCGAGTTGGCTGACGACTTAGCAAAGGCAGCAAGTAGCCTTCCGGAGCTATTTCCCCCCAGCCCCAGCAAAGGAAAGGCACCAGCGCTACCACCGAAGAAAGATAGCATACCTGTCGGGACACCCAAGAAGGAAGAAGACGAAGAAGAAGCATCAGATCATTCGGTAGGAAGGGAGCCCCCAGACAAATTCCCCAGCGACTGTCCAGAAAACTCCTCAGACGACAGTTCAAGTAATGAAGAGTCCAAAGACGAAATGTCCGAAGGTGAATCCGCCGGACTGCCCGACCCAAGGGCCGGGTGAAAGGGACCTAAAATCAAACTTCTGCTGCCACCCTCATTCTCGGGTGAAAAGGAGGACTTAAAACCCGCAGTATTTGATCGGTAGGTTATAACAAACTCTCAATACCTGGCCCTACACGGAGTGGACAAGATTAAGGAAGGAAGCGGAGCATACTTTGGAAGCTTCTGCACCGGAAAGGCAGAAGAAGCATACCACCAAGCAATGAACCACTATGAGAGTAGGGAAAAAATCTGTGGAACGACACTGATAAAGTACTTGAGAGCGAGATTCCAATCCTCGCGAAACACGGAGGAACTATACAAAAGGTTCAAGAACATCCAGCAGGTACGAAATGGCAAAACAGAAAGAATAACCCTGGTCGGGATGGATCTCTTGATGTATTATGGACGATTGCCTACGGGGACAGTGTCTCAGTATACGCTGTGACAAAGATTGTATGAAGCAATGCATCCCAGATTACGCCAGGAGGTAGAACCCATGGAGGAGGATGGTGATTCCTTTGACAAGATAGTCAAGCGAGCCGTACGGAAGGATGCTATCCTGTATGAAACAGGAGTTTACCGAACCCATGGGCCACAGGAAAGGAATAGGAAAGGATCATCATCGCGGGAGAATACGAACAAGGATAAATCATACTGCAAGGATTTGAAGGAGAAGAAGGACAAGAAACAGAAACAACGCAAGGAAGGCACATGTTTCGAATACGGAAAAAAGGGGCACGACGCAAAGGATTGCTATGCAAAGAAAGGAAAGGGAAAGGCCGCAAAACGAGAGACAAGCACAAACCACATGGAAGCAACTGAACATGACGAAGTGGAAATTAACTCACGGGAGATGGAAAGCCTGCGAATGCAACCGACATTGGCAATAAGGACCCATGACGCTCTGGAAGGAACGATTCACATAGAAGGCCATCCAGTAAAGGTACTATTCGACATGGGAACAATCGGCTACGACATAATTAGTGCCACCTTTGTCTCTATCCATGGTATCCCTACGGAACCCCTACCCCAACCTACAACAGTCAATATAGCTATGAAAGGATCCCGCTCTTCAAGCCACAAGAAGTGTGGACAAACCATAGGAATCGGGAAAAAGAAATAGACAAATCTGGAGATGTTGGTAGGAAACTTGGCGAAGTACAATGCCCTAATTGGAATGCCATTGCTGAAAAGACACAATGCTCTTATCAGGTGTGGGGACACGGCAGTGGAATTTCCCAATGACCAGCTACGTGTGCTATGCAAACCAACAAGCGGGGAAATCTGAGCCGCTGTGTCAGACACTACCTCAAAAACATTGTTGGAAGAATACAAGAACGTATTCCCAGACAAGGTCCCTAAAACGCTACCCTCGGAGCGTAGGATTAACCACCAAATTGGGTTAAAGGTTCCAACTGACCTACGAAACCAACCAACATACTCGATCCCAGAAGCCTACAAGGAAAAAGTCATGAACTGGATAAACGAGAAATTACGAAGTGGAGTAATTGTATGACAGGAAGTTTCCGGAGCGGCGCCTATGTTTGTACAACCAAAGTCAGATGGAAGGATCCGCCCCCTGGTGGNGGGGACAGTGTCTCAGTATACGCTGTGACAAAGATTGTATGAAGCAATGCATCCCAGATTACGCCAGGAGGTAGAACCCATGGAGGAGGATGGTGATTCCTTTGACAAGATAGTTAAGCGTGCCGTACGGAAGGATGCTATCCTGTATGAAACAGGAGTTTACCGAACCCATGGGCCACAGGAAAGGAATAGGAAAGGATCATCATCGCGGGAGAATACGAACAAGGATAAATCATACTGCAAGGATTTGAAGGAGAAGAAGGACAAGAAACAGAAACAACGCAAGGAAGGCACATGTTTCGAATACGGAAAAAAGGGGCACGACGCAAAGGATTGCTATGCAAAGAAAGGAAAGGGAAAGGCCGCAAAACGAGAGACAAGCACAAACCACATGGAAGCAACTGAACATGACGAAGTGGAAATTAACTCACGGGAGATGGAAAGCCTGCGAATGCAACCGACATTGGCAATAAGGACCCATGACGCTCTGGAAGGAACGATTCACATAGAAGGCCATCCAGTAAAGGTACTATTCGACATGGGAACAATCGGCTACGACATAATTAGTGCCACCTTTGTCTCTATCCATGGTATCCCTACGGAACCCCTACCCCAACCTACAACAGTCAATATAGCTATGAAAGGATCCCGCTCTTCAAGCCACAAGAAGTGTGGACAAACCATAGGAATCGGGAAAAAGAAATAGACAAATCTGGAGATGTTGGTAGGAAACTTGGCGAAGTACAATGCCCTAATTGGAATGCCATTTCTGAAAAGACACAATGCTCTTATCAGGTGTGGGGACACGGCAGTGGAATTTCCCAATGACCAGCTACGTGTGCTATGCAAACCAACAAGCGGGGAAATCTGAGCCGCTGTGTCAGACACTACCTCAAAAACATTGTTGGAAGAATACAAGAACGTATTCCCAGACAAGGTCCCTAAAACGCTACCCTCGGAGCGTAGGATTAACCACCAAATTGGGTTAAAGGTTCCAACTGACCTACGAAACCAACCAACATACTCGATCCCAGAAGCCTACAAGGAAAAAGTCATGAACTGGATAAACGAGAAATTACGAAGTGGAGTAATTGTATGACAGGAAGTTTCCGGAGCGGCGCCTATGTTTGTACAACCAAAGTCAGATGGAAGGATCCGCCCCCTGGTGGACCTGAAAGTGAGAAATGATAACACGATCATGGATAGTCCTTCAATTCCAAACCAATAGCAGATCCTGAACCGAATAGGACGAGCAAAATTCTGGAGTAAGATTCACTTAAGCGATACATGCTTCCAAACACGCGTGGATAAGAACAGTGTTGAGTTCAACTAATTCAAAGCCCCATTCGGAGGATTTGTGAGCAAAGTAATGCTCCAAGGAGACATGAAAGCACCAGCAACATTTATGCGAATAATGGAGGACCTCCTAAGCGAATATTTACATCATTTTGTATGGGTATATATTGATGATATTCTCATATTTCCAGACACATCAGAGGAACACGAAAAACACATACGCCAAGTATGTGACAGGCTCAGAAAAGCAAAATTCTTTGCGAGCAAAAGGAAGTCAGTACTTTTTGCGGACAAACTGGAAGTATTAGGACGCATAGTGGACAACGAGGGGATCCATGCCTTCCCCCAGAAAATATTATCCATTGCAGAATGGGAAATACCAAAAAACAAGAAGGAATTGCAACGATTCCTAGGAATAGGGAATTGTGTGGCCCAGTTTCTCCCACACCATGCTACATTGACGGCACCGCTAACTGACTTAACGGGAAACACCGAATTCGTATGGACAACAACTACCAGACCGCATTTGATATGGTCTGAAAGCGGATTATTGATCACCAAGTCATGCGACCAATAGACATACGAAGCAAGGAACCAATTTGGTTGCTTACAAATGCCTCAGATTTAGGAGTTGGAGCATGGGTGGGACAGGGACCCACTTATGAGATGGCACAACCAGCCGCTTTACATAGCAGTAAGTTCACCAATACTCAGATGAACTATGGGACCACCGATAAAGAGGCCTTAGCGATGGTGGAAGCGCTTAATCGATTCCACAATATACTAATAGGAAATTCCTTCACGATAGTTACAGACCACCAACCCTTAACACACCTGCGAACGGCCAAGAACCCTAGCAGGAAACACGTGAGGTGGCTAAGTGCCTTAGGAAAATACGATGCAAAAATAGTCTACGCACCAGGAAGCACGAACTGTTTAGCTGATGCCCTTTCCCGAATTTATGATAGAAACCCAGACTTGAATACACTCTATGTCCACGATCATGCGCAAGAAACAGATGACATCTCGGATAACACGTTCTACGAGCAAGAATCAAATACAATGGAGCCTGCGCAGGAGTTCTCCCCTGCTTCCCCTCCTTTCCCCTATACTGAGTACCCCAACGAGGCCCCCGTACCTCCCGAAAACCCCTACTCAATACTGCAGGAAATGATTGGGGTGACCAGTGTACCCTGCGAAGTATGCCAGCGGAGGAACACCAATATAGCACCCTACACCACTCACACTGTTACGTGGATCATTGCCCATATCATCAAACCAAGATCAAATTCATGAACAACCACCCCAGACGACGGGGACAATCGACCCCTTACCCAATTAGTGAAGGACCGAGCCCACCAAGTACAGAACCCGACCTGAGCCCTCCGGGATCCCGCGAAATCAATGACTGGGAATGGCAACAAACCATGGGGGAAAGACCAATTAGTGTGGGAGAAGGACTGTCCACCTTTCCCCAGCCAACGCCCAGGTCTTATACAATTCCGGCACTGCTAAACCTGGAAGCCCCGATATTCTAGATGCCGGAACCAGAACCAATAGAAAACCTCACGACCGAGACAATAGCGGCATTCCGAATGTCAGGACCTGATAGCCCACCACCTGTTAGGTGAATGGAACCGCTAGAAAGCCTTACCAATGAAACGATAGTCTCAGTAATGCCCCCGACCATGACAGGATATCGGCGAGGAGTTTGCGATGTCTTAGAAGACAATGAGGAGGAAGACCTACCTGAGACAACCAGAGGAAGCGGGATAGAAGACGAACGTGATATCTTACAAACAGTTAATGAAATAATTGGAACATTCCGAGTACACATGGTAGCAGCATACCGCAAAGAGCCAATTTGGAAAAAGGTAAATGAGAATATGGACTCTACAGGAGATTTGTCCTCTTACAAGATTGCAAACGGAATGCTATACGCAACAACCAGATACAGGGAAGACTGCCTGTATATCCCGAAAGGCCCCGCATATGGAAATACGACGTTGAGAGAATATGTCATTAGCGAAATTCACAACAAAGGCTACCACAGTGTTGAATGAAATTTACGGTATGCAATGGAGTACCTATTTTGGCCTGAAATGTGGAAGGACTTTAGAGCGTATGTGACCCAGTGCCACACATGCCAGGTGAATAAAGAGCCTACAAAATTGCCAGAAGGAAAGGCTCAGACAATTACCCTGCCATCGGAAATCTTCGAATCAATAGCCATTGACTTTGCAGGACCCTTCCACAACTCATGGCGATACGATACGATCCTAGTTGCGATGGATAGGTTTTCAGGATTCACGTGGCTTATACCTACAATGAAGCAAGTAATTTCAATTTCAATCTGGGAATTTCTATGCAACAAAATATTTACACCCCATGGCTACCCAACATCTCTAGTGAGCGATGCGGACCCAAGATTTCAGTCACATATGTGGAGACAACAGTGTCAATCATTAGGCATTGAACATATCAAGGCGGCACCAGGCCATCATGAAACGAATGGACAGGTTGAAAGAAAAGTTCGAGAATTGAAAACAGCTTTCCGAAACCTAGTCAACGCCAGACAAAACAATTGGTTTGAGGCCATACCAGAGACAGCAGCATACCTGAATGCAGGATTGTCAGAAACTCTCAGCATGTCACCATATAAAGCCATTTTCGGAAAGAATTACCCACTACTGCCTCTAGCAAACTTTAAGAACTCCGCAGTACCGGCGGCCGACGAATTACTAAATAGGCACCAAGCAATCCAGAACGCGGCATTCAATACGCTTAAAATGGCACAATTTAGAAGCACGAGAACGGCAGCAAAATGACGCTGACATCATACACCGACGGGAAAGGGTAATCTGTTACTGGTATACGGAAGTTTATTCGCAGCAGAATCGGGACGCAGGAAGAAATTCCAACCGCGCTGGCGTGGACCATTTAAGATAATCGGATACGATGAGTATACACAAAATTACACGGTAGAAATGGATGGCAGAATGTACAGAAACCAAGAAGTGACATTCCATGCATCTACCGTGAAAAGATACCGCCCTAATGATGGTGTTTCCTTCCCTGCCAGGAGCCACGCAAAACCACCCCCAATCGTGGTAAACGAGAAACCGGAATGTGAAGTGGAAACCATACGAGACCACAGAAGAAGATATGACCGTGACCAATTGCTAGTGAAATGGGTGGGGTACCCGGAAACAGAAAATAGCTAGGAACCCCTTGAGGGATTGGAAAATGCGATGGAAGCGGTTAATCGATGGTGGGAAGACAACAAACCGGAGGACGAGCTACCCCCTACAATAAACCACGTGACGGTGGCGTGGAGCCCTACCCTGCCAGAAATCCAACACCTGCGCCCGGACACGGACCAAGGGATACAGGACGGATTTTGGTCAGCCCACTTCGAAAGCGAGTCCGAAAGCAGCGAAAATAAAATCGGATAATAAAAGATGAAGCAGCATACCTAGCCCGGCTAGCCGAAGCGGAGTACTGGCAACAGCGAAAGAAAAACATACCATCCAACAGCCTTACGATGTCAAACTATGAGCGAGTACCTTGGAGACTGCGCCATCAGCTAATGGGACTGTTGGTGAACCGTGATATTATCCCTAGACGATACCTTACACACCGACTATTCATACACATCTGCAACAAATGCTTAGAAATAACAACAGAATCGACGGGACGAATGTGGGGAGAATCAGTGTCAGATGCTTTCCGCTTCGGCAGCGGGTGCTACCTGAGCACAGAAAAATGTGATGGTTGCATGAAGACGGAAGAAACCAAAATTAAGCAGCAACCCCCTTTCCATGAAAACCTAAGCGAGGCCAACACCTAAGCGAGGCCAACACCTAAGCGAGGTCACCACCGAAACGTAAATACCACCCACCAACCCCTAAACCGGCGAAGAAAACAGATCACACTACCAGACCTCCAAACCTTTAACCTCTTACAAAATTCTTCACCCTATTCCAAATTTACCCTTAGGTGAGAAGAAACAAAATGTCAACCTACTCAGAAGTCAGCATTCAGGGACGAGACCTCATTTTGGGGTACCTACTCTACCGAGAAATAATTCCAGAAGACACATACTGGAAGATATTTTATATCGATCACTGCGAAGATTGCGGACGAATCGATGTGGAGACAGAGGAATGGCAGGACCGGATAGTACGGAACTTCATGGACCTGCCACACTCCTGGGAGTCAGGTTGCTTTGTGCGCAGAGCCCCATGTGGGGAGTATTTGGAAAGATGGTTGGAAGGTGCAGAATGGACGTTGCAAGACGACATGAGATTGCTGCACGATGGCGATGACGATGAGGATGGGTCCTAGGCGGACTTTCATGAGAATAGCGGAGTTACCGGCTATTAGGATTTCCTTAGGTTGTTATATTTGGTGAAATTGTTATTTTATTTTGGGAGTGTAACCAGTACGGGTACTAGGATGTTTGATGTTTGGTTTCACAGTATTGTTTGATACTTGTATTGTTTCGTGTGCTATCGGTTGATATACACATTGTTTTATGTTGGTTTCACAGTATCGTTCGATACTTGTGTTGTTTCGTGTGCTATTGCTTGATACACACATTGTTTTGCAATATCGCTCATACTGGAGATAAGCAATATGCTGTATTTAAAGACCGCTGATTCCCGCAATGGAAACAGCAGACTTCGACAGACAGTATTCTTAAAATATACTTGGTTGAACGGTTACTTCTTTGATCTCCTATTACACCTCGTTCGAAGCCTCCTTTAGCAAGCAGCGCTCGCTTCGTGTTGACCACGAAGCCAACTGCTCCTATCATACCACTACGTGACTAGGGCCTGGCCCGAATACGTTACATCTTCTGGAGGGAGGCATGGATTCCTTCTTTATCCACTGTGTCCTAGTACTTCCAGCTTGTCTGGGAATAGTACTGACTTCTTTTTGCTTGCGTAGAACTTTGCCTTTCTGAGTCGGTCACATACCTACCATATGTGTCTTCCATGTTCTTCTGGTGTGTATGAGAATATGAGAATATTGTCGATATATACCCATACAAAGCAATGTAGGAATTCGCTCAGGAGGCCTTCCATTATTCGCATAGAAGTTGCAGGTGCGTTCATATCTCCTGGTAGCATTACTTTGCTGACAAACTCTCCAAACAGGGTTTTGAATGCATTGAACTTAGCACTGTCTTGGCCCACTCGTGTCTGGAACAATGCGTCGCTTAGGTCAATTTTGCTCCTGAATTTCACTCATGCTATTCGGTTTAGGATTTGTTGTTGGTTGGGGATGGATGGGCTATCTATAATTGTGTTGTCCTTTCGAATTTTCAGGTCCACCAGGGGGTAGATCCTTCCTTCTGACTTTGGTTGTACAAACATAGGTGCCGCTCCGGGGACTTCCTGTCATATGATTACTCCAGCTCGTAATTTCTTATT
Organism: Tuber magnatum; assembly: GCA_003182015.1. NCBI lineage: Eukaryota > Fungi > Ascomycota > Pezizomycetes > Pezizales > Tuberaceae > Tuber > Tuber magnatum. The sequence goes on along the minus strand of PYWC01000076.1, from coordinate 811,396 downwards.
TATCTAGTTCATGAGTTTTTCCTTTTATGCTTCTGGAATTGAGTATGTTGGTTGGTTCTTTAGACCCATTGGATCTTTCAGCCGAATGTGATGGTTAATCTTACGTACAGAGGGTAGTGTTTCAAGGACTTTGCACGGGAATATATCCTTGTATTCTTCCAACAGTGTTGCTGAGCTTGTATTTGAAACAGTGGCTTGCAATTCCCTGCTTGTTGGTTTGCATAGTACTCGCAGTTTGTCATTGAGAAACTCCACTGCTGTGTCCCCAGACCTGATAAGGGTGCTGTGTCTTTTCAGGAATGGTATTCTAATCAGGGCGTCGTATTTTGCCCAGTTTCCTACCAAAATCTCCTGATTTGTCCATTTCTTTTTTCCGATTTCGATGGTCAGCCTACATTTCTTATAGCTAAAAGAGCAGGAACCTTTCATTGCCATATTGACTATTGTTGGTTAGGGTAGGGGTTCCATTGGTATACTGTGGGTAGAGATAAAGGTAGTGCTAATAATGTTACAACCGATTGTTCCTGTATCGAATAGTACCTTTGCTGGATGGCCCTCTATGTAGATCGTTCCTTCTAATATGTCACGAGGCCTTATTGTCAGTGCTGGTTGGGTTCGGAGGCTTTCCAGTTCTACCGAGTTGATTTCCACTTCATTGTATTCAGTTACTTTCATGTCGTTTGTGCTTGCATCCCGCTTTGCTATTTTTTCTTTTTCCTTTTTGGCAAAGCAGTCCTTTGCATAGTGCCCCTTTTTCCTGCATTCGAAACATGTACCTTCATCGTATTGTTTCTGCTTTTTATCTCCCTTGTCTTTCGAACCTTTGCGGTATGGTTTTTCTTTTCTTGTGTTGTTATGCGATAATGATTCTTTACTGTTCTTCTGCTGTGGTATATGGGTTCGGTAAACTCCTGTTTTATCCAGGATAGCATCCTTGGGTTCAGCCCGTTTGACTATCTTGTCACAAGAGTCTCCATCTTCTTCCATGAGTTCTACCTCCTAGCCTAGTCTGAGATACATTGCTTTCTACCGTCTCTGCCGTAGCGTGTATTGGGATACTGTTCCGGTAGGCAATCGTCTATGGTACATTAGGAGATCCGTTGTGACCATTGTTATTCTCTCTGTTTTCCCATTTCGTATTTTCTGGATTTCCTTGAACTTCTTATATAGTTCTTCTGTATTTCACGAAGATTGGAGTCTATCTCTCAGGTACTTCATCAGGATCGTTCCTTGGATTTTTTCTCTATTCTCGTAGTGATTCATTGCTTGGTGGTATGCTTTCTCCCCCTTTCCTGTACAGAAACTTCCAAAGTATGCTCCACTTCCTTCTTTGGTTTTGTCCAAGCTGTGCAGGGCAAGGTATAGGGAAGTGGTTGTTACCCATCGATTAAAGACTTCAGGTTTTAGGTCTTCCTTTTCGCCCGAGAACGCGGGAGGAAGTGGGAGTTTGACTTTTGGTCCTGTTTGCCTGGCCCCTGGGCTGGATGGCGCGGCGGATTCTCCTTTGGACATATCGTGTTCAGACTCTTCGCTGCTGGAATTGTCATCTGAAGAGCTTTCTGAAGAGTTGCTGGGGGGTTCATCTAGCAGTTCTTTCGCTACCGAGTGATTTGATGTTTCTTCATTGTTGTCTTCCTTCTTTGGGGTGTGGATTGGTGGGCTCTCTTTTTTCGGTGGATGTGCCACTGCCTTTCCCTTTCCGGGGCTCGAGGGGAAGAGCCCAGGGAGGCTTGTTGCTACTTTTGCTAACCTGTCGGTTGATTCGCTAAAGGATTGTTTGACCAAATCCCGTGCTAGTTGCCTTTCTGCTTCGTCAATTGAGAAATTGCCCTTTGGCCCTTTTGGCTTCTTAGGTTGCCTTCTTTTGGTAAGGCCTTCTCGTGGGACCTGCTTTCCACTTCGAGTCTCTAGTGACTCAATGGTGTCTTGTTAGCAGAGCCGAACCTTCCGTGGTTTTGCTGCTCCCCACTGCTAGCAATGATGTTGGACTTTCGTAGGTTGAATAGGCCTGGTCCAGGCAGGTTTCTAACCACTTGCTGAGGTTAAAAAAATGTAACATGTTCGGGCCGGGCGCTAGTCACATAGTGGTACAATAGGAGCAGATGGCTTCTTGATCAACAAGAAGCGAGTCCTGCTTACTAAAGGAGTCTTCGAACGGGGTGTAATAGGAGGTCAAAGAAGTAACCGTTCAACCAAGTATATTAAGAAAACTGTCTGTTGAAGTCTACTCTTTCCATCATGGAAATCAGTGGTCTTTAAATACAGCATATCACTTATTTCCAGTATGAGCAATATTTCAAAACTTTGTGTGTATCAACCGATACCATACAAAACAATACAAGTATCAAGCAATACCGTGAAACTAAACATAAAATATAACCTAGTACCCATACCAGTTATACCACCAGTAACTCCAATATTGACTTGGTATCTAGCAGTTTTTACACCATATACAGTTCGATCTCTAAAGTAGCCGACACAGTATCTAGAGAATACTAATCTGATATCTTCTATATTTAAGACCAACTCAGCATGTTACAATAAGGATTGCTTGTTAGATACAAGTACAAGCTGAGGCCCTTGCACCTGAAGAGTTGGAAATACGCAAGTAGTGGAACAAGTCCAATCAAATTGCCAAAATTGTTCCTGAGGCTATGTTCAGAAAGGCAGTGTTCTTTATGCCCATCAAGCTTAAGTGATGGTGTGGAAAAAGGAGGAAGATAACAAGTAGAAGAAGCTTGAATAGGTAAAGAGAAAACTTGAATGGGCAAAAAAAGATGCTATCCATAAATGAAAAAAAATAATATGGAAGCCCATATTTCAGGAGCTGAAAAGGTCTACTAGGAATCAAAGAGCAAAGGAGAAGCAGATCAGAAAGTGTGGTTGAAATATTGTATTTTAAATTCTCTAGTTTTGAAAAACCTGGTATTGAGGTGAATCTGGCATTGAGCTGTAGGGCACGTTGTAGATGTGTTGCAAGATTTGCAACAGTTCACTGTTACACAATCGGCATGAACCTTGGCACGGTTACGGTAATGTAATGCGTTGTATTGTATTATGTTGTATTGTATTATGTTGTATTGGATTTGTGAGGAAGGATGAACATATTGGGTCATGTTGGACTCATCGGGCAATGCCGCGGTCCTCATCGGAAGGTTCACCTGTATCTACTTCTACTCCGGTGCCGCGCGGTACCTTTCTTGCTCGGCCAGCGGGCACAATTGCGTGGGCAGTGCTGTGAGGGGTGCGGGTGTTTTTTCCCTTTCGCTCCCCTTTTTCTTTTCTTTTGCGAACTTTATCTGTCTGAACTCCTAATTACCGGGACTTGTATTATGATAGTACTCGTACAAGTTGGTCGTTGGAGGGAAATTTTTTTATGTTGGCCAAGACAGAGACGCCATTCCTCTTAAGGGCATAGCCGGCACTCGAGTAGAGTTGGGCTCTCCCTCCGGGGCCAGGGTTTCCGGGCTACAATACCATACTTGAGAACACGGACCCATTTTTGCATGGATATTGCTACTGTAGAATGGGGAAGCCCCTGGACCGTGCTGAACTTAGGGACTTCCATTGAACAACCCCGGACGGGCCTCCGGAAAAACCGCTCTCCGGGATACTACAAGTATCATACTTGTACGAGTACCGGTACTCTACGGTATGGAAACGGTTCATCGCCTTCCTCATCCATGTGCCAGTTGAAAGTCATCGGGATCTGGTGGTGGCCCGGCTTTCTTCTTCTCCCCCCTTTTTGCCTCTCTTCCCCCCCCCCCCTTTTTTGGGTGCCCTGTCTTGGAGTGGGAACTAAGACATCCAGCTTTGTTTTTTACCCACTGTGAGCAGCAAAGAAAAGCAGTTACTGTACGAGTAAAAGCCTGATGATGTCTGGCCGCATACGAGTAGATAACCTACCTGACCTAACTCATCGTACGCGCCACGCCTCTACGAGTATCGCACCGTGAGATTTCGGCGAGGCCGCTTTTTCCTTTCTTTTCTTTCCCTCTCTTTTCTTTTCTTTTTCCTCCGGCTTATGCATGGAGTGTTTTTTTCTTGCCAAGTTGGGAAGTGAGCTCAAGGTGCAATGATCGGGAGGGTGGGAATGGGCGATGCGGGATCTTGGGGGGGGGGGGGAGATCTTGATGGTGGTTGCCCGTCGTTGGTTGGTTGTTTGCCCTGTTCGAGGGCTTATGAGATGCCGTGGAAGGTGGTGGTGGCGGTGGAGCGTTTTAAGGGCCGCGAACAGAAGGTCTGATCGGGACGGAAATGTTTGGATGCAGGAGGTAAGGGAGTTCTGTGAGCTCCGGGGGACTGTACGGTAGTTGGTTCGTTGATTTTTTTTTTTTTGGGCTTACTCTGGTGCTCGTCAAGGGAACCTAGGGTGCCACAACCGTGGAGAATGGATGCTCAACCCCAACCCATACCGCCCCACGTTGGACTACCCAAACCTATGATACCCAGTACCGGTACGGTACGGTACTCTGTCCATCCATCCATATATCATACATATCGATATCATTCTCTCCTGCCCGATAGGAAAATTTCGGGCGATCCTCTCAATTGACTCGATAGGAACAGGGACCGGCGGGCTTACAAGTGCAGTATCGGTACTGGTATGATACAGTATCCCACATCCCTAGAGGAAAAAAACCGCAAGGGAATGCCCAAAAAGGCTACACCCGCATTTCCACCAAACTTCTATGACACGTTCTGTGCATGCTTCCTTCGCACAGGGATCTCCAGGCGCTCTCTTTCTCGTGGGGAGGAAAATGAAAATGAAAAACGAAGGGCAGGAAACGCCCTATCATAAAAGTAAGTGCAGAATTCTACAGTACCGGTATGTTGTTCGCAGTGGTCCGGCTAGTCCCGGTATGGTCCTAAGAACTACCGGTACTGTGCAGGCACCGTAATGCACACGTTGAGGTGTTGCACAAGGGCTCACTCAGGGGGTGGGAGTACTCTGGCTGAGATCATGATTTGTAGAGTTGTCGATGTCTATATATGAACTAGCTTTCTCTGAGATAATTTTTCCGGCAGAGGGGGGAATTAAGGTTAAGAATAGCGTTACAGTACGCTTGATTGGCGATGGGAGGGGGGCTTAGGCATGGTAGCGTGGGTTCGGGGGGCGTTTGTCCGGGGACCTGGGAGCAGGCAGCCAAGATGGTTTTCTGGACGAGATGGGGGATTGGGGGCACCGGGTGAATCGTGGTGGATTGAAGGGGATGGAGTGGAGTGAGGCTTTGCTGGTTCTCGACGTTCCACACGCCTCCTCGGCTTTTTTGAGCTCTGACAGTTAGGATTAGTTGTCGATGGGGTGGCTTGGTGAATGTGTAGACTAATGATGATGCTCGAAATCGATGAATTGGCTATTGCTATTATCACATCAGTCTCCTTTTCCCCCCCTTCTCTCTTGTTCAGCCCCTCAGGCTTGAGGTTTGTCCTGGCATGCAACCCTATCGCATCGCTCTCCTGCTTTGGCGTTACGAGCACGGCATATCTTTCGGTTGGCCGGTCACTCAGCGGTTTTGATTAACTAACCATCATACCATCACTTCCTCATACGGGAGAGGTTTCTCGGAGGGTGCGTTGTGTGAGTAATAAGTGTGATTAGACCTGAATGCGAGGCGATAAGGTCCTTGGGGGAGGCATTACAGTAGTACGGACGGGTATGGTGATCGATACATCTTACCGCATGTTATATATATCATACTGCTCGCCGTCCCGGGAACGGGCTCTGATCCCCAATTTCTTTAAGGGAATGCTCCTTTATTGTCCTTCTTTCCCCCCTCACGAGACCCTCCCTCATACCTTGTTGGGATCCCCCCCCCCTTCCCCTTCTCTTCGGCCTCTCCTATCGTCATCACCTACAGGCCAGACATCCGTTCGCTCGCTCGCTGGGGTTGAGTGAACCGTCCCTCACTCAAAGCACTGAGAGCTCCTACTCCTCGGCATACCGAATAGGAACCACGGACGGACCGGGGTTTCACAGTGTACTGACTCGTACTAGTACTGAGTCTGCTCGTATCATACCTTTTCTTTTTCTTTTTTCTTTTCAAACGGGGGCTTTCTCCATTTCTCTCCTTCCTTCCTCTTCCATTCCGATTTGGTAAGCGAACCTTCCTTTCTTGATTTTTCTTTTTTATATAATCTTTTCTTCCTTCAAAGAGGTTTCGTGCTGTGTCACCACTCGGTTTTTAACGCCGGCAAGGAGGATTCTCTGTCCAAACGGCGGCAGGAATAATTCTACAAGTGTACTCGAGTACATTGCCAGCCTGCTCCTCGTCTCTGCTCATCCCTGCTGCTCGTTTGCGTTCAACTGCACGAACGCTTTCTGCCATCCCCCACTGTCGCCTCAAGGAGGGGGGATGTTGGGTCGCAGCTGCGGGCATTCACCCACTTCTGCTATCATACTTCTGCTTGTGCTCTCTGTAGGCGTTACTGCCGCCCCATAACCATTCCTCCGGGCTTGGCAATACAGGTGTGTTCACTCTTGGGGATATTTATGATATGATACCCGATTTTTCCTGTTTCCCATTTCGAATGTCTTTTTTTTATTGCTTTATCTGCCAGGTCGGCAACCATGATGAACCTTGTTTAGGGGGTGGAGGGATTGAATTCATTCAAATACCCCGGACCCTATTTATTATTTCTGTTTTACCTGATCTTTTTTAATATTTATTTTTGCCCTAACGAGGCGGATATTTCTGTCGTGACAGGTTGCCCCTTCGTTCCTGTTGTTGCCTCGTTTGTAGCGTGGGCGGAGAGCTATTTACCTTCTACCGGTATACGCGCTATATCGGCAGCTGCTCCTGCCATAGTTCGATTGCTTCTTCGGTCAGAAAATTTCGATCCTGTTCAATTAATAGGGAAAAGAGCTCTCTGTAGGCAAAGGACGGGCGGAAGCAGGAGTTCCCCCCGCTCTTAGAGTCCTGAGGGTGCATTGATTTTTTTTTTTTCCTTGTCCATCCGCCCGACCACCGACCGACCGCTTGACCCACATTGATCTCCGCTCCCGTGCGGTTGCAAAAATTAGAGATCGGTGTGTTCCATCAAGTGTTCGCTCCCCAGCACATCTCCCGCGGGTTTCATCATCTTTCTGGCGATATAGAATTGGTTGGACGTCCGGCCGTTTCCCTGCGGTTCCCCCCCCCTTCTGACTCCTGCATAAGCTCAGCTCTTCCACCACAACATCTCTACGAATACATTGGCAGCGGGCTAGACAGGAGAGGGGTGGAGGAGAAAAAAAGAAAGAAGGCTCGAGTTGAGTTAGTTCGCATATAACCTGCCTTCTTTTCCTTTATTACCATTTTCGTTCCATTATCATCGCCCTTCATCGCCCGGTTTCGACCTATCTACCTGCAAGTTCTCGACGACCGGGAAGGAGCACGGACAGGGCAATTCCATTACGACACCGGCAGTCTACGTCTTAACGGGTGGGAGCCGCCGTGTACTGGTCGCCGTGAGCAAAAAGAAATCGATTTTGGCGACAACGCTACGGGAAAGTGAGGCTTGGGCAACCCCATCTTCTTTCTTTTGCGGGGGAAAAGGTGGAATTGACAGTCGGGTGATAGGGTCTTTACTCTATCCTCTTGATTCTCCCTCTGTATTTTTGCTCTGCTTTACTTTTTAACTTTGTGCCAACCGAGTTGCCCTCGTTATCGCTGCTTCGAAAGGGCGGTGCCTTGCGTACATTAACTGCGTCACGCGCACTATTTTTCCTGAGAGATACTTTCCCTCAACCGACACCTGAGGGGGAGAAGGACGAAAACCGAAGGCCGAGGGAAAAAATACAAGGGGTTTATCAAATCCAATATAGGTACTAAACATTTAGCGGAGGTCTTTGATCCTACAAATATCGGTCTTCTTTTGTTTTTCGGGGTTCGAGAACGTTCCGTTGCGTTTCGAGGGAGTTTCACCGATAGCCGAAGAAGGAGCTCTAATTGCTATCACTACAACCGATTCTTCATACGACGTCAACCACATTGTATCCATGCCGTCTTCGACCGCGACTAATACCATGTTCAGACTGGGCGGCTCCGGTTACGCTCCTCCTGCAGCGGCAATGCCGAAAAATGGGAAGGAAGAAATGAGGTCGTCACCCGAGAGTGTTGGTCCTGCGCCAACAAAGCCGAAGCAATCGAAAAGCAGAAATGGTAAGCACGGACACCGCCCTTACGCAGTTTGATAAGGGGGATGAGTCTCATCAACCTATGTCTGAGAGTGGAGGGGGGGAATGATGGAGTTTGCGCCATTGCTAGAATACTGATTTTATATCTATAGGATGCATTACATGTAAGGCTAAGAGACTGAAGTGCGACGAATCCAAGCCTACCTGCCACCAATGTGCGTATAAATTTATTGGCGATTCCTGGGCATTTGGGCCCCAGCTTGGGAGATAAGAACGAGCGGCCACTGACAAATGAATTGTAGGCCAAAAGCGCGGGGTGCCCTGCGGGGGTTACAAGAAAGATTTCAAATGGAGACCCTTTGAAGAAGCGAGTTTGGGAAAGGCACCTAAACCTGCGCGTAAGAGTACTGTATCATCCACTGTCGCTTACTAGCCGGCGGCTGACGATATCCAGGTCCAGGCGCATCAAAGCCGAAGAAATCTTCTCCCCCATTATCTAGCCCGGAAGTATCTGTCACCACATCTCCGGCCGCGTCTATCGGGGCACCCCAACCCTCACCTCTAGAGTCTAGCTTCGGGTCTCCATCTGCACAGTCACAAATATCTCCAAGTGGTTTCGATATGGGTTCGGCATTCTTATTACCCCTGGACTCCCCGGATCACATAACGTCGCCGTCGACACAGGCTCAACCGGGTCTTGGGCCGCAACATCCAGGGGCTTTTGCTCTCACTAGCTCGCCAGACCTAGCACCAACTTCCCCGGATAATAATAATAGGAATGGGAATGGTATGCTTCGTATGTCAGCCGGATTCGGTGAGGGTGCGCCAGCGGATACCGCGAGCCCACTCGCCCCTATGAATGGGTTGGTTCCGATCACTTCCGCACCGATGCACCAGCTCATGGGGGTTTCGTCGTTTGGATATCCGGGGCCACTTTATTCCCCCGCAGTTGATACGATACCAACAATTGTGAAAGAGGAGCTCGAAGAGAATGACGAGGTTGAGGAAGTCATCCGCTCGGGCCCAGATTCACAGTCTGATTGGGTGATCCCCATACTCCCTGCTTCTGCCAATTCGTTGAGATCTAGATCTTCGCGTAGAGAAGCATTTGCAAGCGCAAACGACATATTCCGTCGACCAGCAGTCACGGCAGACAGCCAAGAAATGCTTGTGCTACACTTTGATAAGCGCACCTGTGGCATAATGTCGGTCAAGGATGGTGTTGGCGAGAATCCGTGGAGAACCCTTATTTGGCCGCTTGCACGGGATTCACCAGCACTCTATCATGCGATCGCATCCATGACAGCTTTCCACATGTCTGGAGGTAAGCCGGAACTTAGGGTGCAAGGGATGGAACATATGCGTCGTTCGATCCGTTGCTTGGCCGATGACATTGACATACGCAGCGGCGATACTTGGAACGAGGCGGCGCTCGCGACTACCCTAGTGCTTGCATTTTCCGAAGCGTTTGATCGGCACATATCCACTGGGATAGAGCATTTGAGAGGGGCCAAGATTCTCGTCAAACAGGCTCTGGTGAAGCAGAACACTGGTGAGGTTGCCCACAGGAGATTGGGGTTCTTGTATAATGTTTGGGTTTATCTTGATGTTCTCGCCCGTCTTACCTCCGATGAGGATGAAGATGATCAAGGACCTGGATTCGCGGTGAACAGGCCCTTAACGCCCATAAGTGAGATTGACCCATTGCTGGGTTGTGCGGCCACCCTCTTCCCTTTGATTGGAAGGGTTGCGAGCCTTGTTCAGAAGGTCCGCAAGGCCGATCAGAATACATATGGCATTATCAGCCAGGGTATGGGGATTAAGGATCTGCTCGAGCGGTGGGCCCCCGAGCCTTACTACGATCCTCCCGTGGATAGTTCTAGCGATGTTGTGCATTGTCTCAAGACGGCAGAGGCATACCGTTACGCAACACTTTTATATCTCCACCAGGCCGTCCCGGAGCTGCCGTCTCTGGGCTCTCGTGAGCTTGCGCGGAGGGTAATGCACTTGCTTGCTGAGATCCCCATGACCTCTGGGAGTTGCATAGTGCATATATACCCTCTTCTCGCTGCTGGTTGCGAAGCAGTAACTGAACGGGAAAGATCCTGGGTCAAGGGCCGTTGGGAAGCTATGTGCTCGAGGTTATGGATCGGTAACGTATCTAAAGCTTGGGAGGTTATGAAGGAGGTCTGGGCGCGTAGAGATAAATTCTGGGAATCACAGGAAGCTATACAGAGATATTCCCTATCTCCGACCGGCACACGGTTCTGTTCTCCCACGTTGGATGCTCCAATTTATAAGCGCACAATAAGTCCTGTGGAATCTGAGATGGAGGAGGAGGTGTATGGCTGGGGAGGAGCTGCCTTGGGCGAGAATAGCGACATGGAGCCTAAGAGACGGGCCGTGACCGATGATTTCTCTGTGGGGCCGGGTGTAGGGGGCGGGAATACTCCCTCGGAGATACTTGCGGAGCATGAGATGTCGGTGAGGGGGAAGCTTCACTGGGTTGGCGTTATGAAGGACTGGGAGTGGGAAGGTGAACACCCCGAACAAAACATCCGTCGGATTTTGCTCACGGCTAACCTTTGGTAAATGATAGTCCTCCTCGGTTGAAGCAATTCCTTGTACATTGGCCTCCGGGGCATCGCATTTTCCGTTTCCATACATAGTCCCCATAATCACCCCACCCCATTTTTCATCTTTATCGGCTCGATTTCGCTTGGTCGGAGAAGGCGCAGGTTGGCTTTGGGTTTTATTTCTGTCTTATTTTGTCTGTTGGTCCGATTGGGTTGTGTTACCCACTGTGACTTGATTTCATAGGATTGTTCTATTAGCGATTTTCTATTGCTTGTTATCTTTCGTTTTTTTCTTTCATTTTTTCTGTTGGGGACTTGGACACTTTTTCGGTATCTTTGGGATAGGGAAGGAAGCAAGGGAGGGAGGAAAGTAGGGAGGAAAGCAGGGAAGAGAGGAAAGGGAGGAAAGCAAACGGGGGGAGGAGAGAGTGAGAGAGAGGGATGAGAGGAATTGGCAATTATTGAAAGGAAAAGAAAAGGGGAGCTAGAACTCTATTATATAAGTGCTATCATAGTGCTGTATAAGCGCACTTCTCTTTAACAGGGTGACTTTTTTTTTTTTTTTTTTTTTTCTTGTTAATTTCTCCATCTGTCGTGACTTAAATTACCTTACTTTTAGCGCCAAACGTATCGTGGAAAAAATGTCAAAGAGGGGAAAGAAGTCCTCTTTTCTTTTCTTTTCTTTTCTTTCTTTTTTCTTTCCCCTTCCCCTCATCCCTCCTCTTCATTCGTCTCGTCTGTCTCTGTTGATGGTGGGATGAGCTGTATGATAATTAATTGTTGTGACAAGAGTGTCGTGCCCTTTTTGTCAATTCGACATTGGCACTGTAGGCGTGCGCAGTGCCGGTGCTATCTACTCGGGTACTGTACAGTACAGTACCATACACTGGCCGAGCAATCCACGCCGTACAGCACAGTACGAGAACAGTGCCGTACTGAACAGTTAACCAACAAGTGCATAGCAATTCCTCACCGGTGCTTCGTATTCCTTTTTTTTTTTCCCCACCGCACTCCGCATCACGTCGGTCAGTTGGTGCGCATCGGCGTTTGTTCGCTCGCAGTTGAATACCGTACCGGTACAGTGCCAGCAACTAAGTGCAGTACGGTACGGTAAAGGTAGACAGAGGGGCAGATACCGGGAAGGCGGGGTGGGGGGCGAGATTCCATCCAAGAAGGGATATATTGTCCTGACTTTTTGGCGGTTTCGTCGGGAACATTTATACAGAATGGGTAAGGTGGTCCGGGGTTGTGGTTGTGGTTGGTTTGGTTTGTTGGGGGGTTTTATCGATAAGGTGGTGGTACAGTACCGTACCGGTATGATAGGGTGCTGGTGCGGTGCTCGGTTGGGTTGAGTGAGGACGGGTATATGATACTCACTACAGTGTGATGCTAGAAAACTAACCACTATAAACACCTCCCCCTGTGCTACACTTTGATAAGCGCACCTGTGGCATAATGTCGGTCAAGGATGGTGTTGGCGAGAATCCGTGGAGAACCCTTATTTGGCCGCTTGCACGGGATTCACCAGCACTCTATCATGCGATCGCATCCATGACAGCTTTCCACATGTCTGGAGGTAAGCCGGAACTTAGGGTGCAAGGGATGGAACATATGCGTCGTTCGATCCGTTGCTTGGCCGATGACATTGACATACGCAGCGGCGATACTTGGAACGAGGCGGCGCTCGCGACTACCCTAGTGCTTGCATTTTCCGAAGC
>PYWC01000076.1:780560-793507 GCA_003182015.1 Tuber magnatum | reverse complement strand
TCCAACGTCGCGAGATTCTCGAGTCGCGAGAATGGCGGCGCCACTTACCCTCTTGGCTGCCAGTATCTGTCCCCATCTCAATCCTCACTCACAAACTCCACTGCAAACCCGTGAGTAGGAACAATAAAAGACCAGGTTCCTTTGCTTGTAAGGCCATATGAGGCTAAGTCTTGTCTTGGTACAAGCACACTCCCGTTTTTTTATGCTGACACCCCAGCTTTTATCCAGCCACTCTCGCGACTCGAGAATCTCGCGAAGCCGGAAGAGACTGTAGTTTGGGACCTCTTCGCTCTCTCCTATGATAGGTTTAGTGCGGCGGATAAAAATTAGCTGGAATGGAGGTTGCGAGCTGAGCCTCTGCGGCTGCCTGGGCTGTTGCGGGTGACAACCCATGATCACGAGATACTGCCGCGAGAACTGGAATAATCGGACTTGGTCCTAAGACGTCCAGAATTCCCTCCTTTGGATTAGGGGGGAAAGTCACAGCAAGAAAGCTGTCATTCAACCCTCAGCTGGGACAAATAAAAAGAAAAAATACGGCCGACCTTACTAAATTTAGGAGAGGCAACCCCAACGTCCTAGCGTGAGGTCCAATTATTCCAGTTTTTATGGTATGGTATGGTATGATATTTTGTAAAAATCCTTCTCTTCCGAAGTAAATTAGCCACGGTTTTGGGGCTTTTTTGACGCTATAAGATCGATTTTATGTTCTTTCGTAGAGGGAATGCCCTACTTGTGCACCGGTGTGATGGGATTGAGGGTGCAGGATGGATTTGTGCGTGCATTACACCGGCGCCCCGAAGGGGGGTATGAACACAATACTGAGGTGTAAAGGGAAGAGGGTATTTTCAACTGGTAGTAATACCACTGTAAAGCCTTGTATCACGGGTATTTTGTCCGTGCCATCCATATGCAGGGAGAGAAGCCAGAGGGGTGCAGGGCTGTTTACCTGTTAAACCTGCTATCCTGCCAGTACAAGTACATGGCTGTCGCCCGCAAACCATCAAGGCACAGCATCTCAGCTGTGGTATGATATTATACCTCCTTGGGAAGCAAACTTGGGTAAAGAACTCTCTCTCGTTGAAGTTTTTAAGGACCAGAATACAAAACTGCTCTTCCAAACATCCATTTAAAGTTGCTATAAACGCAGAGGATCGTTTCTGTCTTGAAACTCCGCTGTCGTCAACCACACCGGCCCTGACCGAAAAACCACTCACCGCACACCGAGCTACTAAAACAGCAACTTTTTTTTTTTCCTCTTCAAAATAACCCCTCGTGCCTCATCCAGTCGAATAGAGGTAGAGATAAAACACTTCTCCCATATTTCCTCTTCCTAAGTGCAGACTTTTTTTCTAGTCCGGAGCAATATTCACATTTTGAATTCGTCTCACAGATTCCACCTCCCCCGGCGGGATAATTGCCAACAATGCACCAAGTGTTCTTTCTACTTCTACCAACTTCCCATCTGGCCTCCGGCTTCGCGGTGACAGATTGCGCACTCCGTCCAAACTCCTCTACCGCAACAACAATAGCCCACCACTCCGAAGCCGCCAAGGCGTCCGAAAGGGTCGTGCTGGAGAACAAATCCAGCGCGCCAAATCATAACGTCCGCACGTTCCTGATAATCTTTGGGGCCATCGCCGGGTTCATGTGTTTGAGCGTCGCTCTCTTCTTCACGCATGCCCTCGTGAAGAAGCGCCGCTACGGCAGCGGGAAGAAGGAGCCCGGGGGGGGAATGGTGCTGGGTGGGTTTCCGGGAGATGGGGGGGGCAGCGCGGATAGTGATATCTGGGGGTTGAGCAATAATCGGCAGAGTCTTGGGGCTGCTGCTGCACAAGAGAAGGGCTCTGGGTCCCGGAGGGAGGGAGTGATCCCGCCGAAAGGGCACGCTTATCAGGAGGTTCCGACAGAGGAGGCCGCAAGGCGATATACCACGCCCCAGTAGTCAGGGCCCAATTCACGTGCTTTGGAGGAGAGGTATGCGCCATACGAAGGACGGCCCAACAGAAGGGACTCTGGGGGAAGTGTGGGAAGTGTTGACGAGCACGGGGTGCCCGATGAGTTTTATTTGATAGGTTTCGGGTCGATATCTCTTTCTTCTTCTATTTTCTTTTCAGCATACATGCATGGCCTGGTGTGCGGTTTTACGCATGGGAAAGCTCCTTCTTTCTTTCTTATCAACAGAGCTTTTCTCTTTTCTTTTGTATGGGCATTAGTGTCCCCGAGTTGGCGGAGTTGGGTATTTAGAGGGTGGATTCGTTTGCGAATCCAAGCATCATGATGACTATTCCGTAAATGGCTTTACGGTAAATCTTGGCCCCTTGCTCGTGCACCCGTTAGCGCACTCATGTGGTGTCACTCGCGGTAGAGTCTAGACCACCAGTCGAGCTGTGGGTTTACGCGGCGTGCGGTATGATGGATAGCATACTATTCGGCACTGCAGCTTACTCTGAACCCACAACGCGCTGTTAGCTGGGCTGGTGCGAAAAACGATTCAGATCCCAATGGGGATGTAAGAGCGGGGGAAGGTTTACACATGGCCGGCCTACGGGGAAGAGAAGGGGAATCCGATTTAGGGTTTTAGGACACACGATTGGCGTCTGGGATTGTGTATAAGAATATTGTGGACCCGGCTTGGCTCTTCCTCGGATGTAATTTACGGTACGGTATCAGTTGTTTATAATACGGTAACCTAGGGTATTGTTCGGGCACTAGGCTACCGTACTGTAGATACTTTTTGGCGGTCCCTGTAGTTCTGGGGAAGCTGCTCGGGGAATTTTCTCCGGAGCTTGCATGGGAGCACCTTTAAACTCGAGCCTCACTTTCTGGGTGCTGGTGACATACCGGTACAGTACTCGTTCTGTGCGGTGCGGGTATCATACTAAAAATAATCAGGGCAATGTGCATCCTTTTCGGTCAGAAGGTTGCCGCAGCGTGAAGGTTAGAGATGGCCGTCCTCGGCTTGGGTACCGATAATGTGGTTATTGTCGGTACTGTAGAACGGCTCGGGCCACGGCGATCCAGAGATCAGAAAGCTATTCTGCAGCTGCCTCCCCTTCCCCTTTCACCACCCTCCTTTCCTCTCTTTCTTCCTCACCGCACACGTTCCCTCATTGATTCTTTCTCCTCTCCGTTGTCACCCCTGCGACAAGCTTGCCAAGACCATGTTATTTCTTGCTCGCCATACCACTAGAGCTGCGCTTCCCCGCACACTATCCCGCCGCGCTGCTGCCGTCCGAGTAGCTTCGACTCCACTTCTCCTCCGCACTCAATTGAACCCCGTATCCAAGACCAGGCAATTCTCTCTCATGAGCTCAAGTATGATGTCTGCCCCTGCTTCCATTGTGAAGCAGAATGTTCGCCCAGCGCCTGATCAGGTTCTCCGGGACATTGCCGATTACGTCCACAACCACGAGATTGGTTCCCAACTTGCTGTAAGGTTTGCTCCCTTGATTGACCCACAGAGGCTCACAATTTTTAGTGGGAGACCGCTCGTTTGTGTTTGATTGATACCCTGGGATGTGGATTGGAGGCATTGAACTTTGAGCAGTGCGCAAACTTGCTCGGTCCTGTTGTGGAAGGTTTGATGGTCCCGCTGCGGTTGCTGCTTTTTCCTTTTCCTCAAGCTCTAATTGTCACAGGGACCACTGTACCGAATGGAACCCGTGTTCCCGGCACCCCTTACCAACTCGACCCCATCCGCGGAGCGTTCAACATTGGTACCGCGATTCGTTGGTTGGATTATAATGACTGCTGGCTGGCTGCCGAGTGGGGCCATCCTTCCGATAACCTTGGCGGTATTCTCGCGGTTGCGGATTGGCTTGCGAGAACAAACAGAGCAAAGGGACTACCGGCACCCAAGGTTAAGGATGTCTTGGAGGCTATGATCAAGGCCCACGAAATCCAGGGGTGCCTTGCCCTCGAGAACTCTTTTAACCGAGTCGGTTTGGATCACGTTGTTCTCGTCAAGGTCGCTACTACGGCTGTGGTTTCTAAGATGCTCGGATTGAATCGCGAGCAGACCATCGACGCTGTTTCACAGGCGTGGGTTGATGGCCAGTCTCTCCGTACCTACCGTCACGTCCCCAACACCATGTCACGGAAATCATGGGCTGCCGGAGATGCTTGCTCGCGTGCTGTCAACCTTGCTCTTCTCGTCAAGAACGGTGTTGGCGGTATCCCGTCCGTCTTGACCGCCAAGACGTGGGGCTTCTATGATGTTCTCTTTAAGACTGAAGGTTTCAAGTTCCAGCGCCCATACGGCTCATATGTTATGGAGAACGTTCTTTTCAAGATCTCGTATCCAGCCGAATTTCACTCCCAGACTGCTTGTGAAGCCGCCATGACCCTCCACCACGAGCTCAAGAAGATTGGAAAGACCACCGATGACATTGCTTCCATCCGCATTAGGACGCAGGAGGCTGCCATCAGAATTATTGACAAGAAGGGACCTTTAAACAACTATGCTGACCGTGATCACTGTATCCAATACATGGTTGCTGTCCCACTCATCTACGGCCGTCTCACCACACAAGACTACTCGGACGAAGTAGCATCGGACCCCCGCATTGACGCCCTCCGTGAAAAGATGGAATGTGTTGAGGACAAGACGTACTCCTTGGAGTACCACGCACCTGACAAGCGTAGCATTGGAAATGCTATCCAAATCACACTCAAGGATGGCACTATTATGAACGAGGTCGCGGTCGAGTACCCCGTCGGACACAAGTTCCGCCGTGATGAGGGTATCCCATTGTTATTAGAGAAGTTTGAGAGACATGTTACCAAGCGTCTTGGAAAGGAGAAGTTCGATGTCATCATGAGCGCTTCTAAGGAGCTTGATGGCATTTCCAAGAAGGATGTTGATGAATATGTCGATTTGTATGTTACTAAGGAATAAGCAGGAGATTTCTTTGGTCCGATATAGGTCGGAAGGGGGAGAGAGAAAAATAAAGCATGCTTTTCGGGAGTAGACTTTATGTAGAATGCCCTTTCAATTAAAATCAACAAATTATCAATTGTGCCCCTGGAGTCTCTCAGGTGATATGTTGTAACCATGCAGTGATTTCAAACTCGAAGTAACATCCCTCAAAGATAATATAATTTTCACCTTCACTAATAGGGCTGGAAGCGCCCAGGCCTACATAGACTCTAAGTAGATGGCCACTGCCAAAAACTGGTTAAAGGGTAACTGGCGGCCACCGCGGTCACCCCAACACGGATCATCACTTCCACCCAGTCCGCCCTGAAAGGTGCTTCTCTAGCTAATAACCTTTCTCTCCTCCCCGGCTTTAACCATCCCCTTAACAACTTCGATCAAAACCCTCCTCCCCGTCTCAATCCCAAAAGGTTCCGCCAGCGGCGGAACGTGCATAAACAGCACCTTCTCACTTTTCAATTTGCCATTCCCATCCTTCTCGCAGGCCGCCTTAAGGCTAGTGTAATAGGTAATCTCGCACACGAACCTACCCGCATCGTCGGAAGCCTTGATGGGTAATTCCTTACCGGGCGTCTCCTCGGGCTGCATCGAAAAGAAGGGGAAAAAACATTTTCCACCCAATCAGCCCTCACCATTTCTCCCCTCCGCAGGGACGAGCAAACAAACCTGAAACTTCTCCACCCCCTCCACAATCCATTGCACATCTAGCGCACAGCCAAACTCCCTGCCACCTGGCTCCCGCCTCCCCGCCCCCTCGCTCACCNGCGACTCACCGAAAGAGGTGAGACTTCAATCCACGATGTGAGTATGGGATATGACATTGTATAATGATATTATTATGATGCCTTGCTTGCTTTCTTGCTGACTGCGGTGCGGTGTCGGAAAGCTAGTAAGTTTTGAGAAGAAAGAATCAAATTCTCTTCCTTCCTACCTACCTCTCTTCTTTTCTTTCTTGGCTTCTGCTCTATCAAGTACTTGTATATCATGTCTCACAAGTTAGGTCCGCAATGTTAAATGGAACTTTGGATTTGGCCTAACTTTTATACCAGTAGACCCAAAGCACCACAATCCAGAACAGAAACTTTTTTTTTCTTCCTTTTCCCTCCAGGGTGGGGTAAATATGACAGGAGTATGATACAGTATCATGGCCAATACTACCACCCCCTACAACATTGCTATCACTGAATTTCCCCTCCCTCCCTCACTAAAACTTAACCCAGCGTACTTATTATTCCGAGCTCTCCAAAATCCCCTAATCGAGCGACACCAAGTGCATTCATATTAATGCACGATAACGTAAACATTTTCCTTTTCCTTTTACCCTGAGCAGCCCGGGATGAACCCATAAAATACCGGAAACCCCCCCCCTTCCTTTACAAGCAGCAATAAATCGTCTCAACACGGAACGGACTTCATAGCCCACCACGAACCAGTCTACACATTCCGCCACCCTCACTCACTCACAGTTCTCGCTGGGGGTCTATGATACCGGTGATTCTCAATAATAATATTATGTCGATATGAAGATAAGTGCCAACGACACTCCCGGAAATCAAATAAGTTACTAGTGTTAGTCACTCATCGTGGATTGATTTCCACCAATGGGGGGGAAAAAAAACAAAAACAAACAAACAGGGGGATAAGAATCCACTGATCCGACTATGATATCATACTATAGTTTATCTTTAACGGCGGGTAAGGTAAGGTCGGCATTGCAAGCGAGAGTATCATAAGGTTTTTAAATGCCCGCCCGCTGTTAAGTGCTGACGATGACGATGAAATTTTTAACACTCGTACACCGCAAAAGCCCGAATTTTACGTAAATGGAAGGAGGGCAATTTGGGGATAGCGCTGCACGATCGGGCGTATGTCCGGCGGAGTGAGGGTAGGTGGATGGTGAAGCTGCGGTATCGCATTTCAACATATCCTCGGAATCCGGATTAGTGCCGGGTACTCTACCGTAGCGTTCGTTAGTATGATACTTTACGATACTACCGGTACGGTGGCGGGGTGGGTCTTAGTAATGATAACTCGCAATGTTTTTCGCGTTTGCCCTTTCCTTTCCGTCTAAGGATTGATCGATGGATTGAAATTTCGTATTCCCTGAACGAGTGACTGCCAGTGACCGGGTGGAGGAATTTCGACAATTGGTATGAATTTTTTTTTTTTTTTCTTGTCTTGTCGCGGTTTGTGAATTTGATATTATTTATTGTGTGACAGATGGCTGTGTTGTGTTATAGCCCCATTTTTTTTGGGGGAGGGGGGGTGTTTGTGCCTGTCTTGGGGAGTTGCTAGATTTACTATGATACATGATTGTTCCGTTTTTCCCCTCGATATGTGAATTGTTATTGAATGAATGGGGGGGATTCGTTTGGTTCTACTTACTCCTTACCTTTTTTTTTTTCCCTTCTTATGTATGATAGAATGTTGTATTGCTGGAAGCACAGAGATGGCGGAGCAGAGAAGTATATAGGAATAGGGAGACGTGTGTGGAGACATGTATTGGAAATGTGTAAGTCTGAGAGTTTGCCACTCTTGTGGTGTCTCCCCTGTCTATATATGATATTTAGATATCTAACCACCTTCTATAGGAGAAGAATACGCTTATCTACACCTACGAACCAACCAACCGCGTAGTTGGACAAGTCCATCACCACCGCTAACGTGCGACTGTCTTTGCTGTAAATATCGCAGCTCGCAAGGTATGATACCTTATCCTTTGTGCGACGATTTCCCCCCTTGGCGGCCGGGAGAGGAGGCGGGCGTCAGGCGGAGGGGATAGATCTCGTGCGGGCAGCTTTTTCAGAGTGTCGAGAAATCACGGTTTGTTGATTCGGATATCATACCCTGTCTGATCGATGGCCGGGGTGCGTGGGATA
Source organism: Tuber magnatum (assembly GCA_003182015.1). Classification (NCBI taxonomy): domain Eukaryota; kingdom Fungi; phylum Ascomycota; class Pezizomycetes; order Pezizales; family Tuberaceae; genus Tuber; species Tuber magnatum. Next base: position 785,689 of record PYWC01000076.1, on the reverse strand, counting down.
ACGAACGACAATGGGCTCTTATCATAGATAAGATCGGATCCTATGCCGGACGTTGGTTGTGATGAGCTATCGGGGACGGGATTTATGGAATACTTTTTCCTTTTCCGATATCTGGTGAGCCTTTCCGAGGTTGTTTGATCGGGCTTTGGTGTTGGGGGTGTTGAGATGGTTACTCTCTGTATGATAGTGGGCCTTTTCGGTTTGCGGCTATTTTTGACTATAGTCCTTAGTGGAAGCTTCATGGATTACCCATGGCATCACTCGCGACCGTAGGCTGCCAACCGGTTCGCGACTGCCTTCACCGTGCTTTCTCACTTATGGGGAGAGGGTTGCTCGGTTCCAAAGAGGCACTGCTGAATGTTGATCGTTATTTTGAGCTGCGGCGTGTTGGGGGATAAGTGGCAGAGGGAAACAACGGTATTCCGTGTCTGTTTGTGCAATGTTGTGCCACGCCGAAAACACTGAACTTACATGCTCTTAGGACAGATACTTGTTGAAGTCACCATAGCACTTAGGGAGTAGCTTGGGAGATGGGATAGGTGGCGCTAGAGGGTAATCTGCTGGAAGGAAACTATCCGGCCCACCTTTCATAGTGGAAGTTTCTCCTGGGATGGAATTGTTATAGTAGATTCGAACTTTAGTCGAGAGCATCGTCTCCACGATACACCGCCACGGATAGATTTCCCGTAGCCCCGATTTCAAAACACTCCTAGCCAAAAAAACAAAAAAAAAGGAAAGGGAGAGTTCAGCACTGGGGATTCCCACATGGTCACCCACTGTAGTACTAACCGAGCGATACGATGCTTGTTTACCGCAGAGCGGACGGGATGCGAAATTTTCATCGTTCTATGGCCGAACACATTATGGCATTCCGAAGCTCGGATATGAGTTTGGCGGGTGCTTTGTATGCGGGCTCCAAGTGGAGGTGTGTGTGCCCGGGCCGCATCGCTTCGTGTGATGGTGGACCATGTGGGTGCTATGGGTGACTTTGGAGAAGGAGGTTGAGATTAAGAGGAGGGGAGTGAGTACAGTACTCGTAGTCATAACTTCCACTTGTTAGGGGGGATTTTTTTTTTTTTTTGCATCTTCCGAGCTGAGTAAAGGATGATTTAATTTAATTCTTCTGGGAAATGTTCTGTAGGTCTTGTGGCCTTCTCTGTTGGCTGTATTGTAATCCACTCTGTCTATGGGAACTATCGTGAGCCTGAAATCTATTCCTCGTTATGCATTGGAATTCCCGGTAAATATGTCCCACTATCTGAGTAGGTATATCTGAAAGAGGTCCTTTGCGTGATATCTATCCCGAGAGATTCTCTGAAGAATAAAAGGCTTCTACTTTATGGCTCTGTGTGACATCCGTCTTGTCATATACTAATCATTCCCGATTTCTGGGGGGCACCGATAGTCTTTGATTGGCACCCTACCCGTTGGCGGCGGAGTCGCTGAGTGAGAACACGTATTAACGGATCCGAGAGACCGTAGGGGGCTCAGGGGTTGCCATACATGGGGGGGTGTTGGGGTAACAGCACTGCATACGCAAATGGCTCCACCTGGGAACCTTCTCAAGGGACGCTTATCAAGCTTATCCGATGTTCGGTTTTGTGTATCATATGATATAGCTAAGCAGTGCACCTAAAAATGGAGGTGCTAAGCCTGAGCCCTATAGGGCGGAATATTAGGCATACGGTCTCTTCCAACGTCGCGAGATTCTCGAGTCGCGAGAGTGGCGGCGCCACTTACCCTCTTGGCTGCCAGTATCTGTCCCCATCTCAATCCTCACTCACAAACTCCACTGCAAACCCNCAGGAGGAGTTTTGGGTGTGGGTTCTGAAGGGCTGGGGGACATGGGGGGTTAGCTTTTGGTTCTTTTCAAGGGAGGGAGAGGGAGAGGGAGAGAGGGAGGAGAACTCCAAAGCCGGTTAGGTAGACGGTTAAGTTTTTCTTCTCGGGGGGTTTGTCGGTCATGGTTGCCCGGCGATTGTGGGGTTGTCCGTGTTGGTGGATGGTACTTGTATCATGGCGGGGGAGGAGGAGGAGGAGGAGGAGGGAAAGACGATGCCGGGTAATTGCCGTGTGATCTTCGGGGGTGGTTTACCGTAAAGTGTGTTCTCGTGCGAGCGGCCCTGGCGCAGTTATTGCACCATCCCACAGGATCCGGTAGGGCTGCGGTGCGTGCGGATCCCGGGTTGTGCGAATTTGTATTTGAACATAATATGATGGCGTGCTTGCGTTCGCGCTGCCGTGCCGTTGGTCATTCTCCGAGGGATATTGTACGAGTAAGTCAACATATGCTACTGTGCCAAGGAGCAGGGAGGTTATCATATATACCACTCTTGGCAAAGTGATGGCGGATTGAGAGCACAAGTTTCTTTTTTACTATTATATGATATAGTATGGTCGGTCGTCTTGCTTGACTTTAAGACTTCACTTTTCCGGAAATTTCACTTCAATAATTTTCTCCAGCGCCTCCAGTACCCTCGCATCGGACATGCAATAATGATCATTCAAGCTAAAAAAGTGCCACGGCGTCTTTGATAGAACTTCTAGCTTGCCTGTTGAGAACTGTATAGTATAGTATAGTATAGTATCTCTGGTATGATATGATACACTACTTGTATTTTCGATCGCCCAAATGCCAGTATCCATCTTGTCAACACTCTCCGAGGCACAAGCCCATCGGGTAATGTAATTCCCATTCACAATTATCATAGAATTTTAACATGCGGCAATATTGGATGACCAACTTACTGTAGATGCTAACCCAAACTCCGAGTCGGATTGGGGGGGGTTTCGAGCACATCGCTGAAATGCAACCTCCCAGCGGGCTACGATACCACTATCATACCTTTTCTGCGACACTTAACTTCCGCCCCATATTTGTGCTTGTAAGTAAAGACACGAGGAAGATGGATTGATGCGTGAGCCCCCAAATAATTCCTATTCGATCAAGGTGGGTATAGTGCAAATAGAACCAAACCTGGACCCCCAAACCAGCCAAATCCGGTGTTGAATCAGTCAATGGCAGCCACAAATTTCAATGAACAAAAAAAAACCTTGGAGATGTAGATCCCTTGCTCCGTTGCCGAATTTCACATTATTTTAGTATGTGGGCTAAGATTTTAGTGAAAGTTTAGTGACCCACCATGAGAGTAAACTATTCTCAATTGGTACAAATTCCCAGAAAATGAAAAGACATAGAACTAGAGATTGTGAAAGTGTGAAAAACAAAACTCTTTGTAAAGAAACAATTGACAATAGGAGCATTGATAGGAGGATTGCCTTGTCTTGTTATGCCAAGGGGCCTGGGGATAACTGAGGAAAGTGCTGCGAAGTTCAGGGGAGAGAAGTAGACTAGAAGATCTGAGGAAGTGGCAAAAGATACAGAGTCTTTCTTTGTCAGCATGTTGTAGAGTATGTTTCGTAGGCTGTTTTTTGGCAGACAGGTAGTTTGTAGTACTTTGATATATATCCTTTTTGACGGCTAGCATGGGAGTTTCCAGTTGGAATACTACCAGGGCAGTAAGATCCATTCGGTGGGGCATGAGGGTTGGTTTCTCATTGCTATGCATGCTCTGGATTTAACTTGTAATACCCCTCTTTAACTAACTCCTAAGCAAGATCCTCGTGCTACTTCTAACGTAAATATTTTTTAAAAGCTCAATGAGTAGGATATAGTTCATGAGCAATAATATAGGCATTTATTACTGTTGTATCCAGGAGCCAAAAGAATAGTGGCATCCAGTTTTGAGCCATTCGGAGTTGAGTGGCATAATATGTTTTGCGCTGATCAGCAATATCAACCTCCCCCATATTATCATTATAATCTGTGGTTAAAGCTGGGACTGAAAGGCATCTATGGGCCTGTGACCCCCAAACTCCTTGCATAGCTGCCCAATTATGTGTAGTTTCTCTTGGGTGGCAACGGTATCGATCCTTTCTGACATTTTCCTGACAACTATGAGCTATAGTCAAAAGTCTTACAAGGTCATTGTCTTGTCAGAGCACAGCAAGAACTTTGCACACCTGCACAGCTGACAGAGTATCCCATGGTAGTGTAACTTTCTTCTTATCCACTTTGAGGACCTTAGGAAACTCAGCTGAATTAATATGAGCAGTTCCACAAACACTAATTCTATAGGTACATAGAACCTGAAAAAGAGGGATATTGGAGAAGTAGTTATCACAGTATAGAGTAAAGCGATTTTCTTTATAGGGTACCTGCAGACAGAGCTTCAAGACTGCAAGAGAGTTAGGGCTTAGTTTAATTGGATTCTGAGAGTCTGGGATCACATTTTGGCCAGCAAAGAACTCTATTCGAGAAGTAAAGATAAATCCCAAGGTATATCCTCTTTCAGCTAGAGTGAGCACCTTATAGCCTAAGGGAATAGGCTTGCCTGAAATTGCAATTGTGTGAAATAACCTTCCCACAAATTGGATCATTATTTTATCGATTGTGACTGCTGAGGCAGACTGAAGATACTGCAGAAATCTCTACTGTAACTCATCCACCAATGGCAGCAGCTTATAGTACCACTGGCATCATGGAAGAGATCTCACAGGCTCTAATATGTGAAAAAACCTCTTGATTTGCTTGAACATTCGTAGGGTCATAAAGGTTATTATACTATTCGATCAATTAATATACATAGATCCTGCCTTCTTCTTCAAATTAGAAATATGCTAGGCCCAGAGGATAAATAAAAACCTACAGGCAATTTCTGCTAATCCTATACAATTTTCTATAGAGACAAGAGCTAACTTATACTTTGAAAATTTGAATAACCTCTCCAAATGTAGTAATAGGAATAAAAAAAGATGTGGAATATTGTAATGTGTTCGGGCCAGGCTCTAGTCACGTGGCGGTACGATAGGAGCAAATGGCTTTTTGATCAACAAGAAGTGAGCCTGCTTTCTAAAGGAGACTTCGAAGGGGTGTAATAGGAGATCAAAGAAGTAACCGTTCAACCAAGTATATTAAGAATACTGTCAGTCGAAGTCTGCTGTTTCCATCGCGGAAATCAGTGGTCTTTAAATACAGCATATCGCTTATCTCCAGTATGAGCGATATTGCAAAACAATGTGTGTATCAACCGATAGCACACGAAACAATACAAGTATCAAACGATACT
>PYWC01000076.1:762157-773406 GCA_003182015.1 Tuber magnatum | reverse complement strand
TTTCGTGTGCTATCAGTTGATACACACAATGTTTTGCAATATCGCTCATACTGGAGATAAGCGATATGTTGTATTTAAAGACCGCTGATTCCCACGATGGAAACAGCAGACTTCGACAGATAGTATTCTTAAATATACTTGGTTGAATGGTTACTTCTTTGATCTCCTATTACACCCAGTTCGAAGCCTCCTTTAGCAAGCAGTGCTCGCTTCGTGTTGATCACGAAGCCATCTGCTCCTATCGTACCACTACGTGACTAGGGCCTGGCCCGAACACATTACATGTACTATTGGTTGTGTCTTAGTGAATAGTGTCGGACTCCCTCCCTTCTTCCCTTTCTCCTGCTTCATGGTCTGGGGGTTCGCAATTCTTCTCATTTTCTTGACCCTCAACACTCTGTCCTAAGACCCAAACAGCCTCTTCCTCAACACTATCATATGGATCCATTATTTCAATAGAGTATCAGCTCGCTGTCCTGGGAGGATCGAGTAGAGGGAAATTGGAAACCATAGTGGGAAATCTGATAGGGTAGAGTGCAACTGTACAGTGTAGACTGGTTCCTACCATCATCAAATTTGTTCTCCACTATTCTTATTCTTACTAATATTTACATAGTTTCTCCACTATGCTGCTATCAGTATAATGGAAGAAGTCCACTATTGGCCTTACCCTATCAGTCTTGGCCCACCCCCCAAGTCGATAATTTGAAAACGAGGCAAGGGATAGTTCTGAGCAGAAGAGCCTAGTGTTTTTTTTTTTAAAAACAATAATGTGTTTCTATTGAGTGTGATTTAAGATGAAAGTGTGAAATTTTTGGTGAGAGTGAAACAAGGGACTAAATGTACTTAGAGCATGCTGAAAAAAACTGAGAGGACAAGAGTGAGCTAAGATTATGTAACAATAAAAATAATGCAGACAATCAATGGAGGAATAAGCTAACAAAATTGAGATAGTTTATTATTTTAATACTTTATAAATTGCCAAGTACTCTACTGTCCTGTTGCTGCACACTAGTCACCATTTCAGCCCGGGACCGAATCGGTTGCAACGGAATTCTTGTTTCATCGGTGGACCCACCTTTAGGCCATTTGCACCGTACAAGTACTCGGCAAACGGACCGGACAAGTCCGAAGTTCGGTTGACGGACGGCGATTTTTGAAGAGGGACAAAAACGGCTATGATATCATACACCTTGGTAATAATATGATGATTACTCGGGCGGTATCGGTTATCGCAGTCTTCCCCCCCGCTTCTCCGATGAATCACCTTCTGGTGTAACGGGCATTCCTGCGATAATCTCCCGACCATGCAGAAATTTGGGCGGGATCTTGGGTGAGTTTGTGGGACGAGAAGGTGGTGTATTCCTCGTTTTGGGATCCCGTATTGGGAGTGTCGCCTGCTGGTTGTCTCTTATATGCGTCTTTTGTTGCCCTCTGTCACGTATGGTCGTCGTCGGGTTTTCAAGTGAGCGAGTGCCTGCTGTTCCGCAAAGCGCGGACGTATGCTTGGGGTAGGGGCATGCGCTGGATGGCTATGATACCTTGTATCATAATGGGGAGTGAATGGCCCTATATCGTTTCAGTAAATCCTTCGGTGTCCTCGCTGGTGTTCCCGGACAGGATTCCTAGTTCACACTTCTCATTTTTTGGTAGCAAATGGCTGGTTCGGTATCCGGTCGTGACAGTGGAATTTGGTTTATGGCACCGTGGGAATATCAATTGGGGAAGAAATACTCATGGCCATGGTCGGTGCACCTCGGGTTTCTGGGATGGTTTTGGCGTATTTTATAATAGCTAAGAGGTAATTTTACACTGTTTTTTTGACTTGAATTTTCTTCTGGCTTCGCCCCGGCTGGAGCCAAAGATCACCGGGTATCACTCGTGTGAGAGTCAGTAGGGATTGGGCTTAACCGGGTGGAGTGGAGTGCTGGGAGATATCTAATAAATCTCTGCTCGTCTCAGAACCTCCTGGATAAGAAATAATGTTAGTCCACCAATAGGTGCCGGGTCCCAATTTCTTGAATGAAAGCATAGAACACCTGGGCTCTGGGAGCTTCACTCCCTTTTGAAACACTTCTTACGGCAAGTGACTTGTAGAACTCACTGTTGTTACAGGGAATAGACTCGATAGTAGCGCCCTAGTTCAAAACAGTGTCGACCCCGGTGTATGCAGCCTCGGGCGCTAAGTTATCATCCCAGAGTAGAGGAGAATTGTAGCCGGGGAAGGTGTGATCGACCCACGAGTCCTAGATTGTGTCTTCAATATCTTGTGATCCTCCAAAGCATGTATGAAGGGGGAGGATCACAATGACTTACCTTATCGCTGACACCCCAGGTGGTGATCCCGACGCATTTGGTTATGTTCAAGCAGGCCTCAATGATGGTGCTATAGTCGTTATGCTGGCTGGTGAGCAAAGCGCTGGTGATGGGCTTGGCGATTCTGATGTCCAATTCGGTGATGGCGACATCCAAGCCCGTGTCTACCATTCGCTGCAATTGAGTTGCCACGCCTCCGACCCGGGCCATCGAGGCCGTAGTCGTTGATATATAGCTTTGCGCTAGGGTCGGCATCCCTGGCATCCCTGAAGGCGGTGTCGACAAAGTTCTCACCAAGAAGGTTGTAGAAGACACTTCTCCGGAAGCTGCCATCTTCGTTGAAGATTTCGTTTACAACATCCTATAGGTGGGTCGAGTTAGAAGGCATAGAACTTACTGGTTGAAGCAGAGTTACTATTATACCCATGCGTAGATCTTGCCCTTCTAGCGGCCTGCAAGGATTGCAATGTGATTTTGCATAACAGTAGTAAGGGTGACTGCGTCCGCAATATCTGAAACCCATGAGGGAAGCTGGAAGTTGCAGACTATATATCGCAAGAATGAGTATAACCCCTGAAAATGTTGAAAGAAGTAATACTCGATGTGTGTCCACGAACCAGTTTGCCATTTCTGGTGGCAAAGTCTACCAATTGGTCCGCGTTGATAAAGTTGAAACTTTCACGGGATGCCAGTCTTTAGGTTAGCTCTTATTGTCCCGTTGGACATTTGAAGTCTGCACTCACGCTCAGTGGCATCCTATTTCATGCTGTTTTCGGGGGAGACTGATCCGAACTCGGTCTTAAGAATTGTCTGCAAGTTCTCGTCGGCGAGGGTGTTGGGATCTGCGCAAGAACCAAAGTACATCTTTCCCTTGGCTTTGATCTTCGGATCAAGGAGAGCCATGACCACTGAGGGGGCCAAGAGGAGTAGAGTGACGGGAGAGATAGACTTCATAGTGAATATCGGGGGTGGGAAAGGGCTGCGCCAATATATATATATAGAGAGAGAGCTGCTGCGATTGGGGAGTGGTGGAAAAGGAGCATCATATCCTTTTATTCACGAGAATCTCCGGGAAATTGCTAACCAAATTCCTCTCGTATATGCTATATAGACAACTGGGATCTGGAAAAGCTGCTAGTTATTGCGGCCAGAGAGCTAGTCTATAGCACGGTAGCGCTCTCCCACGACATGGTTTTGCGAGGATTCCTCCAGGGTTTTCGGTGGTTATTTCAGCAAAACTCCAGGATGAACATCCTCTCGGCCCACCGGTCCTCTAGTCACGGTGTTTAAACTTGCGTGTTGAATGGATTTCTCCTTTAGGGGTGGGATTTGTTTTGAGACTGACCCTACGAAGCTCGTTGGGGAGGTCTCGCTCTACTATAGGAAACACTGAGTACAGTACCGATCGGGCAAAGGGAAGTAGGGATGTTGTTTTGGTAAGTGTAGGGACCCCCTCTCTAAAGCCAACACCAAGTATCTAATTATCATTCTCAGCTCAGAAAATTAGATCATTCGGTCCGGGGAGTTCTAGATAAAATAATTTTATCATAAACCAACTGCCAGCAACATGTTTGAGCTCTTGACCAAAGCGTATGGAACAGGGACACCACACCAGGCTCCCGAGGAGCCGGCCTGTGAAGGGCCAGAACCATACTCGAGTACACCTTTTTTAATGATATGAAGGCTTCCAGCTGCCGAGAGAATATGCGAGCTCCGCAGGACTTTTCATGCAGGATTACCCGACTAGTGCAATCTTGTTCGCGATCTTCGTCGGAAAGAAAACCGACATTAGGGGCTATCCCATCAAGAGCAGATATGCGCCAATCCTGGGCGAGTCTGCAGCATTAGATAGTTGCATTTATAGTGGGATTTGAAATCGACTATTTGGATCGAAGCTGCTTGGAGACTTGTTCAGGCACCGTTGTGAGCTCCCTTGTGCTTGTGCATTCCCTGGCTATAAATCATGATAATGTTATGGAGAGTATAGGCCAACGCTAAAGGAGCCCCGATGCTAGTGAAGCTTTCCTTTTGTATTTCTATCCCTAATACCGTTATTCCCCACGGGCTTGATAGATCCTTGTTATGAAAGTGCTGTTGGGCCCATGGGACCCGGTTCTAATCCTACCGGGAGTCGGGTAGCATTTCTAGATATTGGGTTTTGAGTGGGGGGTTTTAAAAATCCTTAGCTGGGACAGCAAAATTATGGAGGTTTCAGGTGCCAAATAGAGCAACTGATCATAGCGCCTCGCTAGCCCCATCCGTTGACATCTTGCATGTTCTAAAGAGTCTAAACCAAGGATGCTGGGCTCCGGATGAGATAGGGCTCTTTGGAATGCTAGAGCCCAAAGTGAGCAAGCATGATGGTTCGATTGAGAAACCTAGTCAAGTTCTCCCATGTAGCCGGCTCCTATATGCAATGCTATAACACATCTCGGATACGCTGTCGACCGGGGCGAATCGTTCCAGGCTCTTGCTTTAACTCTATTGAACCTGAGAATCGCGGGCAAGGTTGCACTAATAACGCCTCCGGGATCTGACATACCAGGCTGCAATTATGCTCTTGACTCGAGTTCTCTAGATAACGGGCTCCACATAGCCTCTAGGGTCGGTGGTCCCTGTAAAAGTTTGGGATTCAAACATCTGGTTAAGCTTCTGCCTATAGAGAGGGTTTCTGTTTCTGGCGCGGCTCGGGCAAATCCTGATCAAGTCTTCATGAGAAGCGAGGTTGGAGATCCAATAACTTTAGAGCATCCGGCTGAGTAGAGGCTATACTTTTTTTTTCAAGAGCGGATCGAGCCCATGCAGTTTCTTCTTGGGTGCAGCTGGGCTCAGGCCTACAAGAGCACGGGCTTCCATATAACCACAAAATACCCTATTCTCGATAGATAAGCCGGCCTAGCTATAATTGCTGTAATTAGCTCAATTTATTCGCCAGCGAGTTGATTCCTTTCCTATATATGAATGAGTTTTTTTTTTGAACTCATGCTCAAAAGCTGGAGCACTTAATAGGGCAAGCCCCCACTAGACTACACCATAACGAAAAGAGATGCTCGCAGGAGTTCCTTTTCTTCTTTCCTTTTTCAGCATGGTGAATTTCGCTTGGCCATGACATAAAATAAATATGCAATAATGAAGGCGTAAAATGTTACGCGTAGGTTAGGGGCGGATGTCCGGTGAGCGTTTAGAAACAACCGTAGAATATACGGCGCGATCACCACGGGGAGCGCCCCTCTCCGTGGGTGCACTGGCGGTGAGCTTATATCTCGGAAATTCGAATATATGTATCTATATCTTATGGTGAGTATAGCCTGATTCCATACTCGTAGCACTGTTATGAATTCCTGACAGAGCTCCAAAAGCGAACTATCATTAACGCCTGTCAAGACGATTTCTGCAAACAAAGAGGGTTGGGTGGGGGGATATGAGGGAAGGGAAAGGGGAGTGCGGTTGGACAACTTCCTGCGGAGAAGCTCTGTGATCTGGTAGGGTTAGCTATTTGCAGACACTTCAGCGCCAACACTTTGGCGGACTTCGGGTGCGTGGGATATAGCTCGTTTGGCTAATATTATATTGCACTCATCATCCCCCCAATCACGATACTCACCCGTTATCAGCCTCAACCGGGCTGATGCGACCCGGCTTTATGAGGACTCTGGACACAATTATCAGCGGGGGAGCTGGGGCCCGATTAGTTCAGGCCTTGTTATTTGAACGTGGGAACAATATATTGTTGAATTTGTGCCCAAACAGTTCTCTGGTTAAAAAATTCAGACCTTCTTCCTGATCCACTCATCTACGGGCCGGGTCGCGGGTAGCATTGTAGAGAGAGTTCGGTGAATCTCTGGGGGCTCCACATGAGTTCCGGTGCAATTTGCCTAATAGCTATTAACAGCGATCCAGAGTTTTTTCTTCCACCAGCTTTTTCCAGGTACACAGCATCTTGCTTTATTGACGTGGGTGACCCCCCAACAGTTCAGTATGATCCTATGGATTTGGCCTTTCATTCCTTATAGAATACTTTCCCCAGGGAATCACCAATGGGAGCGACTCGACCAAACACGTGGACGGAGACTCCGCAATATGTAGAAATACCAGCTACTGACACCCCGAGAGATACATCTTCATGCGCCTAACTAAACATCCCCAAATGAAATAGCCGGAACCTCCCACAGCCCACCGAAATCCCCTTCCGGGAGGCAAAACTCTCACCAGAGCACTACGGGCACTAACGGGGAAAAAAGCCAGGACTATTGTAGACCACTAAAATAAAGGCCGCACAGCGGGGCGTATCCGGCTGAGATGCAAAAGAAACACGACCCAAACCTAGCTCTCTGCTACTACCGATAGGGTATTGGTTAAACAGGACCTTAACAATTTCCCGCAACGACAGCGCTAAAACCGGGCTTGGAGAGAAGAAAACTTTTTCTTGGTCCCTCATACCAGAAATCCACGGCTCCAATAATTCCCCTCCATACCCCTATTATGCGCGAACCTGATTCCTTCTGCGGGCCCTCTAATCAGGATTGACCGATTATTATTTTTTTTAGGAAAGATCCTATCCGAACCTCCCCACCCGGTTTCTGGGGCAAGGACAGGCTAAGCCAGGAGCTCAGTTTCTTGTTTCTTCTTTTCCACGTTGATAATCCGCTGCCATACTGGGAAGACTGGAGTAGCTTAATTATTGGGAGCTGGGTGTTGCCCATTCCGTGCTCTCTACGGATGTTATGATGTCCAATTACTCCATTGTTGGCACGAGTACAAGCACTGTGTGTCGGGATAAAGTATTGTTCGCTTCAATTGGTTGCTTTTTAGTGATAAAACTTTGTTTTTATTCCACCAGGGGCCGAATAAGATTTCATGATGGAGTCTACATAGAAATGTTACCGGTACTGTACTCAGAAGCTGATAGGGGAGATACTGTAGGGGCGAAGGACGTGCTATGGAAGTTTGCTTGTTTTGCAGGGATGTTTGTCTGCTCGATTATATCGTAATGTACACTCTTATCACACATGTCTACTATGACTGGTAGCTTGTATAGGATGGGTCGGGGGAGTAGTTAGGCTGGTGGGGTGTAGAAGGGAGAAATGGAATGGAACGCGCAGATAGGGTAAATGCTTAGACTGATCAATACCGGTGCAGTACAGCCTGGGTTGGGGAGCTAGCATTGAGAAGGGATATATAAATAATAGCATCATGATATTATTTTTTTGTACTTCTCAGCATGAGCCAACACACACCCACTCCACACGCGGGTCCACTTTCAACCAAGGTCGACTGGTTTTTCGCTTCCCGCTACGGTCACCATTCCACTACCATCACATAACCTGCCTGTCGCACCACGGATTACCGGCGAGTGGCCTAAGGGGGGTGGAGGCTATAAACGGAGGTGATCTTCGACCCATTTTCTCAAGGACGGAGATTTCCTAGGAGTAGAGGTTTTCCGAGAGAGATTTTCTGGGCGGGGTTTTCTGGGCGGAGGTTTTCTAGCAGCTTTCTTTGTGGGTTTCTGGGGGTTCTCTTTTGGGGTTCAGCTATTCGCTTACAGAGAATTAAAGCTAGCGCAGTTTATGTTTTGCGAGCAAAGCAGTGAGGTTTGATCGTTGTATGCTTTCTTCCACTTACTCCCGTTGTATGCCGGGACGGGGAACTAGCGGTCCACATTTATTATTCCTCAGCACCTAGCGATCCAGCAAGTATCCGGAGACCTTAAAACCTTTTGGCCCTGATTTGCTTCAAGGACCCCGAGTATCATACTTGTTGAATCGCCAAGTAAGGCGCTCTATTAGCCAACTTCTAAAGTGCATGCACTGTACTCGTACAGACATCGTGCTGCCAAGACTCGCATATTTGAGTGTGGTTTCCAGAGGTTAGGCATTCCTATGCTCTTGGAATTGGCAAGTAGGATCTAAGTATCATGCCAAAGCTTTTATCATCTGATGGCATATGGGATTAGGGTTACCAAGGCGTCTCCGGGGAACTGAATTAAATATGTCTTCTGTGATAGGCAAGGCTGCGCCACGTCTGTGAAGTGGACAATCACAAATGACGGTATCGGTTTCATAACAATGTTCCTCATTTCATGAACACCCCTGTGTCCGTGTTCTGGAAACAGTCCACGTCCACGAGTGTTCGTCAACTAAGAGGAACGTCCGTATTTCCCCGAGCTCTAAATCACATAATCATCTGTTGAAGGCATTGTTGGATGGGGGTGGGACAGGGAGGCCCTCAGGGGTAACGTAGGCCTACATTTCGATCTTAGAAGACGTTTTGGAGGTAAAGGTGGGGCTGAGATTTAAATACCTTAGTCATTCCTCCGTCCACCACCATTTCCTGGCCGGTTACAAAGCTGCTCTCGTCACTTGCTAGAAATACCACCATATGTGCTTGCTCGATTGCTTCCCCGAAACGGCCCATGGGGAAGTGGATTTCACGGCGAGCACGTTTTGCTTGATCTGCTCCGAGGAAATCCTGAAGAACTGTAGCACAAATTTAGCTAAACCTCGCTCCAATCGAGTATGCGCACAGCATCGAGTTCCGTTTCGGACTTACGTGGTGTATTAAGCGGGGCGGGGCACAGAGAATTGAAGCGGAACCCTATGCAACATATGAGAATTAGTTTCAAATGTGGCTCGGCGATAAAGACTATATGAGACCGACCCTCCCGAGCATGAGCCATAGCCAATTCACGAGTAAGCGCCAAAACTGCACCTTTGGAGGCAGTATATGCAACTTGTGCCGTAGCACTCCCAACCAGGGCCACGACGGATGCGGTGTTGATGATAGACCCCTTGGTCTTCTTGTGCTTGCGGAACGACAAGACGGCATGTTTGCAACCATACCAAACGCCTTTGACCTAAGTTCTTTTTGAGTCTGAATCTTCTGAATTAGAAAGGAGTACAACAAACATTGATTTTGTGGGTGAGATCCCAAACATCCTCAGAGGTGGAGATGGCATCGTCGTCCTATAATGAAGTCAGCCGTGGCCTTGGCGGGAATTTTCACTTCCCCAATTCCGGGTGGATTTGACTGACATCCTTGTGCATGATACCAGCATTGTTAAACATAACATCAACACCTCCCCATTCATCCGCTTCTGCAACTAGCGCCTTCACGTTTTCCTCGTTGCTAACGTCACATTTCTATAATCCTCAGTCTTCGCTGTCCGGATCACCACTCTAGGGGTAGGCTCGGACATACGAATATCTTGAACTTGGCTCCTGGAGCCAACTCCTCAACCTTTCTCTTAGCTGTCTGAAGTCCCTCGTCACTAAGATCGGCAAGAATAACGGAGCCCCCATTGCGAGCGAAGAGAATGGCGGTCTCGAGTCCAATACCACTGTTTGCATCCACCAAGTAAGCTTGAGTAATGGCTAAAAATCAGACGGGGGTGTGCAATACCCAGCAGCACCTGTGATAATGCAGGCTTTGCCCTCGAGCCTTCTGGTAGACATTTTCGTTGGGGATTTCGGGTGTTTGATGTAACTGCCTTTGAGAGTTTAGGGGGTGGGAGGGGGTGAGTGAGGGTTGGAAGAGTGAAGGTGCTCCCGACTGTGAGTTGGAAGGAGATGACGAGGCAGTGGGTTTGTACGAGATCTGAACTACTAGTGCCTTTGGTCTGCACTTGCCAATTAAAATCGTAGTGGGTAGAGGTGAGATGAGGCTACGGTAAGAAATTCCTAAAGCCGCATGGGTTGCAGTGGTTATCGTGAAGTCTTGTTCCCGTGCCCAATGAAATAAATGTGCCCACGGCAAACACGGTAGATTGCAGCCCGAATCACGATAGCGCCGATGGCAACCTACTTTACACAAGCGCTAGCCCCCAGAAGTGAGCTCCGGGTTCACCGGCTTTCGGTGAGGAACTTCAGGTGCACGCCCAGATTACCCAGTTCAGATGATATGTGGGAGAATTAGATTAGTAGAGACTTTGCGATTTTGCCTCCAGAGTCAAATCCCAGCAGTCTGGTTGGCCCAAAACCGCATCTACCTCTTGCTAAGGCACGCTGTTACGGCGGTGGAGGCTATAGTGCAAATTGTCTCAAACCGGACCCTCTGAATAGGCCAAACGCGATTCTGAATTAGTCAACCACAACACAGAATTTTTATAAAAAAAAAGCACTGNTGGCAAATTTCAAAAACTCCGCAGTACCAGCTGCCGACGAATTACTAAACAGGCACCAAGCAATCCGGAACGCGGTATTCAATGCGATTAAAATGGCACGGTTTAGAAGCACGAGAATGGCAGCGAAATGACGCAGACACCATACACCGATAGGGAAGGGAAATTTGTTACTGGTATACGGAAGTTTATTTGCAACAGAATCAGGACGCAGTAAGAAATTGCAACCACGCTGGCGTGGACCATTCAAGATAATCGGATACGATGAGCATAGACAAAATTACACGGTAGTGATGGATGGCAGAATGTACAGAAACCGGAAAGCGACATTTCATGCTTCCACCATGAAAAGATACCACCCGAACGATGATGTCTCCTTCCCTGCCAGGAGCTACGCAAAACCACCCCCAATCGTGGTAAACGAGAAACTGGAAGGGGAAGTGGAAACCGTACGAGACCACAGAAGACGATATGACCGCGACCAGTTCCTAGTGAAATGGGTGGGGTACCCGGAAACAGAAAATAGCTGGGAACCCCTTGAGGGATTGGAAAATGCGATGGAAGCGGTTAATCAATGGTGGAAAGACAACAAACCGGAGGACGAGCTACCCCCTACGATAAACCATATGATGGTGGCATGGAGCCCAACCCTACCAGAAATCCAACACCTGCGCCCAGACACAGACCAAGGGATACAGGACGGATTCTGGTCAGCTTACTTCTAAAGTTATTTCGAAAGCAGCGATGATGAGAATCGGGTAATGGAAGATGAAGCGGCATACCTAGCCCGGCTGGCCGAGGCGGAGTACTGGCAATA
>PYWC01000076.1:720421-745459 GCA_003182015.1 Tuber magnatum | reverse complement strand
TGTAAGTTTCTTGCACAACCTTAGTAATGGGACCCCCAAGCGAGTAAGCACTACTCGAGCAAGTTAGAACTCGCCAAATATAACACGCGAGTTGGAGATGAGGTTCCCTCTGAAGGATATGGGGGGGCCGGCTGGGGAGATGTAAGATGGGGACCGCAGGGGGCAGCGGGGGGGCAGTGCACTATGAGTGATGTTCGTGATTTCGACTCTGCCTTTACCTATTCCGGTGATTGAACAAACGAACGGAATGAATGAACCGGGTAGCAGCCCCGAAATTTATCCTTATGAATATGCCTTCTCCGGAATAGGCTTTTGAATTGCATTTATTGCCCCAGGTAATGGCAACTCTAGGCGCATTTCACAATATGGGGGAGAACAATTAGGGTATTAATAATATCCCCAACTCTATAGGTTCTGGGGTATTTATTGAGAGAAGCAAGATATGGAGAACCCAGGATAAGTGGGCTTACAATGGGAACGCACATTCGGAGTCTTGAATAAACAAGGCGTTGTATCAGCGTGAGGTACATTTTGGTGGAGTAATATAGGGGATGGCTAGGCGGGTTGATTGTCCGAGTCTCCCGCACCGTCCAGTACTTCCGGGCATATAGCCCGTCTCGTCTCACCTCCAAGACGGAAAGAATACATAATAGCAACTCCCTACGATACAGTAACTACTACCATGTGCGATACCGGAAGCTTGTTGCTTTTCACCTATTGGTTTACCTACCGGGCATAGGGCATAGGGGTTGGGGCTTTGACTTTGTTGGTATCATACCTGTTGCCAGGGGGCATTCAATGTGGTGGTGGTTTTGCTTTGTTTCCTTCATACCCTATGCTATTGTGCATAGGGTAGTTTCTTTGAGGTCTCATAGAGGATCATGAGATATCTAGAGAGTTCTAGTTTATTAGTGGGTCACGGAGGATCATGATTTGTCAGGGTGGGGTGTTTCTCTAGCGTCCGTGGAATTTCGTTTGGTTTCCAGAGTTGTTGGCTGTTTTGGAGATATATATTTCCCGGTCCGTTATTAGCTAGCATCTCCATCGATTGCCCGGTTCACCATCCTTCCATGCCCCTCTGCGCATAGAGCCTATTGTGATCGCACTTTCACTGGTTCATCCTTTATAGCTTTTTTGCAGGCTTCATCATCATCTTGGGTGGGGCACCGTTGCTCTAATTAGCTGTGAGAAAATCAAGCAACTGAAAAACCATCTAGCAAAAGCCTATTGAGAACACATCACGGTCTATTGATGCCGCGCGACACCAGTCCATTCAAAACAATGCGAATAAGAGCCAATATCGCAGAATGTCCATCTTAAACCTTCTTTTTTCTTTCATTCCCCACACCGTCGGGCCCGACTACTGGTACTGTACCTGACTAGCGAGATAGTTAACCAACCGAACAATTATACAATCTACAGGTCTCAGTGACACCTTCTCCCCTCCTTTCCGGTTCCCCCGTCCCCTGCCCAGGGGATAGACACACTCCCTGAATTTTCCCCAATTGCCATATCCCCACCCCCCACACAGGCAGAGGTCTGCCTGCCCATCTTACACCCCCACCCTCCACCCTAATCAATGGGGTATTCCCACCATCATCTCCCATCACTCGCGCTCAGCCAAGTTGAAGAGGGTAGGTAGGTAGCCGAAACAGCCTGGAAGAAAGAAAATTTAGTGAACAAAACGAAAGGAAAAGACCAGGAGCCATCACTTCTACCACCTGGTCCTTCCTTAAACCCAGATGATACCCCGGTTATGCCAATACTAGCATTAACAAGGCAAATAGCGAACGAATTTTTATCTCATAGCAGTAAACCTGCAGAATTTCCCTGCGTTTGGCAGTACTGTAGGATGTGACACCTGTGCCATCTTTTTTCCTATTCTCTTTTTTTCCCTCTTCGCCTCTCCCGTATTGGCACTAGCCCATAGTAGAAGCAATTGAAATGTTAATAATGCTGCACAGAAAATCCGAAAATCAAGTCTTCGAGCAACCATGGCAGCGAGATAGGCCAAAGCAAAGGAGGAAGGGGTTTGACAATATTCTACAAGCACTAAACCCTTAAGAGAAATGAGTCGGAGCATGGGAGTATCAGATTGGTGGACTTCACAAACTCTTCGATGTGAAGAAAAACATCACATATAACTCCA
Source organism: Tuber magnatum (assembly GCA_003182015.1). Lineage (NCBI taxonomy): Eukaryota > Fungi > Ascomycota > Pezizomycetes > Pezizales > Tuberaceae > Tuber > Tuber magnatum. Next base: position 743,310 of record PYWC01000076.1, on the reverse strand, counting down.
GACTCGCCCAACACGCGGACCACCATCTGCCCCCGTTCAGGTCTGGCTCCTACGAGCACTTCCAGTACCCCTGGTATCGAGTCTCGGCAGGCGTCGGAGGAGACATAAAGTGGAACAAAATGGGTGTCAAATGATAAACCGCAGCTGGCCAGCGGACTACCGTACTCAGCTGAAATTCCTGAGACTCAGCTGGGATAGGGATAGCGTGGGCTTGCCAGCCTTTTTTCTCATTATAGCCAAACACTTCTACTTTTGTTTCTATCCTCCCTACCTGCAATTCTCCGGTCACTACCATACAGGACTACCGGTAGCGAACCGTAAAGGTATCTTGGGATCCGGAAGTGGCTCGGCACCGAATATCTGCACCACCCAAGATTCTTGTGGATATCACCCCCGAAACAACCACTCTTTCCAGAGCTTCTTGTAAGTTTCTTGCACAACCTTAGTAATGGGACCCCCAAGCGAGTAAGCACTACTCGAGCAAGTTAGAACTCGCCAAATATAACACGCGAGTTGGAGATGAGGTTCCCTCTGACAGCGGACTTGGCGGTGGGATCTCCGGATACCACCGAATTCCGAACGTACGAATACAATACACTCTCGGCATTTTTCACACTATAGTGAACAAACGCTGTGTGGTGCCAGACTTCCTGTATGGACAGATCACTTTAGCCAAGGATTCGCTACGGGAGGGTTCGTTCATTTTAGCTAGGTGCGACTGTAGTGTCGCATTACCGGGTATGGCGGAACGTCAGCTACGCCCATGAAGCCAGAAAGTACAGTACTGTGCACAGCGGAAGCCTTGCTATTCTTCGTGGCTTCGCAGATTTCAATCTCGTCAAGAATCCCTAGAGAAACAGACTAGGAAAATTGCCATATCCAGCGCTGCGATATTAGTACTCCCGAGAAGACCAGGAACCCGGACCCATGAGGAGGATGGAACCAAAGACAGCCAAAAAAGCAACTTTGGCGGCGAAATTAATCACCTTCCAAAAAAGCCCCAGAAATTGGGGAAACAAGTCCCTGAGCAATTGGGACACCGCAAACCAACCCATAACCTCGGGCTCCTGATAAATTCCCTTGCGCTGTTGATACCTCAAGCTTACCATAGCTTTAAGGATATCCCGGTGTTTTATTCCCACCGGGAGTACAGTACTTGGCAATCTATAGCATATCCGGATACCCTGTCATTGATTGTGGTAGTGCTTGCCTTGGGGCCAAAGCCCCCGAATACCGGTACTTTACATTGCCAAGTACCGTTCTCCCATACCGGTATAGTAGTCGGTGTCGTATATTATAGCACAAATTGTTTTATTTGACTCAATTTATCGGGTGCTAAAGTACAGTACAAGAACTCCTCAACTTCACTCCGTTTACCGGCACAGCACAACAACGTTAAGTACTCGTATCTGGCAATAAGTATCTGAAAATACGGCTTGTATTACATAACCACTCTACCAGCAAAAAAACGGTGTCTCATTTTCAGATACTTCATGCCGGATACGAGTACAGTACCGTGGGCCAGTGCTCAACATTGCACCTCACGCCAAATAATCTCTCGGAAAGAAAAGTGCGGAAAGAAAAATTAAGTGACAAGGACCACGCAATGCAAAATTAATAAAGTAATGTATCAAATTAACCGATTGATAACTTCGTAATCCCGTTCGTCCAGCATGGGCGCGTCAACCACGCCAATGCATGTAGCCATGAAAAGTTTACACACCCATCTATACATCCCCGCGGTACCCCTCGACTCTTTTACTGCTGTCTTCCAGATGTGCGATATTAACGTTCTGCAGCTCGACCCTTTCCACGAGTGCTCTGCGGATCTGGTCCATCGAACGGGCTTTCCAGCTGTCGTATGAGTGCTCGCTGTACGGCCACAACGGGGCGTTGGCGGGGGAGTTAAGCTGTGCCTGGGCCTCCGGTGGTGGGGAGCTGGTGAGGACGTAGAGGTCGATCTGCAGACTTTTGCAGTAGCGGTCAAGGTCCAAATCGTTAACATCCGTACCAAACGGATTCTCAATTTCTCGCCCGATGGCGGCGATTCCGAGGATTATGTATGCTGCAACAATGGTTCCGGGAATGGCTGCCCACTTGAGCTTTTCGCAGAGTTGGAAAGGAAGGACAAGGACGTAGAGCCAGGTGATCTGGGAAATAGCGATATTGTACGCAAGTGGGAGCGGGGTGCTGAGGACACGTTCGCAACCACCATAAGCGTCCATCATTAGCGTGATGCTAGAAGATATCTGGGATTGCCAGCAGGGGCCCGAGAGAGTGTTGCTCTTGATACATTGCTCGAAGTAGGCGGAGAGGTTGCTCATAATTTCCAAAGGGAGGTTTCCGTGGTATCTCCCCTGCCTCCGAGCTACTTTTATGGGCTTTTGAGGGTTGGATTCACAGAACGAGAGGCCGAGATGGCTACCCCAGGTTCGGAACCGCGAGCGGTCAGAGAGGCCGAGGTTGTGGTCAGTGGCAGATCTATCGCATGGGCGAGCACGTTTGGCGAAAGTGTCAAGACGGCCGATGATCGGTCCGAGATCTGCATAATCGACTTCAATTTCATGACGAAGCTTGTGCTTGACAGCTTGACAGAACCCCAGTATGAGGTTGATAGCCGAGCTATCTCATGTCAGTATAAGTATATCAGCATTTCAGAAGGTAGTGTAAAGAGCATACAGTTTACCAAGAACGTCATCCATGCCCTGTCCGCCCTCACGCTCACTCATATGGATCCAGATAATTCTTGCCAAATTTCTCGAATGAAGAGTCATTTGAGCCCAGAATTTTCTCCCTTCAGCATACCTCTCATATGCAGTTGACGATCTGAAAGATAGCGACAAACCGACCACAAAACCCAACACGGTCAGCAGGAGCGAATCAACAGCAACTGTAACAATTAGCACCTAGCACCAACTCATAAATCGGACGGAAACTTACGCCGGTGTACTCTTTCATTGATGAAAGTAATAACGGTTGCCCAAGCTGCCACAAAAAGAATTGGTGCTACGAGGCTCGGTAGAATGCTTCCGTGCAACCGCATAAAATACGGAAATTTGGAGTGCTTCGTAGGATCTAATGGTCCAGACTACACTCCCCCTGTTAGCATTGAAGCTCTATCGATCTTTGCCAAGAGGACATACAAAATAATCATCCAAGTTCCCTGTGCGTTTTTCTCCCGAATGAACTGAAGTAGTGACACGTGGTAGCGCAGGTCTTGAGCTCTCTGGACTAGCGGGAGCTGAAGGAGCAACCTTCTCCGTTGCAGCTGAAGGGTTGTGGTAATGTCCATTTGGTTCTCCATTCTGATGGTCACCCAGACGACCACCGACACTCGAACCGTGACCATTGAGCTGGTTCGACATTGTAAAGCTTGGCTCTCAAAGAGCAGTAGCAGCAGCAGTGGTAAAGACCGAAGAATGCCGAGCCGTAAGTGTTCGGACAAGTTAAATTTCCAGCGTGAGCTAGGTTGTGAGCGCTGTGGTATAGGGGTCGATGATATACGCGCGATAATAGCTAGACGGAAGGCGCAAAAGCCCAAGGGAAAGACAAGAAAGCCAAGGAGGAGGAGAAAAATTCAGACACTTGAGAGAATGAGAGGCGGGAAAAAAAAAGGCGGATCTCCAGCTCACTATGTATCAGGACTCCGGAGGTGGTCATAAACTGTGCGCAGTTCCGAAACGAGAAGCGGCAGGTGGAAAGGGACTAAAACAAATTAGGGAGTCCAAGTAATACCCAGTGACTACGATCGGGGGAGTTAGGCGAGTCTTATTACTCTTTACTAGCGTAAGAACTCGAACAATCGAACCCCGCACTCGGACTTTGAAGTTGCATTTTCTGTAGGGTCTGGCACTATTTTGTTCTTATGTCTCATGTTGGGGTTGAGGGAGTCAGTTTCTGCAGCGCCCACTCCCGGACATCCAAGAGAGGGAATTTCGGACCTCTCAGTGCGAGGTTTAGCTATTCGAGCTCTTACGGCACATGTGTGCTTCATCCCAATTAAGTTACCATATCTTGAATCGCGAGCCATGAGGGCCCCTAATAGTTGCTTCTCCGCATCGGCAAGCATGAGGCGGCAACCAGCATTCTAAATTAACATTGACAACTCCTTTTGCCCATTGGTAGATGTGTAAATTTTTTGTTATTATAGATATTTTTATATTCCCCAGGCTAGGGTGACACGCACTGTATTTACTCTTTGGTGGCTCTTTGATCAATATTCTCATCTCACATCACCACGCAGGGTGATGGTCTTGACGCACTCATCTTAAGGGGTTTCGCGATGTCGAGCGCCTTGTGGATTTGCCCAAGGATTCCTTTCACGATCGTTGACGCTCACGTTCACACTCACAATGGTGCTTAAGATAAATGCGATGCTGTGTTTAATATGGTATGGGTGGCATCCGTGTAACTTTTTTTTGTAAGTGTCGGATTCGCCCTACCGGAGATCTACCCAATTGCCTTTTGGTACCGTACCATATTTGTTTAAAGTATGGTATTTCCCCTTCGCCGACAGCTGGCAAGGCTCACACTTTAATCAAATACGGTAGTGACATCTATACATCCCCGCGGTACCCCTCGACTCTTTTACTGCTGTCTTCCAGATGTGCGATATTAACGTTCTGCAGCTCGACCCTTTCCACGAGTGNGGCGAATTCGAAAGCATACAGCACCGGAGCACCTGCCGGTGTTTCATGCTTGAGCCCGAGCATGCAAGTCAAAAGTATCGAGTTTTGTGAACGGTATGATCCTAATAGCAATATGGATTATACTACACGAGAGTAAGAGTTCTGTTGTGGGCATGTTGAACAAGGAGAAGTAGTTTGTATGAAGACAGATTAGTAGATATTCTAGTCCTTAATTCTCTCGAGCAAAGTGTGCAGCGGTAGCTCCTAAATTATATATACAGGTGTGCACCCTTTGTGTAACTAAGAGAAAAACATAAAGGAAAAACATAGTATCACCATGTTATACCATAACATAAATAGGAAAACATAAGTGTGAACATGTTTGACCCTGAGAATCTGCCAAGGAAATCCTATAAAACATGCATAACTCCAAGAGGGTGTGAGGGAATTTACACCAAGTTTGAATAAATAAATAATCACAGGAGAAAAGTCTGTGTATGACAGTAAAAACAAGAAAATATCCCAAAGCCCAATAAAGAAACACATGCGTATTTCCTGATTGTTATCATGAAATATTAATAAAATAACATAAAATATGTCCTAGCTGTAGAAATGTATATGGTGTACAGGTAAGCCAAAACACTAACCAAGTATGAGAGAATATATGCTATTATCAATGAAATATACATATGAAATGAATCAAAAATTTCAACAAAAAGTACCCGGGTACAGTACAGCACAACTAGCCCTTCCATCCTGACTCTCGTCAAAACACCCTGGCGCCTGAGCTAAGGAAATACCGTAGAGGCTGGCTACTCGAGTACTAGGGGGTTGACAAAAGTCGCGTCCACCTCCATTACAAGGTGTCGGATTTGTGTGTGGACTAAACCAGATTAGGAAATTCGAATGATATCCTGTGAGAAACCTCTGGTGGTGGCAAAAAGTTGGGACTTGTAACACAGGCACTTTTGAGCTCTTCTAGAGCAAAACACTGCGGGAGAGTGGTTGTGTTACCGGACCCCAAATACCCTTACACCCGAGTACAATAATCCCTGAAGGGGAAGCGCATTAAGCAGACCCAGGTGAGACCCGTACAACCCTCGGGGTCCTGTGTGGTCCAATTCGGGATTTCGCCATCCCCTTTTTCGATGAGGGGAGAGGGGGGAAGTTGAAAGTGATTGCATGCAGGCGGAGGAGCGGAGTTGTCCCCCCCCCTCCATCTCATCCAATCCTTCTCGGGATGGGATGCAAGCTACTGCGGTTCCCGGAAGTTTCTGAATTGAAACCTGACTACTTGTACATTAGACGTATTCTATGCTGCCTCCAATAACTTTTTGAAATGTGAAATGCAAGACTTTCCTCCGATGCCACTAACGCCAGCGGTAGCGATTCGGGGGAGAGACAGACCAACAGAAATATCAAGTTCATCCATTCATAAAGAACGATATCATGCTCCATGATACGCACGATAGCCCACTCCACGCTCATCAGATCTCGCCTACGGCGATGCAGCGAATTTCCCAACATCACGACTAGCCATCGCGGCGCAAATAAGGTTCTAGCTGTGTCCAGTGGCTGCAGCCTTCCGCCCTGGAGTGCTGCCGGGGGTGCTGGAAAAAGAAAATCTTTCTGCGATACGGTACCAGTACTCGAGTACGAGTACGAGTGCAGTACCAGGGAGGGAGCTGTGGGGCGGCTCGGCTAGGCAGCACAACACCACCGCCAGGACCGCAAATGGAACAGGCTCGAACCAGGCCAAACCAACCAACCAATCCAGAACCAGCAGATACGATACTGTGGAGAGCACAATGCTTGATGGGGGCTACGTGTGAGTTCCAGAAGAAATGATATACAAGTAATAATAATGTATTGTCCAACACTCAGCCAATAAACCAAATCAGCCAGTCAATCAATCAGGCCGTGGGTGGGCCTAAGAGAGGAGCGGGCATGAGGTGAGCAACCAAGCGGTAGGATCATAGAACCCCTCTAATGCGTTAATAATAGCACTCTGTTGGTTAGCTACAGGATAAAGTCAGTCCGGCGCCACCGCAATAGTGGTGCTACCTCCCCGCCGTCATCACCAGTGTCCTAGGCGGAGTACGAGAGCTGAAAGTTTCGCTCTGAGGAATACCGTAAGCTGTTGTGAACTCTGAAGCTAAGTGGCTTGCCAAGTGTCAGGCTTCTGGAGTTTTCCTGGAAACCCTCAATAAGCTGATCGACAACCAGGATTCTTTTCTCCAAAAGCTTGTTTGGTAGAAAAAGGAGAACTACCATTTGGAGAAACAGAACCGTAAATTTTATCGGGCGCTTAAACAGACCGTTTCATTTTTGTATTGTTACTGCCACAACGGCACCCCAGATGAGTATCGTGCAATGCTGGGGGCGAGTTATGCAGACTGCTTGCCGTCCATTGAGCACGGGTATTGTACGAGTACTAGTACGAGTAGGTGGCTCCTGCATTACACCCCTGGCTTTCATCTGCTCGATTTTATATTTATGGATGCCTGTTTCCGATTGAGCGCTGCTTACGCTGCTTACGCTGCTTCCTCCGAGGGTTGCGCGAGATTGGCGGTACTTTTGTCCCCCAGACGGGACCTCGAGTGATCCTGACAATCGGGGTAGGAGTCGGGGCGCAGTCTGAGTGGCTCCCGCGGTAATTGCTGACGCCGAAAGCCGTGTGCTACGAGTACTAGTACACGTACAGTACGATACAGGTCCCAGGCCTGCAGAACCCGAACATTTGAGTCTGAATTTATTATGGGCGCTCAGATGTGCACAGACAATTTACCCCCTGTGTTCGGGTTCTCCATGCCGGTGACTTGTACTCGGGATGTGAGCGAGGGTCTGTCCGACTCTTCAATAAATTCGTCCCTAACTAAAAGAGCGCCGCCGATCCGGAATATGGCCCTTCCGACATTACAGCAGAGTAAGCCAACCCCCCTCGCCTTCTCGCGGACATCGGCTCTGGCTCGCGAATTCAAGTGTTTGTATCTTGAAACATGCAGTGGAAGGCACCATTTCCGATACGCTGATTTTTGACAATGAAAAAAAGTCGATTGATCCGTCGGACGGATGAGGGGCAGTTCTTCAGACCTACTCAAGCCCGGTACATGTTGGCCGGGTGGTGTTCAACTGTTCCATGATGCAGACTGGGGTTCTAGGCGGTTGCCGGGATAGGAAGACTCTACCATTCGAACGAACCGCGGTAAGAATCGAAATAATTGAACCTCAAGCTGGGACGTTCAGGTTGCCCCCCCTAGTTAGGTCTGTTGTACGGTATTCGCCTTTTTGCTTGCCTCAGCGGAGGGCCGAAATCCGGTTTCCTTCGGGGCAGTTCCCCCTCTATCAAAAGAGGGGAAGTCTGGACCTCTTAGCGTGGGGCCCAATCTTTCTAGTTCTCACCGGGTTTATCCTCTTTACCTTTTTTTCACTAGCAATACCGGCAGTTGTGCGCTGCCGCAGTTTGGAGGTACTCGAGTATCTCTGGGCTAGAAGTATCGGATAGAGTCTGAAGGATGATAGCTCAATCCCTCTCTGCCACATCATCACGGTATAGGCGCCGCAGCCGAAATATGTGATCGATGTCATGAAGCAGCCTCCCACCATGCCCTTGGGGTAAGCAATGATGTATAATTCAATGGCTTCCCCTTTTCTTGCTAGTGTTAATCCCCTATCTGAGCGTGTAAGAAGTCATGCGGTCTTACTCAGCATTGGGTGGGTTTCGAACAGCGGTAGATCTGTCAGAAAACAGTGGTGCTTGTCAGTGCTCCTTGGTGCACTTGGTGTAGTTAGTCATAGACGTGATCAACTCAGAGCCTTCTGACCTCAACCCATATCCTATGATTATGGCGATCTTTCCCCTTTCCAGCGCCTACTCTACTCTACTCGAGTCCACTCCTTCCCAACATTTGCCCCCTCACCCTCCTGTAGAGCGTCCTAGCCCCCAATGATGAGGGTAGCCCTCTCTTTTCGATGTTTATCATGTCTTCTTTCGGTGGCTTGGACGCTTTCTTAGGAACCTACCTTACCGCTATGATCTCGAGCCTACTCTCCAGATTAAGACCAATTCCCCAAGTATATTCGGGATTTGTTTGTCAACTTGATGTCGGGTGGAGGAGGTTCGGGTGTCGACATTACATGCACAGTAGGTGACAGCGGGATTTAGCCCGGGCCAGCCTGTTGCACTTGTCCCAGGTCAGTGGTGCCTGTAGAGGGGTGTGCGGGTATGGTCGGGCGTCTGGTCATGGCGCGGGTGCATGAATGTCAACTTAACTCCAATGGCACACCCGTACGAGAATTGCCAATAAAACTTTTTTTTGCGAGTACAATACACCCATCCTGTGTACTGTACAGTACCAACATTTTGTCCAAACAAACGTCTGCCGTACTTTCCCTGGGGCTGTACTTGTATCATGACTAAATGTCTGACCCTTAGATGGCCCCGGCACCTTAGAACCTAGCCTGGGTCTCATGCCGAATAAATAACGCTAGTCCTAATGCGGTAATAGACTATACCTAATCGGCAACTCTCTTGGCCAATTATTCGGCACGAACCTTTTCCCCGATATAAGTCTCATGGCCCTTCTTTCCGTGGAAACTTTGAAGGCCCTACAGCGTCAATCAGAAGACTAAAAAAGGGGATCGCACTGCAAATATGTTCTGATTGGAAATTCTATATGTAGGTGTTGTTGTCGCGGCTTGAAGGCAGCACAAGGGTAGGTGCCGGCACCATACCTGTACCCGAAAACAGGGGGTACCTTGTTATTGGTGTTCGGATACTCGAGTGCCCCCAAACCTTTTACCATACTCGTACAAGTGTACTTCTTTGGTCCCTGTTTTCGGGCAAGTGCAGGTTGCTGCCAAAGAGCGATTTTCTGCCACTTCCCGATTTGGAGATGTTGCCCTCTCGTCGCTCGAGGAATTTTTTGGGTCCTTTCCAACTAGGGCACATCCATCTGCGGGCATCATCAGACATGAACACATCCCTACTCTGACAACCAGACACTAGCACGAGCAAGTTAGACAACAACAAAGCAAAGACAACAGATCGACAGCGGAGGGGGGACGACTCCTCAGCACAGAGAATTTATCAGGCGCAGACACTAGCCTTTTGTTTTCCTTTTATCGCCTTTTGTTTCCATCATTTGCTTTTGCGTGCTTCACAAATTATTGGGTAAATTTGCTCGGTGGGCTGTTCGTAATTGGTCTGGTTTTCCCCTGTTTGTGATAGGGATCGATTGATAGGAACTTCGTGCCCCTCGCCTCAACGAATCGCCTGGGTAGAGGAGGTGAGACAGTGCTCAAATGACCGGACCGGAGTTGCGCTTCTCTTGTTGGAGACGCACCAGGAGAAACGCAAAACTCCAATCTGGCGGCTTGGATGGGTGTGGTTTTAGAGAGGTGAAGTCCGTGTATCGAACATCGCCGCGATAGATATTGAAATGCCACGACAAACAGATAAGAACAGAGTCCGAAAGGTCATCCACGGACTACCCGAAGCCAGTCTTCTTCGTGATCTTTTATTATGTTCTATCGGATACCGGTGCAGCAGGCAAGACTTGCTATCTGCAAGGCTGAATGCCAACCCCGCTTAACTTCAGCACCCGGAAGTCCCATCAGCTCACAATCGCATATTAAATAGGTTAACCCCTTCGCTCAAACATCCCTAGCAAACTGAACGAGTAATATGTCTCGCATTTGGCATATCAGCTCTTTCAATGTGTCAAATTATTATACGACAGCGGATGAGGGGCAGGAAATCCTGTCTGCGGATTTCTCATGCAGATCCCCGTATAAGACATCAGAGATGTCAGAATCTACTGAGCCGATGGTGCGGTGGGAGATTAGCTCCGAGCCAGAGAATCTCAAAGGTTACGTGGTGGCCAAGGCAAACCCGGGGAGGCAACTTTGTTTTGTTGCGGTGACCCCAGACCCGGAAGGGTCTGCATGGGGCGAAAAGGGCTTCTCATCTGTGGGGGAAGCGCATTGCCAGGTTTTTTCCGCAGCGCAATTGTCTCCTAGACCGGCAAGGCATTGGGAATTTCGTATCATGCCGCCCCTACAAGTGTTCAAGACACAGGATAATAATCAACTTTCCGCCGACTGCCGGAATTTCGCAGATGCGTAGACTCCAGACCATTAATATTAGCTAAACGACCACACCTACGCTGATAATCGCTAAGGAATACCAAGGTAGAAAATCAAACCCTCTCTAGTCATATATATCACAGAAACTGATAGACCCGGCACGAAATTTTCGATATCTTGCGGGTCCAAGAGATGGTTCCTCGTGATCAATGCGGTATTTGGGAGGGATAGTAAAAGAGAATGCTGTTGTCACCTATTTCTATTATGACTTCACCGTCCAAAAGGAGTAACCCATGGCTGGTGTGTTGGGTGTGTTTCTCGAGCCGGTTGCTGGCGCATACAGGGGGTTCTTGAAGATGTGTATAAGGTCTCAAAAAGCAGAAAGGGTTGATTACCCGCCTGAGGGCTGCGATAGCTCGGAATCGTCGAGGTTCTAGAGGCCCTTCTTTTATCCTTGCAGCATACAGTGCTGGAGGGGGGTGGGCAATAATGATGCCGCGCCCTCTCAGCTTATATCTATACAAAAGATCAACAATCAAATATCACTTCATTGCCATACTCTGCCCCTGGCTTTGCCGTTTATTACTTGCAGTTATAAACACGGGTTCCCTTTACTCTCCTACCGAATCTGAAGCCTTGGAGTTCGAATATTGATTTTTTTTAGATAGGGAATGGGCGTTCCCGTGGGTTTTGCAGACCGTCGAGTGAGAGCTCCGCACTGCTTTTGTCCACTCTTGGTACACACACTCATCTATACTTTGGACGAATGCTTACAAGAACATAGTCTAGAGCTTCTCGATCCACTACGATGTGTTCTTCAAAGCAGTTAGGAGCCGGATATTTCTTCCGGAAGACGTTATGTGCGGGGAGAGATTGAGAAGTATCCGGGCAGTGGTGCGGTGATCATATCCATCAGCCTCTGAAATGGCGATATAATTAACTATGTTCGCATGAAGACAGCAAATGATACGATTCCCGGTGTAATGGATAGTGATTTGGAGGCTGACATTGCGGGGAGCGTGATCGAAAATGTTTCCGAAATGGGCGCAACCGGGACTGTACCGATCACCCTAACCCTGACAACGGTATTTAGATTTCTGTTTGTTGCCCGAAGCAATTCTAGGGGAAACAATCGCACATAGATGAGGAGGAAAGCTCAATGCTACGTCAAGTGTCCCGGGGCTCGGGGGCGCCTGTGTGCGCGATACTCAAACGGATAAAGGCCCAGGGTATGGGCAAATAGAGATACAGGATGGCAGTTATGATTTGAGTAACTCTCTTTGAGTGGCCCCCAACACTCGACCGGCTCAGCCATTCTCTACCGGTGTAAATAGGGTTTACAAACCTCGATGCTCACGGTGCCCCCTCGATGGGGGCGTTGATAAGTTGTTGTCTAAGTCTTGTTGTTGGTACAGAGGTTTCGATGTTCGTGCGGTTTATTTTATCCCCTAGGAATACCTTTGCACGCTTTCAGATAGTTTCGATAGGGCTCAAATGATAAACCTATCTACCATGCTTCAACCTTTAGTGGGTGCATGACATTTCACTTGGTGATCGTGCAACCCCCCAAGCAATTCCCCCTCCTCATATGCGCCCCCTCACTAGGGATATCGTACCAGAGAGGGGGCCTCCAGTAACAGTTTTGCTAGTTTGAGAGTACAAATTCTAGTGACAGGTAGTCAGTGGGTGTACTAATGAAGGGAGTTTTATTCATTAGAAGTTTGGATTAGGCGCTGCGGTGGAAAGTGCCGGCGGTATGTGCCCAGGCTGGCCTTGCACGGGGGGGTGCCAGTTAAGACTACTTTGGTGTTGCCACTATGCAACTGACGAGCGAGAGGGTGGCTAATTTCAATGCTGGTATAGCTAAGGCGAAAGAGGCATCCACTTCCATGCACGGAAAAAGTGAGAAAAAAGACCAAATATTATAACCCCTCAGTAGTGTTATCACTATCCCATCATCGAAGCATAACTATCCAAACACAGCCCTTACATCGTGTCGCAAGCCTCGACCTCTCGAGTGACCACTCGTGATTATATGCAAGTAGATCTCTTTACTGGTGACGCCGAACTTAAAAATCGGCAACAATGCCTTGAGAGAGATTACAATAAATCGTGAACCCGTGAACCCAACATCATCGTATCCATCTGCCATACACTTCTTAATGTACTGGCACCGGGTGTCCCTCAGGCGTACATGTATGATCAGTAACCTCCTCACCCTTCCCCCCCCCCCAACAGAGCCTACCTTGTCCAAGCTTTTCAATGGGTTAGCCCGAACCGACCCAACTGGACCGAATTCCAACGAAAGTTCAACCCCACCCAACCGAACCTAACGGGTCACAACCTAGATCGACCCAACGAACCCGTTAGGTCCATACAGGGTGAGAAGGCAAAGAAAGATAGGAGCGTGGATAGGATGAGGGTGAAATAGCAATTTAAATAAGCCTTATTATACCATACTACCTACCCGCGATGAGGATTGAACATCGTAGAGAGTTTTCCAACGATACTTGCTCTTGTTGGTGCTCATAAAACCGTAATTTTTAACTGCAAGGTACAATACCAGAAAACGACATTTCTAGCGTTCAATCCTGATCCCGGGTAATCTTACTTCCACCCTATCTATGAGCTAAAGACAGTTGAAGCAACCACACTTCAAGCAGGGTCTACCACGGTGATAAATGTTTGTCATTTGAAAATATTTTGAAAGGATTACTTAAAGTCACAATACTCGGACTATAGAACTTCTTTCCATTGAAGCAGCTCTCACAACCTCTCACTACCCTTACCCTTTTACAGGCTTCACGGAATTACTGAGATCAGCGAGACCATTTTAGCAGGTAGTTTTAATTTTTGCACCTGAACTCCGTCATTGGGCACTCTGCATCTTTTGTGGTCCTGGAGACCCTGTCCTGTCGGAACGGGCATTTTCTACTCGGAATCCCCTAAACGACAAGCGACGTCACTGATTGGGTGCCAAAAGGGCTGTACGACCAAGCTTCGCTTTTATCAACAAGTGGGTTTTAGACTATGATATCAGCCCAGAGATTGGAGAATAGTTACACAAAAGGCCTAAGGTCAAGGATCCGGTAGCGTATGCGGAGGACTGTGTGCAGGAGGACCGTACTGAGCAAGGGCTAAGTTAGGTTCGTGGCGTTATTGTCCGTAATGATGATTAGTTCTGTATAAAAATCTAGGATTGAGTTCTTTCTATATAATGTCGGGCTCTTCCTACCATGCTCTCAGTGCTCTTCCTGAACTCTCAGCTCGCCTGGCTCCTTCGTTAGGGTCTAAGGTGCCTTTTACGCTGGTCTGGCTGACGGTGTCTAGTGAGTTTACCGTACGTTATGGCACTGTACGGCACCGTATCGTGTCATGCGTCACGTGAACCTGCGGTTAGGGCCCTTACTTTAGTCGAGTGAGAGATCGTGATAAGGACGGGGAAGGATTCGAGTGGCTGGGGGAGGAGACTTCCGGAGTGTTTCTCACGGGTTTTCATCCGCCTTTGTGCTGTTTATCCCAACTAGGTGTGCTCCAGGGCACCAACCGATAATGGATGATTCGCCATTGAATCCTGGAATGTGTCGGGGAAGCTTTCTTGTTGGTCTGCCTCGTGGAGCTTAAGATCTGGAGTGGGGCATACAGTTCGTGGGGCAGACGGACCACCGGAAAGGATACTCCCGGTATCAGAAGAAAAATTCATGTCCAAGGCTAGTTAGTTGGATATGGAAAGTAGCCCCGATGAGCCAAGGAGGAAGCTCTTGCAAGTGGACTTAAAATATGTACATGCACAATGTTATTCACACCACCGACGACACTCTTGTCGCTCCAATGCCGCTATTGGTGTGTTGCCTTTCTTTAAGGAGGCTATGTTCCTTCCCATGCTTACCCTTGGCTCCTCAGAGAGCCCTTGACTCCTCCTCAATTGCGGGTGTGCGGTATGTCTGGTATTTGAGTGTTATTAAGGTTAGCGGTGGTAGAAGAATGATAGGATGATGCGGGTGATTCTGCAAGTGACAGGAGCACGGTGGATCATTTGGGAGTGCTGTAGACCGTCCTGGGGCTTCTGTGATTTATGGAGAGGGATGCCCCAAATTTGTCTTTCGTTTGTTATCACCGGAACGCACGGAGGAGTGGGCACATGCGTGGGGGAGGAAAGGTATTTGAGATGGTCTATGCAAGGACCAGAATGCTTTGATTCTGTTGCGCATATACTCCTGTCTTTACCGTTAGTTTAGTTTGGAGGGGAGACGAATAAGACAACGGAGTTTCTGACTATGCTTTTCTCGCATAACGCCAAAGTCCGGAGCTATTCCTCCCACTGTACCGGTGTGCTATTTGTTAGTCACCCCACGACAACTCCTCCCTCCCTGACAGCTAAAGCTAAACGGTAAATCAGCTGGTGAATTAGTATAGGTCAAGCTGTTACACCCATGTATTTCAACCAGTCTCTCTTTTGGGTATAGCATGTGTAGATTGAGAGGGATAAGCCTTCTGTGGATACCGGCACTAGGTTTGTCTTTTCGCGAATGCCGTTCGTAGGAGCCCACCGTGATACCCGATCCGATAAGCGGCCGGAGCGCCAGTTCCGTAGCTCATTAAGAGTGACTCGTCGGACTCCCTATTGCCGTCCTTTTGAGTTGAAAACTGCTCGGCGCCCGGGATCTTCTGAGATAAGCACCCCTACCCTTCCTCTCTTGATCGCATATTCCACCGCCGTATTCTTATACTTGTCGTTCGGCTTTTTATCTACCTTCGTACCCAGTGCGGTTGCGCTACGATCGTCGCCTCACCTTAGCTATCTACTGTGTGATGCGGATGTAGAGCAATTTTGATTTACCACCCCAGCCCCAGAAGGGCACATGTCTTCTCTAGTAACAAGTAGGTGATTCCCGAATTTTTTTTTTTGGAGCGGGGCTGTTGGTATCCGCTCACATACGCTCGAGAAAAAATTGTCAAGGAAGGCTATTTCCCATATGGTGTCCTTCACTCGCCTCCAACGTCCGCCGGTATCCCGACTGTCTCCCCATTTCCTCAGATTGACCCAATCATGCAGCGCTGTTCTTTACTCCCACAAGTCCTTCCAGCATGCGTCGGGCTCATAGTCAACAGCTCCAGGATTAAGATACTATCCACTCTTGTGCACCCTTCATCGTAGAATCTAGCACCGTATTCCCCCACTCTCTTTTCACGTCCAAATCTCCGCTCAACCCCAGGAGTCTCGGGGCTGTTCTCTTGTGTTAGAAGGGAGAAACTGAGAGCGTATTGGGTGCTGGTACTTGTGAAAATCTTGGGTGGGCGCACGAAATAAGTTTCTGGATATTCGCAGCGCAGGATACTAAGTTAGTTGATCGGTTAGTTGAGAGGAGGTAGTTGTAGTTGACTAAAGTAGGCAGCAGTGATTTTGGTGATTGACATTGATTATGTTTCCGATTCGGGTCAACTTTTGTAACCGCGCTAAACGCCCCTACTCTCTGCAAACGGAGGTATTCCTAACTCTACCAAGGGGACGCATATACAGTAGCCATAATCGTAACAGTGTACGAGTGCGTAACAATCCCGTTCCACTTTTCCATACCAGTGATAGGACAAGTAGCGCGGTTTGCTACCGAATTAGTAACCAACAATTTCATACGAACCCATCTCGGTTTGAACTCGGTCAGTGTGACACTGGAATGTACCGGTACCGGTACCAGAATTTGATCAATGCTTACACCGTAGCTGTGTTCATGGCAAGTGGTACTGCAAAACGAAAAAGAGTCAGGCTCGGATTCTGCATGCGAAAAAGGGCGGGCTTTATTAACATGAAACCGCTACCCGTCCTAACGGATAAGGAAACAATGAACAGGACAAATTATGAAAAGTAGGAGATCCAGGCAAGAAAAATTTCATGATTTGACATTCGCCTTCCCCGAATCTCCTGCCACTTCGACTCGCCCCCCCCTCCCTTTCACATTACTGTAAACCGCCCAGCCAACAATTCCAACGACACTTCCGATTCCCGCACTCCCTATAACACCCCTCCAGTGTAGGCCCTCCCTCACACCGCCTAGCACCCCGCCTACAAGTGCTCCCGAAGCACTCCATTCATCGATCCTATTCTGAGGTTTATTGCCGAGCAACCTCCACGATCGGTCCTGCCACTCGATCTCCTGCCTCCCATACATCCTTCCCAGAAGCATTACCGTGGCGATCCCAGTGCCTACAACAACCCCAAAACCCGAAGCCCGGACCATAGAGGCTGCCAGTGGGAGCTTGCGGGCGTGCGCAGAAAGCCCATACCGAGCCCCGCCGTAGAGGGCTCCGAGAGCCGCCCCGAAGTTGGCCCCACGATGTAAGACATGCGTAGTGAGAATGGTGTGCGAGTAGTGCTGGTCTTCCGCATAGTCTGGGTGGCGGAGGAATCGATCCATCTTTGGAGATTTCAGCGGATCGTTATCGGTAGCCGATGCCGTGGAACTTGTGTGGTGGGGTTCACAATCACCTGCGTAATTCGGTTGACCCCGAGGTCGCCTCTTTATAATCGGGTGCGGCTGAAGTCGGGGCGAATATTTCCCGCAAGGGCTTAGTCGACACGCCACTTTATCTAGAAAACCCTAACCCTACCGGATTGGAAGTCAGGCAGCCACCAATCCTTTTTGGGCGCGTCTGGTTGCCAAAGTGTTTTTTTGAAACCTTGATAATGGGAAAATGAGAGTTGCAGCGGGGAACTGCAATAATGGCAAGTTGATAGTTTGGGCTACATGTAATGTCACAATGGCAGGTCTGGTCACCCTCAATGAAATGCCAAGAAATACCAAGAATTGTAGTTCTACTCATAATATATATATATATATATAAGGATGGGTTCGGGCTCGACAATGTTGTAGGTTTGGAAAATATTGGTCTGGCTAGTATTTCGGAAACCTTCATTTTTGACATCATTATTACATCTTCATCATTGAGTTTTGGTGCCAACCAGACATGCCACCCCAAAGTAAACTAGAGGTTTGCTGCAAACCTCTATAATCAGGGATATAATGAAGGTTTGGCGTGGCAACCAGACGCGCCCTAAGTATTGTAGGACTTCCTGCAGGAGTCTGGAAGGGATTCAGAAGTGGTCTTGGCATATTCTCACGTTGGAGTCTGGAGGGCCAGCTTCTCGGCTCTCGGTTATCAAAAATTTGAACTGAGTTACCTCCCTCCTCCACTCGGTTCCGAGATTTAGAAACTTATACAAGTGGTCAACCGACCCCGAGCCCGTGATCCTCGGCACATTAGGCCATAAGTTGTCTCTCAACGCCTCCAACGTCCGCCGGTATCGTACATGTATGATCAGTAACCTCCTCACCCTTCCCCCCCCCCCAACAGAGCCTACCTTGTCCAAGCTTTTCAATGGGTTAGCCCGAACCGACCCNGGGGGGGGGTGCGACGATATATTTTTCCTACTCTCGTTTATTTGGCTTGATACGTGTAAATTTATTTCACTATGATACAACGATCATAATCTGGAAATTTAGAAAAATCGTTTCTCTCTACGAGGATAGTCAGTGGAATAGTTTTTACCGGTGGAAATTTGACAAACAATTGCCAACCGGAGTCCATAGCGAGTGATAGAGGATGATGGAGGATTGCGACATCTCTCAACGTGGGGCGATACTCCCGCGTTGAACACTAGAACCGCTTATCAAATGCGAGCACGAGAGGTCCACTTCTGCACGCGAATGGATTGCGCATGAGAAATGCCCCTGTCGAATCGAAACTACGGATACTCTGTTGCAGCGGTGAGAATTGCGGTATGATCCATTGAGCTGAGCCAGAAGTATCGGTCAGGACGTATACCGGTGGAGATTGTGACTCTCTAGTTTCAATTGTCTCGACGGTTGTGGAAAATCGGCGCCTTTAACAGGTGAAGGCTCAGGACGTCCAATTTTAGTACGGTATGTCTCAAGGAAACATAGCAGTGATTCATACAAAACCCCTCCGTGTGTCTACGAGAGTAGTGTAGTCCTCTAGGAACACCTCGACTAAGTATTGTGCCCACGATTAAATCCATCTATTCGCCAGGGGTTCCACTGCTTCTTCACAACCACCCCGATCCAGATATATTCAAACGGTCTAAATATTTATATCCACGCACGATCAAAAACTACCCCTCCCTCCCTCCTCACTATTTCCTTGAACCACCGTTCAAGTAGCACTCGTAGCGAAGGGTGATAAAGAGCAAAAGGAAAGAAACAATAGCCAGTTGTGCCGCATATCGAAAACCCTTCCCCCAACTCATCCCCAGACTTACCCGGTATCCATCCCATCTCACCACCCGAGAAAGAAAGCAAACAAGAACCCACCACACAATAGCCAAGCAAGTCAAGACACGTGCCTCTAATTAATTTGTGCAAAGCAAGTCTCACACCCTATCGACACCACCCAAAAAACGGGACCTCCGATCCACCATCCCATCTCGCTCTGCACCGCAGGGGAAGTGAAATTTAGACTTTCACATTAGATTAGCCCAATTAACGAAGAAAAGGCTACTCCGGATACGTTCCACAATCTCGTGTAACGTCCTGCCGTTTAACCTTAAATTCTCGCCATGGCTACAATACCGTATCTCTCCGTAATCGTCGGACTCCGCCCAGGGACGGTCTGCCCAATTGCCTTTTTTTTTTTCGCCGCTCACTCAATGTGTGGCGATTTGGGCGCCTTATTTCTCTTTGGTTGACCCGGCTGCCTTTAGTCCAATCCTACTTTTTTTTTTTTCGAAATGGCACTGTAGATGACGGCGAAGAACTTGCTTGGTTCTGTGTTGCGCAGTAGACCCCTCCCAGGAAAAGGCCGTTAGCCCCGATTGGGCGCAGCAGATGAGGGAAAGTGGGGTGACCTGGAGCTGTATTTATGTATGTCGAGGTTCTCCAAACCATATAGGTTGATGCTGATAACTCATGTCAGGTTCTGGGATTGTGGCTTCCCCCCTCGCTATATGAGGGCGTAATTGGAGAGAGATGAGGTAAGGAGTGAGGTATGGGTTTGCGACTGTGATGCAGTTTGTTGTGGTCAGTAGTGCTCTGTAGGGAAAGGGTGTTTCGGCCTATCTCGGTTTGTCTAATTATTTCCCTCAAAAGCCAGCAAGCACATTTATAGACGGTTTTGAAAACGGATGAGCCGCTACGATCGTGGGGAAGGGGTACCTGGCCGCTGCTGTCGGTATCCTCATAGCTGAGGCCCGCGACTCGTCCTGCATCGGCGCAGCCTAGGCAAAGGCTCCGTTTCCCCAGCCCCTCGATGCATCCATCACCTTCAACTCGGTGTTCTCCATTGCAGCGCAATTCAACACTTCTTGCCTTTCCTATCCTCCCTGCAGCCCCCATTGACAAAATGTGTCCTTCAATTCACTATCGCAGTAGCGGTGTGATATGAAGAGCGCAGTATCAGTTATTTCAAGTTTGTATTTCAAGCTTCCGCTGAAGAACTCTAAATCAAAGGAAATCTCCCCCGTATTTAAGACAAATATTCCAAACCGGCCTGAAACAAGCAATATACCTATTCTGCCCTAAAACACTATATTCGGGGAGCAAAGAAAGCTAATTAATGGTATCTGACCGTATTTTAACACCCATTACTGGCCCAGGCACCAACATTCGCTTTGGGCGCATATTAGTACATTGCCTACATCACCGCTACCGGTACTGTACCGTGCCCCCGGCGTTGCCCTACCGGAAGCCCTCGACGGGTGAAGCTATGCTGTTTCGACCAGTGATGGCAAGGGTGTCAATGACATTCACGATCATTGGACCGGTCGGCATCAGGATTACGAACCAAGCCAAGGGAATCTCCTTCCCCCCTTCACTTTCTCTCCCCTTCAATGCGCATGTTCATATCACCGGTACTGGTGTGATACTCAGGGAATTGTTGGGGCTGGCGACCCGGGCTTACCAGTATTATTTCCCTCTTTTTGGGAGCCTATTAGTAATGGTGGTGTAATGATGGGCGCTACCAAGTCACGAATTGGATTATTCATGATTAACTTATACACAATGCGTAATTCGTACATAGCCACGTGTGATGCGTAATGTGCAATCCGGTGTGTCCCGAACCTGAACCCGAGTGACGAGGCGAGGACCCATTATTGGCAGAAATAGAATAAACTTTTTAAGCGTGATCACGTGATTCTTGAATCTCTCGCCCGAGCGGGAGATTGGGCTCTGATTTGTGCAGAACGTTTGGGTAGACCGGGGGTGCCCTCAGCGAGGCGACACCCTCAGCGAGGCTTGGCACTTTACGTGTGGCATAATGTGGCTAGGCAGCAACGGTTGCCCCCATATGGCTAGCTCTCAAATTGATCTACCGTACTTCTTACAACTCAAAACCCTTTCCCAACAAACTCCAACCTCCACGATCCAACTTTCCAAAAAAAAAGAGAAAAAGACAAGACTATATCCAAACATCTGAAGGGGCAGGAATTGGAGTCGCGTTCACCTCATTCCTGTCCCACTCATGATCCTCTTCCGATATTGCAAGTACTTGTTCGTGCAAATCTTCTACCTCAGAAACACTATCCTCATTTCTGTTCTCGGGGATAGCGCTCTCTGCATGCGAGGCCTGCAGATCACTGAAATTGTGTTTAAGGTCTTCCAACCTTATTTCCGCTTCTTGAATCTGATTTTTGAGATGAGATTCCTCCACCCCAAGTTGTGTTGCTGTTTTCCGACGTTTGGGTAACTTTCCCTTAACCTCCAATATTTCTGCATCCTTTCGCTTACGCTGACATTCTGCTAACCGATCTTTTCATCCAGCAACCAAGGTTATGAGATTCCAGAGTCTCTGTTCTGTTATCCTCTTTTGACTTTGCGCCTACTCTGCGAAGAAGTCCCAAACATCATCACGATCAATCCAGGCTTTACCATGTGTTGGTATTCGAGTCCGATTTCTGGCTTTGCTTGATTGCAAATTTGCTAACTGCTTTGCAAGGTTCGCAATCCACTGGTCTTTGATTTTCAGCTCTGATATTGCACGACCTGCCCCGATAGCCAAATTGCTAACAACCTTTTTGATGCCCCATGCCATCAGATCATTCGATGGTAATGTTGACTATACCATCAACTCCTGTTCCTCTATCTGATCACGACTTACAGGTACGTTTAAGTTGTGGATCTCAGCAGCGCTCAGGATATTGAGTGACTTTATTGGCTGACTAATATTAGAGTTAGAAGCTTGGGAATATGCCGTGCAATTGGAGATTCCAGGAGTGGAGATTTTGGGAGCGGAGATTTCAGGAGTGGAGATATCGGGAGTGGAGTTTTCGGGACTGGAGTTTTTGGGAGTGGAGCCTTCCGCGGTGGAGCTTTCGGGAGTGTGAGTTGGGATGGCAATCGATTGAGGTTGGCTTTGTGATAAATGAGAAGCGGCTGGTAACGGGCAATCCTGTGAAGAGGTGGATGGTAGTTTGCGGAGTACGATTGTTCCATCAGCAGGAATAAGTCCTGTATTCCAAAAGCCACTAATGATATTTTTTGTAGTAAAGGCCTGTCGTCTTGCAGCTACTAACACCTCATAGAAGTTGTCTTTACCAATACTATAATCATGATTCTCAAATCTTTTTGTCAACTCCTTCTGGTAGAAGTGCTTGTATGGACTAAAAATTGCAATGTCCAGTGGTTGAAGGCGGTGTGTTGTATGAGGAGGTAGGCAAAACAGAATAATCTTGTGATCGATACAATACTCCAGAAATGTAAGATTAACATGACTACTGTGACCATCAAATATTAATAGTCTGTAATCATTCGTTTCCTTTGCCTTTTGGTCCATAATACTCCCATTGCCAAAGTTACGTTCTAAGAACTTCTTGGCCATATGCTCATTGGTCCAACCATTGTGTGATCGTCCAAAGAGTATATTTTTGGGAATATGAGGAAGTTTGTGAAACCATTCAGCAACAAATTCCTCTGCTTTAAGAATGATTGTAGGATCTAATGTAGAACCATCGCCACAAACTCCCTCAATAACTGTGATGAATTCTCGGCTTCCATCTATATTACATATAATTCTCAAATTAGCTATTTCAACTTTAAGAAATACTATAGTTTTAATGAAATACCAGAGGGGTTAATTAATACAGGAACTCAATGAACAAGTGAGGTAAAATCACTATTTACCACTATAATTTTCATGTGTTGTTCATTGAGCCCCAGTATTTAT
>PYWC01000076.1:688667-709775 GCA_003182015.1 Tuber magnatum | reverse complement strand
AAAAAAAAAAAAAAAAAATAGAGCCAGGTGGATATTTCTGTGGTGTGGCAGGCACCTCATGAACTTTGTCATCCAATTCCACTGTTGCTAACATACTATGTACATAGCATGAATGCTAAGAACGCTCCTATATCCAATTCTATTAGTATAAGTTTTTCAACAAGCATCCTTCCTTGCAGGTAGACCAGAAATGGGGTCAAGGAATATGGAGGTTTAATGAACAATACAACTGAAAGTGTAGTGGCAAATGGTGATTTTGCTTGGCCTGTTCGTTGACCCCCCATGTTCGTTGACCCCCCGGTATTTTAACCACTTAACTCTATTCTTCTATAAGTTTGGCGTACTGTTTCTTTTCCAATCTGTAAGGAAACAGCTATCTGGTCAAAGGTCATGCGGGCGCATAGGTGAAGTGCAACAATTGCTGCTCGTACTGACTTGGAAAGACTCTTGCCTTGTGGCATCATGAATCTCAGCGGGAAAGTTAATGGTTGATTGGTTTTGAAGTCACAGAAAACGCACTGGCAATTCCGCCTCTGTACTTGTACTGGTGGCTACAGAATTCTCTAAAAGGTCAGCACACCCAGTAATTGTGATATCAGTTGCCCACTTTACCTCTTTTGTGTCAAGCGATCGACATGAACTTGCTACTCCAAATGGGGAAGGCAAAACTTGGCAGAGAAGCACGAGTATATGAAGGCGCGCACTCGTACTGTTAGTATGGAGGGTGGGTGGAATGGAGTCCAATGTGGGACATCCCGTGCTTGGCTCTCGCGCGTTCATATCATACCGGATCGGGAATGGTTGGTGTGCAGAGGGTGGTCAACTCTCTAGAATAGCAGAGAAAACTAACTTACACGTGGATTTGCTATTATACATACCGGTGCTCGTACTGTGCCATAATCACCCCGAGGAATTTGTAATCGCATACGGTATTAAGCATCTACCCACCGACGGTTCGCCCGTTCAATCGTTCCGTCCGTCGATTCGCCGATCAACTATTATAGACAAGGCATGCTATTGTGGCCCGGGTTTTCTATGATACCCCGGGTTTGTCAGCAGCCGATAAAGTCCAACCAAACATCATCACGTGACTTTATCCGGCCGAGAAGCAAGGGGTTTTGCTTTTTTGTCTTATACTTTTGACCTGGAAGGGTTATCTTCCGAGTTAGTAACCATACGGCACGGCACTCCCCGTTCCAGTGCTAGACTACGATGGGCTAGGGTAATGCTTGGTTAATTACCGTACAGTACTCGTAAAGGGCGGCGGGCGATGGGTCGGGGAGTGAGGGGGAGGTGAATTAAGAATGGGTTTAAGCCTTTTCCGTGGTTCTCCTGTTCTATCATATATATATACCGGTATGTTGCTGGGGTGGTCTTCTCTTCTCCTGCTATCGCTTTTTTTTTTTTTTAAGGTGCGACGATCATTGATTTCTCACTATTTAGATAATTCTTCTTTGCCCTCCTTCCTACTTCTTTACATCTTTACTCCACTTCTTTACGTACTCTCTGCTCTACCCATTGCAGAGATGACATCCAACATTGTGATTATAGGTGCTTCGTATTCCGGCCTCCCGGCAGCACACTACCTCCTCAAGCACGCTCCAGAATCTTGGACAATCACCCTGGTCAACCCTTCGACAAACTTCTACTTCAACCCCGCCTCCCCACGCTCCTTGGTCGAGCCATCCATCCTCGGAAAGAAGAATGGAGACCTATTCATCCCCATCCTGCCCAAGCTCGAAAAGTATGGGTTCGAGATTTGCATTCCTCCATGGGAAAGCCTCCGCGGTGGATACCAATAGTAGGACCGTCACAGTCGCCCTACATGGGGGGAAGGGAGAGGCAAGCATTACGTATGACCACCTCATCATTGCCAGTGGAGCGAATACATCTGGCGGCACCGGGAAGGAATGGGGCTTCAAGCATGACCCTGAGGGCAACACCGAGGAGGTCGCAGCCAATACCCGCGCTGCCATCAAGGCCGCGAGGAAGATTGTCGTATCAGGAGCCGGGGCAACGGGAGTGGAGCTTGCAGGGGAGATCAAGGACTTTTATGGCGCGGGGAAGGAGGTTGTGTTGATATCTTCCAGCGAGGAGCTCCTGCCACAGGTACCCCGAGCGGACGTGGGCGCATCAGCGCGGAAGATCCTGGCGAAGATTGGCGTGAAGATCAAGACAGGTGTTAGAGTGGTCGATGAACGCCCCGCAGCGAAGGACGTCGAGGGCATCGTCGAGCTGGTCCTCAGCGATGGCGAGGTCCTCCCTGCGGATCTGCACATTGCCACCTGGGGAATCTACCCGAACACGTCCTTCCTGGCAAAGGATCTTCTCGATAGCGCGGGGTGGGTCAAGATGGACGAGTATATGCGTGTCGAAGGGACGCAGAATGTCTGGGCTATCGGCGACGTCACACACTGGGGGAATAGGAAGCTTACAACGGTGGACGGGCAATGGACTGTTGCTATGAAGAATATCCTTTCGTCGATTAATGGCGCTGGGGTGGAGGTGTTCAAGAAGTACGTCCACAGTGATGGGCTTATGATAGGCGTCACTATGGGGAGGAGGTTCGGCAATGCAGTTGGCTTCCTCAAAGGGTGGAAGTTGTGGGGGTTTATTATATGGTATCTCAAGGGGAGGACTTATATGGTTGAGTATGCACGACCGGTTGCTGAGGGCATTGCTACAAGCGGAGGAGTGAAAATTTAATTCCACTACTTTTATTCTCCTTTTACTTTTTTCCTTGGTGTCTAACGATGGTGGCTTTAATTCCTTTGTGAATACTGTTCCTTCTTATTTTCCTTTCCTTCCTTCCCTTCCTTCCTTCCTTCCTATTTTCTTTTCATGATAGCGCTCTTGATAATGGAGGGATGGATGGATGGATGCTGCAGTTGGATATGTTGTTACCCCTCCTTTCTTTTTTTCAACAAGAAGGTAGACACCTTAATGCTATTGGATTGGTATTCTATTACGGCAGTGTACTGTACCCTTGTCGCTTGTCTTCTAATATAATCGCCTTACTTGTACAAGCAATCCTAACCTGACACTCACGTTTTTGCAGCGGGTAGTGAAAAATTAGGTTGGCTGCTTTTTCGAAATCCCTACGAGTGCGCTAGGGTTTGGAAGTACTCGAGTAGGTAAATTTTTCTAGGAACTAAGCTTTACTAGTGTTGTCTCCGCGCCAAGAATTGGCACCCTTTTCGGAATAGCTGCTGGTGGCTAATGCCGTACTATAAGATGGTGAAAGGGTGCCAATTCTTGGCTCAGTGAGACAAGTACAGTACTGTACTCGTACGGTACCGGTACTCAAGCATGGTATGATACTGTAGTCGTACAGCGCAGTACTCGTACTCCCAGTGCCATGCAATTTCCTGGTGCATGAGAGAAGGTGAATCGCAACCTGTAGGTTTAACCCGGCCCGGCTTAACTGTTCCCCTACGCAGGGATAGGTATCTATCGTCTTGTTAACCCTAATCGCCTTTTACCCCTCTTCCTGTGTCCGAGTACAGGTACAGTATCATACTCGAGCATGAAACTATGCAGCGCAGACAAACCCCGCACTCCTCCTCAGCCTCGTTCTTCCTCATCGCGCAGTCCATCTCCCCATCTCCACCTCCACCAATCCATCATCCCACCATCAACGACAAACAAATAAACAAACAGAACAATCAAACCACAACATGGCCTCCAAAGCCTGCTGCGAAATCCCCCCCGTCGTAGCGCACGACTACACCCCAAAGGGCGCCTTTGAAACAGCGGCGAACTTCAAATCCTACATTACGGGGCGGAAATCCAGTAAGACGGGTATCCTTGTGGTATTTGACATATTCGGCTACTTCCCACAGACGCTTCAGGGTGCGGACATCCTCGCTTCGGCTGGGCACCTGGTCGTCATGCCTGACTTTTTCAAGGGGGAGGCGGCGGAGCCGGACTGTTACCCTCCCGACACGCCGGAGAAAGGGAAGGCGCTCATGGGGTTTCTTAATGGCCCTGCGAACTTCAAGGATGGCGAGGCGAACGTTAGGGCTGTGGCGGAGGGATTGAAGAAAGAGTTTACGGGGGTGGAGAGGTGGGGAATCGTGGGGTATTGTTGGGGGGGGAAGGTGGATTCCTGGTTTCTACCGCTATTGCCTGGAGGAAAGATGCTGATATGGAGGGAATAGGTGGCGGTAGTAGTCTCCGGCCCTGGAACTCCATTTACTGCTTCTGTGCAGCTCCACCCTGCGATGATGGACGTGGAGGATGTTAAGAAAGTTACTATCCCACATTTGGTTCTCCCATCGAAGGATGAACCCGCAGACGTGATTGAAGCATATAAGAAGGAATTGGCCGGGAATACGAAGGAAGCGGTCAAGGCAAGGAGTTGCATTGAAGTTTACGACAAGATGGTTCACGGGTGGATGGCGGCGAGGGCACAACTGGCAGACGAGGAGGTCCTCAAGGGGTACGAGAGGGGGTACAAGCAAGTTATCACATTTTTCGGGGATACCTTGTAAGGTGAGGCTGTTTTCTGCAGAATGTGGCGCGCTCTTAATGTGTGTGTGTGGCGGTGGGGGGTTAGTGAGAGACTTTAGGACTCTGTGGGCTTATTTGTGGGACTGGAGAGGAGAGGTGACGGTATGAATTAACGGCAACTTTTTCCACCCACCGGTACTAAGCTGATTCCTATGATATGCTACTATGTGACTCGCTGTTTGAGAAATGTCCACAACACGGTATCATCTGAAAAAACTCATGCGTGTCACCTACCTCTAGGCGATTCAATAGGGGAGTGACCGCAGTTATACTTGTCATTTGATAACGACTGTAGTCAGGATGGTAGCCACTTTAGAAAACAGAGGCACACTCCCTTACCGGAGCACTTTCTCCCACCCCCGGTGTGACATTCCTCGGATACTTTTTTCTTCTCTCTTCTACGAGTGCGCCGGCATAGTGCGGGTGGGGAAGGCTACCGTAATCGGATTCCATACCACCGTCATCGTTCAAAAGTGGAGCCCTAATTTTTGCTAGGGGAAGAAGATACTTTTCCAAGTGTATGTATGCCGCCCGGTCCTGCCATCTGGACTGTCGTAAACTGCCCAGACGGNGACAAGAAAGGCTCGAGAAAATGACGGACGGACTTGGGGGCTAAAGTTGGGAGATCGTCTTATCCGATAATTTAGCAACATCTTGTGTTAGGGGAAAAAGAAAGGCAGAGGGGGGGCTGACTGCACTTGGGGTAGGGTTGGTTTGTTTGGTTTTTGGTTGTGGGGTGTGGGGTTATAGTTGCGCATATAGTATTGGATAGTGCAGCCCTGGTAGTATTGATTACTCGCAACTCAGCTGTCATACCACGTTCCAATGCTGTGGGAGCACTGGTCTCCATGTTCCTCTTGATTAAATTCCGGGGAATGGCTCGCTCGGAGGATGCTATCGAAAGTAGGATATTGACGGTGCGATATTTGGGTCCTGGGCGATCCGGTTGGGTATTGAGCAGGTTTGATGGCGTGTTGAGGATGTACGGATGTATGGATGTATGGATGGATAGAAATATCGGGTATGTTCGCAATAGCGTTGGTGATTTTCTGCTTGGAAATGCTCCAGTTTCGGGCTGGGAATCAAGGGTGACTTGTTTTCGTTGGTTTATATATTATAAATTTATAATACCCCTGTGTGGTTTTGGGTGCCCTGGATGTATTTAAAGGTTGGATCCATGTCACTTTGCCACCTTGATCGCAGTCCACCTGCGACAACGTCCAAGTATAAGATGTACTCCACCGAATAAAGAGGGACCAGAAGCCCCACAGTCAGTGTCCGAACAGATATATTTCTGTGAAACAAATCTACAAGCATTGATCTCTGTCTGCTAATGACAGGATCTCCTCCAAGGCATGCTCAGAGGGATAGTTAAAGAGATGGCAACGGCTTTGAAGGGGTCTTGTGTTTCCGATGAGCAGTGCAAGGGATGGTCATACATACATAGCGTGCACGGGGGAGCGTATAACGGAGGAGTGATGAGGGTATATTGTCGGATTATTTTTCGTTTGCCACACCCTCGCCCAGGGAATTCCGTAGGACTTTCAAGTCAGTTTGTCGTGAGTACAGTACTGTGCTGTATTATGCCGACACAACACAACAAGGCGATAATCCGAGGACAATAACACGGGTGGCTTCTTGTAATAACATATTGCTACGAGTGCCCCCGTGCATAAGAGGCCTCATCCCAAAGTGCAAGCACCGACGCAGGAGCCACAAGCGTGCCGCCGTATTATGTTTCACACATTTCAAGTGGCTTAAGCCGGCTTTTCTTCGGTTTTGTGTAACTGTATCTGCGACGCTGCTTTTGCACCGGCATACCCCCGCTTTTCTTCGACAAAACCGCACCCTTCTGCAGCCCCGTGGAATATCATCGACCCGCCATACCCAAGAACTCCTCTTCCACAAATATTCGATTCCGCAACAGCGCAAGCAGCAAAGATCGGGAGATGTCTCGATATACCATCAATGATAGTAACTACTCCAATAATACGAACTCTTTTAATGTGTGGAATAACTATACTGTTGCCGACGATCGGTCTCAACTCCTAGCGTGGCTATCACCCCTGGAGCCCAGGCTGCGGCACCGGGACATTCAAGAGCGCCGTGTCAACGATGTGGGGGAATGGCTCATACAAACTCAAGAATTTAGAGGCTGGTATGACCGTGGTAGCGAAGGTGAAGGCGATAACGCAGTCCTGTTCTGTTATGGGGACCCGGGGGCTGGCAAGACTTTTATCAGGTAACAGGGGTTATTCTGAGAGTAGAGAAGGAAGAGAATGAGTGCTAACAAGCCACGATATCAGCTCGCTAGTAGTGGATAGACTTTGCGATCGGACGAGAGGACAAAGGGTCGCCGTTACATGTTTTTACTATCACTTCGCCGCCCGAAAGGAGCAGACTGCGGCAAGCATACTGGGTTCCTTGGTGAAGCAGATAGTTGGCGGAATGGAAACGGTTCCCGAGGAAATATCACGCGCCTTCCAGAACGAGAAAAAGGCCATCGGCGGACGGGGACCGCAACTTTCGGATGTTGTGAAGATGCTACAGGCCCTCACATCTTCACAGCTCACATTTATCTGCATTGACGCTCTAGACGAATGTGCGGCAGTGCAACGAGTCAAGGTCCTTGATTCGCTCCAAAAAATACTTGAAAAATCTCCGAGAACCCGGGTATTCGTGACCGGAAGGCCCCATATTCGAGCCGAGATCAAAAAGCGTCTTCCTGGACGAGTGAGGAGTGTATCTGTAGGTCCGACTAGAGGCGATATCACCAGATATCTTCGTGTTAGACTTAGCGAGGATGAAACTCCGGAGGCCATGGACGAGAGCCTAGAGGCGGAGATTCTTCGGAAGATTCCCGAAAATATATCAGAAATGTGCGTAGAGCAATAATACCGAAAACCCCACCCCACATTACCGGCTAATGAATATATCTAGGTTCTTACTGGTTTCCTTAAATATCGAAGCAATCTTACAAGAACCGACGCTCCATCGGAGACAAGAAAGGCTCGAGAAAATGACGGACGGACTTGGGTTGGGTGATGCTTACGATGCGACGATAGAACGGATAAAAGCCCAGGGCGGGAATAAATCGGGACTCGGGATGGCAGCCTTGATGTGGATCAGTCATGCGGAACGGCCATTGCAAGCGGATGAGCTCTGCCACGCCGTAGGGGTCGAACTAGGCTCCAGCGATTTCAATGTCCGCAACGTCCCCTCGATGTCGACATTATTGAGCTGCTGTCAAGGGCTCATCACTGTGGACAAGGAGGAATCGATTGTGCGACTAGTCCATTTTACTCTCCAAGAGTATCTTTCTGCTCATCCACACATTTTCAGCAGCCCTCACTCAACCATCGCAGAAACCTGCTTAACCTATCTGAACTCCCACCAGGTCAAGGCTCTTTCGGCCGGTCACTCCCCCGATGTCCGAGGGATACCCTTTCTTGAATATTGTTCCGTATACTGGGGAATCCATGCGAAAAGGGAACTGTCGGATTCCGTGAGATCAGTTGCGCTGGAGCTGTTTCAGGAGTTTGATGGCCACATATCCATCCGATTGCTTTTAAAACGAGTACGTCATTTGTATCTCGGGTACTCTGCTACCCTTTCCCCGTTCAACGGACTACACTGTGCATCGTTCTTCGGAATTATTGAGGTTGTAGCTGGGTTGATAGAAATGGAATGTTACGATATCAACCAGGGAGATTTTTCCGGGTGTACACCACTTGGATGGGCTGCTTGTAACGGACATGAGGGAGTAGTGAAAATATTACTCGGGCGGGAAGAGGTCGACCCCGACAAGCCAGATAATCTTGGCCGAACTCCGCTCTTATATGCCGCTTGGTATGGACATGAGGGAGTGGTGAAAATACTACTCGAGCGTAAAGAGGTCAACCCCGACAATCTAGATAATTTCGGCCGAACACCGCTCTCGTATGCCGCTCAGGATGGAGGTCAGGGAGCGGTGAAAATACTACTCGAGCGTGAAGAGGTCAACTCCGACAAGCCAGATAATTACGGCCGAACACCGCTCTCGTATGCCGCTTCGTATGGACACGAGGGAGTGGTGGAAATACTAATCGGGCGTGAAGAGGTCAACCCCGACAAGCCAAGTAATTCCGGCCAAACACCGCTCTCGTATGCCACCGAGTTTGGACGTGAGGGAGCGGTGGAAATACTAATCGGGCGTGAAGAGGTCAGCCCCGACAGGCCAGATAATTTCGGCCGAACACTGCTCTCGTATGCCGCTCAGGATGGAGGTCAGGGAGCGGTGAAAATACTACTCGAGCGTGAAGAGGTCAACTCCGACAAGCCAAATAATTACGGCCAAACACCGCTCTCGTATGCTGCCGAGTATGGACGTGAGGGAGCGGTGAAAATACTACTCGAACGTGAAGAGGTCAACCCCGACAAGCCAAATAATGACGGCCTAACGCCTCTCTCACTCGCTGCTAGGAGTGGCCATCAGAAGGTTGTGGCGCTACTACAGTCTCGCATAGGGGCAACCCCCAGCACCGCTTGAGGCCTACGAGACACCACCTCGTGGAAACCACCGCCGTTCCCTACCCCCCAGAGTATGTTACTCGCCGAAGTTGTCTTTGGGCGCCAACCCTTGTAGTTGAAAGAAATCTTAGGGGTGGCAATGCGCATATATATATCACACCCACCTAAACCTGGCTATGGAGTCGAGTGAGTATTTATGAGTTTCTATTGACGGGGCGCAGTAGTAGTGTTCAGTCCACGGGGGGGGTTCCATTGTTATTCGAAGGTCTGGTTTATATCTTGCGGTTTTTTATTATCATATTCAATTTTTCTCTAGGTGTAAATTATTCCCTGAGCGCTTCTTTCTCTTTTGTATAATTTTTGTCCCTTTCTTCCCCCCTGCACGATAGACAAACTCCGTATACAATGTTTTTTAGATAGAAGTAAAGTAGTGTAATGTACAATAGTGTAATGAGAATATTTGTATCTGAGTCACTTGCACTTGTGATAGTGGAGTAGACCTAGTGAACAAGATATATCTTTAAGACTCATAGATTAATCCAAGCTTGCGTGCTCTTGTAACTGAAAGGAAAAATACACCCCTATTTATACCCTTCTATGGTTAGCGAACACTGACTCATACCAAGGAAATCTATCTACCCTGGTAGAATCTTCTAGCATAACAATAGGTCATGTGGCTGTGTCACATGACCGACACAGTCACGCCACCGTACAGGAATGAGATACCGTATTTTGAACATGTAAGGATTCTCGAGGCGGTTGTGAGCTCTATAATGATAGTACTATACAGTACAGTACCTATGGTGAGGCTCTCGTTACTATAAATTATACGGCTTAGCGGCTAGTATAGCATCGTAAATCTACTTAGCGAACATTTACCAGCCACCCACCCTAGACGTGAGTATGGAGAGTGCATGGGGGTGGGGAGCTGGCAGACCGGCTTTCACCCGTCCCGCCAGCAGTTTGGTGACGCGGAGCATGCCAGCAGAGAAACCACCAAAAGATATACTGTAACTTAGCCGGTATTTGACGACCATGAAACTCTTCCTGTAGAAGCCGGGTCAACGCTGCCAAATTCTGAGTAGCATCTCCACCTTGCGGAATCGGCTAGAAGCAACATCTCCAGCCCTTTTTTTTAAAGGTTACCCCGCGATAACCAAGCTCTTTCCTAATGACAATAGGAACGTATTCAGGAGAAGCAACAAGGAGCTTTTTTCAACTCCCATACTGGGGGCACCCTAATCGCCCTAATCCACCTAAAGGAAAAGTGGAATAAAAGAGTGAACAGCGGCTTACGTCCCCATACACTGGTGAACTGGAAAGGCGGGCAGAAGGAAAGCTGGATGAAGGGGGTCCTCCACCTTTCCCTCTTTTGTACGATACGATATTAATTGCATAAGGCCTAGTACTGTATCACGTGCGATAGCCAGCGGTGCGACTCAAGTTTACATAGTGGTACAAGTGAGTAAAGGTCTAACTTAAAGGTTATTCCGGCGGGTGCCCAGTGCCCGCGACCCTTGCCTGGAAATATTGCTTAGTTTCAACCCAGAAAGGATTCCCAACCACCACTGCGATGAGAACGCGGTGAATGACTCTCTACTTATTAATGGAAAGAAGATAGGAATATATCAAATTTCCACCGCGATGCCGGGGTTTAGGTGTAGGATAAACGTTTGGTAGGAGGGGAGAGAGGCCTGGGACATGATAATTACCACTAATTTCCTAGACAAAAAGTGTTAACAGATATTCGCCGATTGGTTAACCGGTATTGAGGCCAGACCTGGTGAATCAAAACGCCATATTCTCAGCTTGAATGATGTCCACCTGTTCTAGCTGGAGAGGGAAGCAATAACAGTTCCCAACCTTACGGCGTAGACAAAACTAGGATCCAGTCAGCACTATCTAGATTCCCGAGTCGCCTTTTTACCATCTTCAGCAACCCTCCGTCGTCCACACCCCCCCCTCATTGCAACCCGGGCAACCTGTAAAATACGTCGATAGTCCTTGCTAAATTTGGTGAAGCTGCCTGCGTTTACCCAAAAGAACTGGTAGGGACCTTTGTTCCGGTAGTCATACTGTGCTCGGGTGCGATATGGGATTTTTTTTCTTCTAAAAGGGGTTTAACAGGTGATTCAGAGATAGGAATCAAGGTTTATACACAGCCACATCC
Organism: Tuber magnatum; assembly: GCA_003182015.1. NCBI lineage: Eukaryota > Fungi > Ascomycota > Pezizomycetes > Pezizales > Tuberaceae > Tuber > Tuber magnatum. The sequence goes on along the minus strand of PYWC01000076.1, from coordinate 698,584 downwards.
GCTCAGCCCATAGAGGGAAAATACGATTATGGATCCCATGCTCCGTTTCCTTCTTAATGTCTTCCATGACGGTGGTTCAGCCTGTGAAGTCGGGATTCCGAGAACAGGGGACCATTCAGCGAGGGCCTGAACCTACTCCGGAATCTGTGAGGGCAATGGAAATTAGACCTGTAATGAGTTGAATAGGCGATTGTACGTTTGACACCGCTACCTGCCTCATCGTCCTCCCCACCGGGCCAGCAACGATCATCAATAATTCCGACATTAGGGCTATTAACATTCCCACTATAACTTACCCATCCACAGCACTCCGTTTTGGGATGTATCTACTGACGCTAGCACCCGGATGGTTTAGATTTGCTAGCAAACTTGTTTCCAGCCAGAGAGGAAGATCGAACCATCCAATCAGCAGTGCCATATGCCTCCATCCCAAGATCCCCGCCACAAGTGAGGCGTACGACAGATTCCACGGAGAACAAACGAGATGAAAAAGGTCGGAAGCAAGAGCTAGCTAGCAAACACCGGAACGAGAGAGTGGCGGTCTGTCCTCCTTTGAGCTTGGAGAATAGGGATAGCGTGCCGGTAGGTAACCTTGGAGGTTAGTCGCAAAGTTTTCCTCGATTAGAGGGCGAAAGTGGTGGCAAACATCGAGCGTAAAGGAGATTTTGGGAGAACAAATTCCGATAGACAAAGGCTCCATCGTCGAGGCCTGCGGACGGAGGTTCGGAAACCTAGAGGAAAAGTGAAGATAATGAGCTGGGTCATAGCAGGCCTCCGAGGAATGGGGTCAGTACTCGGCTCTCATCCGCCGGGTGGACCCATCGTTGACTAGGCCACACTCGAGACCTCGAGTGCCTGCGTTTGCTCCCGCAGGTGTTCTCACACCGTACTTTTTTCCTCACCATAACATTTTTGCTCCTTCCGGTTGCGTGAAAATTTCCCCCCTTCCCCGTTTATGGCGGGCAGTGGGAGTCCGCTCCCAGCGAGCGGGAAATGGGATGGCGTAACGGTAGGTGGTGGGCGTGGGTAGCAACGTCGCCAGAAGCTCCCGACAAGCCTAGGACGGCTCATCATATATCGCCGGGAAGGGATCATTCGGTGGGCCGCGCGAGCAACGCTATCCCCCAACAGCGCAATGCTCAATGAAATAATTGTGTCACGGGGAGAGGTTTGAACAGCTGTGAGCTGACTAGCAAATAGTGCAGCGGGAATGTGAGAGAGGAATACCTCTGGACTTCGCCAATGGGTGGTCGAGGTTGATGAGAAACTTCATTGTCCTGTTCGTCCGCTCACCCTCCAAATCATATATGTACTGCACAGTTTAATCAGATGTGAACGAATTATCTGATTGCGGACTCCTTGGCGTTCCTGTGATGTTGCTTACATAAGGTTCCCGACAATCACCCTCCCTCTCCCGCACCATCATACAAAACAACAACGCAATCATACAATCCATCCCACTCAAATACCTCCCATCATGATCACTCAAACACGAACCTTTCCACCTATCGAGAGGTCAGAACAGTGTCTGCTGTGCATTATGCCACGTTGCAGTGGGTGCCGAACCCAGAAGGCCGATACAGCTTTCAATCGTGACGCTAATGGTCAACTTCGCCGAACATGTATCGTCTGTTTGGTAAGTGGTTATTGAGCCCTGACAATCTTATAACCCACACATCAGATGCTAATTGTCCACTAAAATGATAGGAGAGAGTTCGAACAAGGAGACGGAGGCGGGTACAGGTAGAGCTGGCTCCACCAGGAATACAGGAGGTCAGAGACGGTGATGAGCCTGGAGGGATTCAGGCAATGGTAGTGGAGGGAGAGGTGAGTTCTTCCTGATGAGACTTGCAAACACAGGCAATAGCAATTGTGGTAAACTAACAGCTAACAATACGAAATAGGATAGGGTACGGGAGGAATTGCAGGAGGCTGGTAATGCCGGGCAGATTCCGTTGCCTTCAAACCCAGCAGCAATGGGAGGACAAGGGGTAGAGCACATTGGGGAACTGAGAGGTAAGGTTGAAAAATCTGTGATGAAGGAAGAAATACTGATTGAGAATAGGCAACGGAAGGGAAGTGCGGAGATGTAGGAAGTGCCAGGAGGAAAGGCCAGTGGGAGATTTCGATCGAGGGAGGAGGGGAGGCCTACAATGGACATGTAGGAATTGTCACGTATGTGAAGAAGTTGAATCATATGATTCTTGAGGTAGTGAGAAGGGAAAGCTAACACGTAATGGGAAATGGTAGGCCATGGAGGAGGGAGTGAGGAGAGGCATAGTAGGGGTACAAGGGGTTGGTGATCTGCCTGGTTTAGTGGGTCAGAGAGCAGGAGGTCTGCAGGTACAGCTACGGGTGCCCTTGGCCTTCTTAGACCATCGAGCTAGGTGGAAGCATCATGATCTGGGGGCAATGGATGTGAGATGCAGGGGGTGCCATGCTCTGCACTGGGACTCTGAGTCAGGCGCCAAAGGACTACGAGGTCGGGAGGCAAGTTATGAGTCCTGCTGTAAGCATGGTGATGCCCAGGTGGAGGCAATGCGCCCACTGCCCGAGCCTTTGAATTCCATGATGAGTGGAATCGATGCTCAATCAATCTCATTCAGAGGTGAGCTACGCAGGTGGAATTCGCTCTTTGCCTTCACCAGCATCAAGTTCAACATGGACAACCGGACTGGTGAGATTGGTGGCACTTTCCAACTGTTCCAAGTGCATGGTGGTCTCTATCATAGGCAGGGGCCTCTTGTCCCTGCTGGCGGTCTGGATGCTCTCTATTCCCAGATCTACCTCTATGATCCGGCTATGGCGGCGCAAACCAGAGCAGCTACCGAACTGGGACAGGAATTGGATGCCAATCTCATCCTGTTGTTGACCTTGATGCTGCAGGAATCCAACCCCCTGATCCAGATATACCTTACGGCGAGGGAGCGGTTAGCAGAAGTAGCGGCAGCGCAGGACAACTTCAGAATCATCCTCAATCCGCAACTCCGTCTGGAGGTCGAGAGAGGAGCCGATCTGCGCCGTGAGAACCTTCCAACGGCAGATGAAGTCTCCATGATTCTGCCAGAGGAGTATGGAACTAAGGGGTTCAGGGATATTGTTCTAGCGAAGAGGTCATATGGGGAGGATGATGGCAACTCCTTTACCATCATCAATCCGACCCATGCTGCCTACCTTCCCCTCCACTATGTTCTCCTATTCCCTTATGGGGAACCTGGATTTCATTGGGGAAGGACCCTTCTTAACCTTGAGGGCAATCGTGAGAACAATAACTTGTCCCAGCGCATGTTCTATAGGTTCCGTCTGCATACCAGACCCGATGAGCCAGCCACCCTCTTCCGGGCGCAAAAGTTGTTCCAGCAGTTTGTAGTTGATGCGTGGGCAGTTACTGATCAATGCAAACTGGATTGGCTACGGTTCCACCAGGCCAACATCAGAGCAGATCTTTATAATGGACTTGCCGATGTCCTGGAAACTGGAGATGTAAACCTTGCGCATGTAGGAAGGAGGGTGATTCTACCATCCAGTTATGTGGGAGGGGATAGGTTTATGCAACAGCTGTATCAGGACAGCATTGCCATTGTCAGGCGTTATGGAAAGCCGACACTGTTCATAACCTTCACCGCGAACCCCAAGTGGGTTGAGATTGAACGTGAGCTCTTGCCTTCTCAGACAGCTGCTGATCGCCCTGACCTTGTGGCAAGGGTCTTCAATCTCAAGGTACGAGATCTTCTGAATCAGATTCGGCACAAGGAAGTCTTTGGACCTTGGCTGGGTTGGGTTTGGACGATCGAGTACCAGAAACGTGGCCTCCCACACCTCCACCTTCTTGTGTTCCTCAAGACTGACCACCAGTTCCTGACTGCAGCCAATATTGATCGATTTATCAGTGCAGAGATTCCAACTGATAATGATGAGATGGGTCAGGAACTGCGTGGAATTATCCGGTCGACAATGGTCCATAGTCACTGTGCAAGAGGCAATCTCCGAGCTACCTGCATGCAGGGTCTCAATCCCCTGATCGCTTCCACCTGCCGCAAGGGCTATCCTCGCCCATTCCAACAGGAGACAACAATCCATGAGGATGGTTATCCCTCCTACCGGAGGAGGGATACAGGTCAGACATTCACAGTGTCTATGAGAGGTAGTGGAGGAGCAGGTATGGCTGAAATCGACAATAGAAGGGTGGTTCCCTACAGTCCATACCTCTCACTCCGCTACAAGGCACATATCAATGTGGAGGTATGCGGGTCGGTCAAAGCTGTGAAGTATATTCACAAGTACATTTACAAGGGTGGAGATCGTGCCACCGCTTTATTGGACTCAGAGCATGATGAGATAAAGCGATATCTTCATGGTCGCTATATCGGTCCAACTGAAGCGGTGTGGCGGTTATTCAACTACTCAACTCATCAAGAACAACCCCCTGTCACGCATCTTGCCCTGCATCTTCCTGGTGAACAGCCAGTCTACTTCTCAGAGCAGGAGGATCCCGAGGAGCTTCGTCAACAAATGGACAACTCGGTCACCACACTCATTGCCTACTTCAAGTACAATGCTGAGAATTTAGATGGAAGAGAGTATTTGTACCATGAATTCCCTGAGCATTACGTCTACAAGGCCAGGGTTGGATGGAAGCCCAGAAAACAGCGCATGTCAATTGGTCGCATGTATTCTGCTAGCCCCTTTATGGGTGAACGCTACTATCTGCGCTTGCTTCTGACTGTAGTACGTGGTGCTCAGAGTTTCGACCACCTGAGGATGGTAGATGGTGTGCAATACCCTACCTTTAAAGGTGCCTGTGTGGCGTTGAAGCTGTTGGAGGATGATGGAGAGTGGGTTGCCGTATTCAATGATGGTCGTGAGTTTATGACTGGGAGGGCACTGAGACAACTATTTGCTCTTGCCCTCCAGCACACCACCATCACCAACCCACTCCACATCTGGGAGGAGTTTGGAGAGAGTTTTTGTGATGACCTGCAGCACCTGCTTGTGACAGGAAGGGTTGTTGCACCGGCTGGAGGGGTGGATTTGGAGGTGGGCCTTTATCTGGACTATGGACTTTACCATATTCAGCGCCTTTTAAATGAGTATGGTAGGTCTGTGGAAGAGTTTGGGCTGCCAGGGCCAGTGCTGGGTTGGGAGGAGGGGGGAATACGGGCAAGAGGGAATGGGGTAATGGCGGAGGAGTTGGATTATGACATGGAGGAGGAGAGGGAGTTGGCAGACAGAATGCGGAGGCAGTTGAATGAGGAACAGGTTGCCTGCTTCAACAACATTGTTGCTGGAGTAGAGCTCTATGAGCAGGACCCTCAGCAGCATAGGTCCCATGGTGCCTTTTTCCTTCATGGCCCGGCAGGTACAGGCAAGACCTTCCTCTACAACTGTCTCTGTAGCCATCTCCGTGCCCAAGGGAAGATAGTGTTGTGCATCGCATCCTCCGGGATAGCGGCACAACTGCTCCCTGGTGGCCGGACAGCTCATTCAAGGTTCAAGATTCCCCTATCCAATGACCTTAATGCTGTATGCAATATCACTCGCAATTCGGCCCTTGCAGAGTTGATAAGGAAAACATCTCTCATCATCTGGGATGAGGTTCCCATGCAGCATAAGGCGTGCTTTGAGGCGGTCAACAGAACCTTGAATGATGTTTGCAATGTTGGTAACCAGCGAGTGTTTGGTGGGATCCCTACAGTACTTGGTGGTGACTTTGCTCAGATCTTGCCTGTTATTCGTAGAGGGAGCAGGCAGGCAACAGTCCTTGCCTGTATCCAATATGGCTCGATCTGGGAGCATTTGCAAGTCCTCAAGCTTAAGACTAGCATGCGTGTCATCGCCAGTGATGCTAACAGGATATTTCTCACCTTTCTCAAGGACCTGGTTGCCAACCCTCTCCATCATGGGCTGCTTCGACTGCCAGGGTATATCCGGCAGGTGTCCACAGTGGATCAGCTTTGTGATCTGCTATATCCACAGGCATTGTTGAGTGAAGCCACAACCATTCATAGAGCTCTCATTGGGAGGGCTATACTCGCTTTCCGCAATGAGACTGTGAACGACTTCAACAATGTCCTATTGGAAAGGATGCCTGGCCAGGAACACCGATTTGAAGCAGTCAACCATGTGGCTGTTGCTGAGGATGTAGCCGCTGCTGAGCCCTTTGCAGCGGAATATTTGCAAAGTCTGAATCTCGCATCTATTCCACCCTCCTGTCTCAAGCTCAAGGTTGGTGTACCGGTTATGCTGATTAGAAATCTGAGTCCAAGGGAGGGCTTGTGCAATGGCACCAGGATGAGGGTCGTGGGGATTAGCCGCAACTGCTTGCAGGTTGCCATTCTGGGTGGAAAGTTTGATGGTGCAATGCGCCTACTTCCACGTATTAAGCTTACCACTACAGATGAGGATCTTCCCTTTATCTTGGAACGCACCCAGTTTCCAGTCCGGCCATGCTTTGCCATGACAGTGAACAAGTCACAGGGCCAGTCGCTCCAGAGTGTTGGTGTTGATCTACGCACTAATGCCTTCACTCATGGGCAGCTCTATGTGGCTTTGTCACGGGTGACATCGCTTGATGGACTAACTCTTCTCCGCTCCGAGCTTAACCCAAACCATACGGAGAATGTAGTATATCCGGAAGTGCTCTTGTAATTCGTCTCTTGTACGTTTTCCTTATATATCCCAGCTTTGTTTCTGCTTTGATCTCCTACTAATTTTATTAACTTGAATATGAATAGTTTATATAAATTGTGTAATTGTTTTAACTGACTCGGATATATATATATATATATTTATTACATAATTAATTACACATTTTATCATATTCAATCACTGTTAACATATAATATTAATAATGTACTGGAAATTGACTTAATTCTTAATAAAACATAACTCCCAAGATCTTCACTATAGCTACTATTATTCAACATATAATACAAGTCAATTTTCTTCCACAATTCTGACAAGAAGTCAATTCTTTAATTGCTTTAACTGGAATAAAGATTTTATAAAAAGGTTTTATAGCCATACTGAACATTATAATAATGCAAGTAACTGTACAAGACAGTTTCCTTCTACCCTGGCGAGGGGTACAAGGTTTTATTGCTTAAACTGCAATAAAAGTTTTATGAAAAAGTTTTATAGCCATATTGAACATTATAATAATGCAAGCAACTGTACAAGACAGTTTCCTTCTACCCTGGCAAGGGGTAGAAGGTTTTATTACTCAAACTGCAATAAAAGTTTTTATAGCCATACTGAACATTTATAATAATGCAAGCAACTGTACAAGACAGTTTCCTTCTACCCTGGCAAGGGGTAGAAAGTGGACTTACTTAATCAAATAAGTGGTCAGAGAAGAGAAGTCTTTCAGCATTGCTCCTTCTATATATACAAAATTCTACTGTGTGTTTGTGTTACTTGTGACTGTGTTTTTGCCCACCTTGTGTAATACACAATTTCCTTGACCTGACCCTATTTAATAATTTCCTGCACACACATACAATCAATATTCTCCTTCTCATATAGAAATAAACACTACAGCTTACATGAACTGTAAAATAAAAGAAACACCCTCAAGTTTTTGAGGGGGGATGCTAGTCAACGGTACGGACAGGATGTTAAGCTTGATCAATACCTTCCTCTCCTTCCATGGATCGCCACATCTATATCTCTCTTCCTCCATGCGCCCCCCAATTCCCCACTGCACTCCCGTGATAACAATGGGGAGACATGTCCGGAGAGAAAAACTTCTCCCTAGACCACCAAATAACCGGAACAATCCATAGAACTCCCCGATGATCCGCCGTACTCCTGTCCCTTCCCGAATCACCCACCACATCCTGTTGTTCCCCCGTGACCTGCAAATAATTGCCCATAGAGTGCCCCCGGACGATTCTCGAATCTCGCCACGGCACCGGGATTTAATCACGGAGATTCAGCTCTTACCAAAGCCAACAGTGCACTCACTCGGAATCCACAAGGTATCGCATCCGACATTTGCACTACTCACAACCCACAGCTCTCATCTACGCCACAGCATAGAGGGTGGAAGTGCATACTATCGAACCACCCACTAGTGCAAGGATTCAGAACCGTTTCTGCTCCTGTTTCTTTCATCTTGCTGTTGGAAGTTAGTTAGATCTGTGTGATATTGCATGATTGTGTGTGTGCACGGGTACTGCACGAAACGTTTTTAAAGACAACTGCTGTTCCACAGTGCGCTCATACGGGTGAGATGGTCGAGTTTTGGTGGTATGCAATGTTGAGTTTATACGGGCAACGTTCTTGGTATGATATGATGTCCACCAGTGGTGACGAGGGTTTGGATACCGAAAAGGGTTTCGGAGTAGGGCTGATGAGGAGGTGTGGTATGTGTATTTAGCTGGTGGGTTGGGACCTGAGAACAGCAACGAAGTTCCTTTCTCCTCCGCCTTCTTTCCCGATTCGTTCACTCTCATCCTTCACCGCGCAAGATGCAAAAGGTGTATCGTAGCCCACGGGAGATGATAGAGCAATGGAGAACCAAGTTCGCCAATCGAGTAACCTGTATTCTCTTACTCGATTACAAACCGAGATAAGTTGGGAGCGAATACTACTGTATCGCCCAACTCTGGTTAAGGTAACCGAGCCTCTATAGAGTGGTAGGATGGCATAGCAATATGTAATAAACAAATTCACTTAATGCTATCCGTTTAAGCAAACTCAATATCCCCTAGAGCAAAATGATAATACAGAAGGAGTTTTCCTTTTCTTTTCTTCCCCTCTTACCTTGTCTCTTTCCTGGCTTTTTTTGGCCTCCCAATGTTATTATCCTGTGCATAGAGTAACTTACCGCAGTATAATGTATGTATCACTATGAGACTTTTTTCTTTCTTTCTCACTCATAACTCTTGTATGTAGTGTGGGCTAAGTTGTGACGAGTTGTGATATGGTGTAAATATGACTCCTGGCCGAGGACATGTCCCATCACTCGATGTTGACCCATTTTACCCATCTAGAGTTTATCGTCCAACCTTCAGCTTTCCACGCCAAACCCTGGTAAGAGCCGACACGATTTACGCCTCGGGGGCAGGGTATAAGTTGGCTAGGAAGGGATATTCACGTGAGATCACCTGCCACTTCTTGATCCTACCCCGGACGTTTTCTCCATCCACCGCACCCATACTCGTATCTACCCACGGGATCTGCAAGCGGTATTTACACCATCAGTAGCAGCAATAGCCGAAGGGGGAGGAAGAGGAGGAGGGATAAAAATATTGTAACACCCGATAAATAAGCTAGAGACAACCCGTAACTTGCCACACCTTGACTCAAACGCACCTGTTGAAAATTGTGATTGATTGGGTGGAGGATTTTCCGGAACAGGTGGGAGTGAAGTCAAGTGAAAGGATTGATTGAAGTCTATTAATGATACAGAGCGGAGAAAAGATCGGCAGAGAGGAATGATCGTGTTCGTTGTTGCGGACTAGAGAAGAAAAGAAATTGAAGGGAAAGAAAGTGTAACGTGTTCGGGCCAGGCCCTAGTCACGTAGTGGTACGATAAGAGCAGATGGCTTCATGGTCAACACGAAGCGAGTGCTGCTTGCTAAAGGAGGCTTCGAATGGGGTGTAATAGGAGATCAAAGAAGTAACCGTTCAACCAAGTATATTCTAAGAATACTGTCTGTCGAAGTCTGCTGTTTCCATCGTGGGAATCAGCGGTCTTTAAATACAGCATATCGCTTATCTCCTGTATGAGTGATATTGCAAAACAATGTGTGTATCAACCGATAGCACACGAAACAATACCAGTATCAAACAATACTGTGAAACCAAACATAAAACAATGTGTGTATCAAACGATAGCACACGAAACAATACCAGTATCAAACGATACTGTGAAACCAAACATAAAACAATGTGTGTATCAAACGATAGCA
>PYWC01000076.1:653639-669094 GCA_003182015.1 Tuber magnatum | reverse complement strand
GTTACAGGCAAGAAGTGACCGAAAATACGAGGGTTGAGTTTGTGGCGCGCACGGATTTTTTTACCATATATTTTCCGAACCCCTGTTTTCGATCACTTTTTTTTTTTTTTTTTTAAAACTTTTTATTCAAACTATTAGGGATGTCTTCGCCTATATAAGCATAACTACCTTCCGGTAGTCAGACAGCGCCCCAAGTTTTCGATCACTTCTTGCCTGTAACAAGTAGTCGGGCCTATCCTATTGCATGTACTTCGGGGCTCTCATGAATGGCCCTCAGTCTAGTCTTTACAGTGCTCTACTGTGCCATACTTGTGCGACAGTCCAGGACTCAGATGCAGGGGCATGTGACGCCACACCGTGCCGAACCGATACAGTAGTAGCAAGAACAAGATTGGCTTCACGCCTTTTGCCCTGCTTTGCTTGGGTGTTGTGTCGCCGTATCTACCGCGCTGCTTTCGCACTAGCACACCCCCGCGTTTCTTCAATCCACGAGGAATACCATCAACCAAGCATAGTCAATAACTCCTCCCCCACAATCGAGCAAGCAGCATAGAGCGGAAGATGGCTCAATATACTGTCAATGACAGTAACAACTGCTTCAATTACACCAACGCTTTAAATAGTGTGTGGAATAACTATGCTGTTGTCGACGATCGGTCTCAACTCCTAAATTGGCTATCGCCACTGGAGCCCAGGCTACGGCACCGGGACATTCAAGGGCGCCGTGTCGAGAATGTGGGGGAATGGCTAATACAAACTCAAGAATTCAGAAGGTGGTATGATCAGAGTAGGGAAGGTGAAGACGATAACACGGTCCTGTTCTGTTATGGGGATCCGGGGGCTGGAAAGACATTTATCAGGTAACGAGGATTACCCTCAGAGCAGAGAAGGAAGAGAACAAGTACTAACAAGCCGCGATATCAGCTCGCTGGTAGTGGACAGGCTTTGCGATCTGACGAGAGGACAAAAGGTCGCCGTTACATGCTTTTACTATCACTTCGCCGCCGGGAAGGAGCAGACTGCAGCAAGCATACTCGGTTCCTTGGTGAAGCAGATAGTCAGCGGAATGGAAACAGTTCCCGAGGAAATATTGCGGGCCTTCCAAGACGAGAAAAAGGCTATCGGCGGACGGGGACCGCAACTTTCAGATGTTGCGAAGATGCTACAGGCCCTCACATCTTCACAGCCCACATTCATCTGCATTGACGCTCTAGACGAATGTGCGGCAGTACAACGAGTCAAGGTCCTTGATTCGCTCCAACAAATCCTTGAAAAATCTCCGAGAACTCGGTATTCGTGACCGGGAGGCCCCATATTCGAGCCGAGATTGAAAAGCGTCTTTCCGGACGAGTGATAAGTGTATCTGTGGGTTCCAGCAGAGGCGATATCATCAGATATCTTCGTGTTAGACTTGACGAGGATGAAACCCCGGAGGCCATGGACGAGAACCTAGAGGCGGAGATTCTCGAGAAAATTCCTGAAAATATATCAGAAATGTGCGTAGGGCAATAATACCGACAACCCCACCCCACATTACCCGCTAATAGATATATCTAGGTTCTTACTGGTTTCCCTAAACATCGAAGCAATCTTACAAGAACCGACACTCTATCGGAGACAAGAAAGGCTCAACAAAATGACGGACGGACTTGGGTTGGGTGATGCTTACGGTGCGACGATAGAACGGATAAAAGCCCAGGGTGGGGATAAATCGAGACTCGGGATGGCAGCCTTGATGTGGATCAGTCATGCGGAACGGCCATTGCAAGCGGATGAGCTCTGCCACGCGCTAGGAGTCGACCTTGGCTCCCCGGAATTCAATGCCCGCAATATCCCTTCGATGTCGACATTGCTGAGCTGCTGTCAAGGGCTCATCACTGTGGATAAGGAGGAATCAATTGTGCGACTGGTCCACTTTACTCTCCAAGAGTATCTTTCCGCCCATCTTGAAATTTTCAGTAGACCTCACTCAACCATCGCAGAAATCTACTTAACCTATCTAAATTCCCACCAGGTCAAAGTATTCTCGGCCGATCCCCCCCCCGATACCCAAGGGATACCCTTTCTTGAATACTGTTCTGTATACTGGGGAGTCCATGCGAAAAGGGAACTCTCGGATTCCTCGAAATCACTTGCGCTGGAGCTGTTTCAGGAGTATAATGGCCACATATCCATCCAATTGCTTTTAGGAGTGCCTCACCTGTATCTCCAGTACTTCAACACCCTCTCCGCGTTCAACAGACTGCACTGTGCATCGTTCTTCGGAATTATTGAGGTTGTAGCTGGTTTGATAGAAACGAAATGTTACGATATCAACCAGGGAGATTATTCCGGGTGCACACCACTTGGATGGGTTGCTTGTAATGGATATGAGGGAGTGGTGAAAATATTACTCGGGCGGGAAGAGGTCGACCCCGACAAGCCAGATAATAAGAGCCGAACACCGCTCTTATATGCCGCTTAGTATGGACGTGATGGAGTGGTCAAAATACTACTCGAGCGTAAAGAGGTCAACCCCGACAAGCCAAATAATGACGGCCTATGTTACTCGCCGAAGTTGTCTTTGGGCGCCAATTCTTGTATTATAGTTGAAAGAAATATTATGGATGGGAATGCGCATATATATCATACCCGCCTGCACTTCGCTATCCAGTCCAGTGAGTATCCATGAGTTTCTATTCACGGGGCGCAGTAGTAGTGTTCAGTCCACGGGGGGGAGGGGGTGCTTCCATTGTTATTCGAAGGTCTGGTTTATCTCTTGCGGTTTTTACTATCATATTCAATTTTTCTCTAAGTGTAAATTATTCCCTGAGCGCTTCTTTTTCTCTTTTGTATAGTTTTTCCCCTTTTCTTCCCTCCTGCACGGTAGACAAACTATGTATAGAATGTTTTTTTTTGGGTGGAGGTAAAGTGGTGTAATGTACTGTACAATAGTGTAAGGCTTCTCGAGGCGGTTTTGAACTCAATAATGACAGTACTATACAGTGCAGTACCCGTGGTAAGGCTCTTGTTACTATAAATTATATGGCTTAGCGGATAGTATAGCATCGTATTTAGCAAGCGCCTACCAGCCACCCACGCTATAGACTTGAGCGTGGAGAGTGTCCAGGAGAGAAGAAAGCAGACCAGCTTTTCACCCGGCTCGCCATCCAGCCATGGTGTAAAGAATACCAGGAGAGAAACCACCAAGAAGATACACGGTGGCTGGATTCAGAGACCACAAAACCTTCCCGGTAGAAGTCGTGTTAATGCTGCCGAACCCCCAAAATCCCAATCGCACACCTTACGTGATCGGAGGGAAACAGCATCTCCAGGCGGCTTACCGAAAGGCTGCTCAGCAATAACCAAGCTCTATCCTATTCGCAAGAAGAATGTATTAAGCGAAGGGAAAAAAAGGCACTTTTCAACTCGCATACTAAGGACGTTCCAACCCAAGTTAAAGACAAGAGGGAGAAAAGAGCAAACGGAACCTCACGCCCCCACCAACTTGTGAACTGGGAGGGCGGGGAGAAGGCAAGTTGGATGGAAGGGGGTCCTCCCCTCTTTTCTACGATACGATATCAGTTAAATAGGAGCTAGTATTGTGTCACGTGCGATAGACAACGGGGCAGATTAAGTTTACGTAGCGGAATATGCGACCAACGGTCCAAAAACTATGGTAAGGGGCATCCAGTGCCCGAGAACTCCGTCGAAAATTATTGCTTAATTTCAATCCCGAAAGCATTCTCAACCACCAATCTAATGAGAACTAAGGCTCTTTTAGATGGCAAGGCGGACGATTCTCTACTTACTGATGGAAAGAAGAGAGGAACATATTAAACCTCCATGGAGGTATTGGGGTTTAGGGCTAGGCCAAAAGTTTAGTAGGAGGTGAGGAAGGTCCGGGACATGATAAAATTAATTACCGCTAACCATCTGGCAAAAACAGCTAATAGATATTCGTGAGTTGACAAGCCGTATTGCGGCGAGACTTGGCGGATTAACACCCCTCTCCCCAGCTTGAAGAATGTCCACCTGTTCTAGCTGTAGAGGCGGCAACAGAAGCAACAACAGTGTCCAACCGTACAGCACAGACAAAACCAGCAGCCAGCCAGCACTATCTCAACATCCGAGTCATCATTTCATTGCCATCGGTAACCCTTCGTCGTCCACGCCCTCCAGCATTGGAACCCGAGAAATCCAGAGAATACGGCGATAGCTCTTGCTAAATTTGGGAAAGCCGCTTGCGTGTACCCAAAAGATATGGTAGAGACCTTTGTTCTGGTAGGCATACTTTGCTCCGGTGGGACACGTGGGTTTTTTCTAAACTGTCTTAACAGGTGGTTTAGAGATAGGAAACAATGTTCATACGCACCCACATCTGCCTAGCCCATAGAGGGAAAATCCGATAATGGATCCCGAGGCTTGGCTCCCTTTTTAATGTCTTCTGTGACTCTGGTTCACCTTGTGAAGTCGACATTCCCATAACCGGAGACCATCCAGCAAGGGACCGAACCTGCTCTCGAATCTGTGATGACGGTAGAAATTAGACCTGCGATGAGTTGAATAGGTGACTGCACGTTTGATACCGCTACCTGCCTCACCATCCTCGCCACCAGACAAGTAACGACGACCACCAGCATTCACGGCATTAAAGCTAATGATATTCCCACTATAACCTAGCCATCCACAACACTACATTTGGCCTATATTTGCTCGCGCTAACCGCCAAATAGTGTAGATTGGCCAGTAATCTCGTTTTCCGCGAGAGAGCAAGGTCGACCAACCTAAACTGCAAGGCCAGACCCCTCCATCCCAAATTGCTGTCACAAGTGAGGCGCAGGACAGATTCCGCAAAGACCAAATGAGATGAAACAGGCCGGAAACGAGAGCTGGCTAGCAAATGCCGGAACGAGAGAGTGGCGATCTGTTTCCTTGTCTCCTGTAAGCTTACAGAATAATGATAGCGTAGCAGTAGGCAACCTTGGATGTTTGCCGCAAAGCTTTTCCGGGTTGGGGGGCAAAAGTGGTGGCAAACTTTGAAGACAAGGAGATTTTGTGAGGGTGAATTCTTGATAGACATAGGCTCGACCCTCGAAGCCGGTTGATGGAGGCCGGGAAACTTGGGGGGAAAGGGAAGATAATGAGCGGGGTTGTAGCAGGTCTCCGACGAAGGCAGTCAGTACTCGGCTCTCATCCGCCCGGCGGACGCGTGCGGCACAAGGGAAGGTTACTAACAAGGCCACGCTCGAGAGTCCGAGTGTCAGCGTTTGCTTCAGTGGGTGTTTTTCTTCCTGTAGTTTTTTGCTCATTCCGATTGCATGGAAACTTCCCCCTCTTCCCCGTTTTTGGCGGGCGGTGGGAGTCCGCTCCCCACGGGAAAGAAGGGAAACAGCGTAATGGCGGGTGGCGAGCGTGGGCAGCGACCTTGGCAGAAGCTCCAGACAAGCTTTTCTGTTTCTTCAAGGACGGCGCATCATATCATAGATCACCAGGAAGGGATCATTCATTGGGCCGCGTAAGCAACGCTATCAGCCAACAGTACAATGTTTGAATGAAATAATTGCGTCAAGGGGAAAGCTTTGAATAGCTATGGGCTGACTAGCAAATGGGACAGTGGTATGGCGAGAGGAATAGCTCCGCACTTTGCCAACGTGCGGGAGAAGCTTCGTTGCCCCGCCCGCCCCTTCCATAGATCGCCACACCTATATCCCTCTCCCTCCATCCACGCCCCTATTCCCTAGTACTGTACACTCCCGTGATAACAAAGGAAAGACATGCTAGTGGCCAAGGACATGTCCCATCACTCCATGTCGACCCGTTTCACCCACCTATACTCTACCGCAGTCTTCCGCGCGAAACCCTGGTAAGGGTCGATATTACTTACGCACTGGGGGTACGGTATAAACTAGCCAGAAGGGGATATTCACATGAGATCACTCTCCACTTCTTCTTGATCCGATCCCGGACGTTTTCTCCATCTATGCCACCTCTGCTCGTGTCTATCCGCCAGACCCGCAAGCGGTATCTACGCATCCAGCAGCAGTAGCAGCAACAGCAGCGGGAGGCGGCGTAGGGATAAACATATTGCAGCACCCGATAAATGGGCTAGAGACAACCCGTAACTCTCCTCAGCTCAACTCACACGCATCATAGCAGTCTTGGGTTCGGTCCCCGCAACTTGGAATTCGGAGATTGCACGAGTACTCGAGAACGTGCCCTCGCAGGAGCGACCCAGTGGTGCGGCACACTTTGGTGCAAAATCGAGGGAGTAAAAAAAAATTTAAAAGAAAAGAAAAGTATAGAAGTGGCTTGCTAATCAAGTTCAGGTACCGGAGGGCGTTTTCTGTCAGCGACCTTTCCGTTGGCAGGTACAGTACAGTCCTTGTGTGTAGATATTGTCTGCGCACGGGTATGCGTAGGCAAGTAGTAGGTATTGTGAGGCATGGCGCGCCGAGCTTTGGGTGCCTGTGCCACCAGGTCTTAAGAGAAGCGTCTGGCTTGGACATGAGGGAGTCGTGGAAATACTACTTGGGTGGGAAGAGGTCAACCCCGACAAGCCGGATAATGGCGGCGAAACACGGCTCTCGCTCGTTGCTAAGCATCCCCACCGGAAGGTTGTGGCGCTACTACAATCTCGAATAGCGGTAACCCTCAGCGCCGCTTGAGGCCTAGCAGACCCCACCTTGTGGAAATCACCGCCACTCGGTCTCTCTCAGAGTGTTACTCACAGAAGTTGTCTTTGGGCGCCGTCCATTGCAGTCGATGGGGATCTCAGAAGTGGGAATGCACATATAAATCATACCTACCCGAACCTCCCTAGGGAGTGGAGTGAGCATTTATGAGTTTCTATTAATGGGGCCCAGTAGTAATGATTAGTCCGTTTCTATTGTTGTTACATAGAAGGTCCGGCTTCTATGCTAGCTTGCGGTTTGTATTATCATATTCACCCCCCCCTTCCCCAGGTGTAAATTGTTCCCTGAGCGCTTTCTTTCTTTCTTCCCCCCTACACGATAGATAAACTATGTATAGAATATTCTAAAATAGAAGTGTACTATACAATAGTGCAAGGATTCTCGAGGCGATTGTAAACTCTATAATAGTGGTATTATACAGTAGAGTACCTACGACAGAGAACGTGTTACTATCAATTATATGGCTTAACGGATAGTACGGCATCGTAGCTAGCAAGCACCTACCAGCCACCCGGGCTATAGACATGAGTATGGAAAATGTGTGGGGAGCTAGCAGACGGGTGTTTCACCCCTCTCGCTATCCACCCGATGAGAGGAAGAATATCAGGATAGAAACCATCAAGATGCACTGTAGTCAGATTTAGAGAACGCAAAACCCTCCCCGTAGAAGCCGTGTTGACACCGCCAAATACCCAATACCGCAATCGTAGACCTTACGGGATCGGAGGGAAACAGCACCTCCCGACGGCTTGCCGGGGGGCTACCCAGCAATCACAGAGCACTTTCCGAATCACAATAAGAATGTATTAAGGAAAAGCAAGAAGGAACCTTTCAACTCCCATACCAAGGGCACCCGAATCCACCTTAGGGATATGAGGGAGAAAAGGGCTCACAGGACCGTACGGCACCCCCAACAAGTGGTAACGCGGGGGATGGAAAATGGGATGATGGTAGGTTTCCCCTCTTTTGGTGCGATTTGATATGATCCACTGGCATGTAGGTTAGAGGTCTGGCTAATATACGCGCAGTTAGGACACTGTTATCTATCAAGGCCGAGCTCGCTCCCCGGAATCGGGGTTTTGTTCTCATGGTTGTTCACATCGGGTGATATCTCATGAATGGGCTCGCCTCGCCCATAGTCAAGCTCGACCAAGGCTGGGCGCCGCCCCTCAGGGGTGAGAACACTATTTAGTGATAAAAGCTCACGGGTCGGCTCGCACACCGTCACACACTGCTTTCGGTAGGCATTTTGGTTTTGACGGGTTTCCCTTCCCCCGGGGTGTAGCCAGATTGGGGGGCCAGCTATTCGCTAATGCCGTGATTTATTATCTCGTAGCGCTATAAAGTAGCAAACCGCACAGTACGAGTACTATATTATGTTGGGCTATGCAGAAACAATTGGAAAACAGGATCCCCAAGGTACCTTGATGCCAAACTCCACCCTTCCAGGAAAGTGCTTCCCGATCCCTAAACATGTCAGGCAGAGCCTTGGTGTGGCGCTTCAAGTTACCTGCCATATTACCTCTGTGGTTTTTCGCTTACTTGACAGGCCAGGACTGAGATACAGGTATATGTGGTGCCTCACCATACCGCACCGATACAGCAGCCGCAAAAACAATATTGGTTTCACGCCTTTCGCATAGCTTTTCTCGGGCGCTATCAAGGCCTAACCGCGGCGCTGCTTTAGCACCAGCACACCCCCGCTTTTCTTCAGTCCCCGAGGAATACCATCAACTACGCATATTCAACAACCCCTCCCCCACAACCGAGCAAGCAGCATCGAGCGGAAGATGTCTCAATATTCCATCAACGATAATAGTAACTGCTTCAATTACAACGCCTTTACTAGTAATAATACCGTGACCTATAATCTTCTCAACGATCGGTCTCAACTCCTAACTTGGCTATCGCCCCTAGAGCCCAGGCTGCGGCACCGGGACATTCAAGGGCGCCGTGTCGAGAATGTGGGGGAATGGCTAATACAAACTCAAGAATTCAGAAGGTGGTGTGATCAGAGTAGGGAAGGTGAAGACGATAACGCGGTCCTGTTCTGTTATGGAGATCCGGGGGCCGGCAAGACATTTATCAGGTAACAAGGATTCTCCTCGGAACAGAGAAGGAAGAGAACAAGTGCTAACAAGCCGCGATATCAGCTCGCTGGTGGTGGACAGGCTTTGCGACCAGATGAGAGGACAAAGGGTCGCCGTTACATGTTTTTACTATCACTTCGCCGCCCGAAAGGAGCAGACTGCGGTAAGCATCCTGGGTTCCTTGGTGAAGCAGATAGTCCGCGGAATGGAAACGGTACCGGAGGAAATATCACGCGCCTTCCAAGACGAGAAAAAGGTCATCGGCGGACGGGAACCGCAACTTTCGGATGTCGTGAAGATGCTGCAGGCCATCACATCTTCACAGCCCACATTTATCTGCATTGACGCTCTAGACGAATGTGCGGCAGTGCAACGAGTTAAGGTCCTTGATTCACTCCGACAAATCCTTGAAAAATCCCCGAACACTCGGGTATTCGTGACCGGAAGGCCCCATATTCGAGCCGAGATCGAAAAGCGCCTTGCTGGACAAGTGATAAGTATATCCGTAGCTCCCACTAGAAGCGATATCACCAGATATCTTCGTGTTAGACTTGCCGAGGATGAAACTCCGGAGGCCATGGACGAGAGCCTAGAGGCGGAGATTCTTCAGAAGATTCCCGAAAATATATCGGAAATGTGCGTAGGGCAATAATACTGACAACCCCACTTCACATTACCCGCTAATAGATATATCTAGATTCTTACTGGTTTCCTTAAATATCGAAGCAATACTACAAGAATCGACAATCTATCTGATACAAAAAAGGCTCAACGAAATGACGGACGGACTCAGGTTGGGAGATGCTTATGGTGCGACGATAGAACGGATAAAAGCCCAGGGTGGGGATAAATCGGGACTCGGGATGGCAGCCTTGATGTGGATCAGTCACGCGGAACGGCCATTGCAAGCGGATGAGCTCTGCCACGCCCTAGGAGTCGAACTAGGCTCCACGGATTTCAACGGCCGCAACGTCCCCTCGATTTCAACATTATTGAGCTGTTGTCAAGGGCTCATCACTGTGGATAAGGGAGAATCGATTGTGCGACTGGTCCACCTTACCCTCCGGGAGTATCTTTCCGCTCATCCCCACATTTTCAGTAGACCCCACTCAACCATCGCAGAAATCTGCTTAACCTATCTGAATTCCCACCAGGTCAAAGCCTTCTCGGCCGATCCCCCCCTCGATACCCGAGGGATGCCCTTTCTTGAATACTGTTCTGTATACTGGAGAGTCCATGCGAAAAGGTGAGAATATTTGTATCTAAGTCACTTGCACTTGTGATAGTGGAGTAGACCTGGTGAACAAGATATATCTTTAAGACTCATAGATTAATCCAAGCTTGCATGCTCTTCTAACTGAAAGGAAAAATACACCCCTATATATATACCCTTCTATGGTTATGCAAACACTGACTCATACCAAGGAAATCTATCTATCCTGCTAGAATCTTCTAGCATAACAATAGGTCATGTGGCTGTGTCACATGACCGACACAGTCACGCCACCGTACAGGAATGAGATACCGTATTTTTGAACAAAAGGGAACTCTCGGATTCCGCGAAATCACTTGCACTGGAGCTGTTTCAGGAGTATGATGGCCACATATCCATCCGATTGCTTTTAAAACGAGTACGTTATTTGCCTCTCGGGTACTCTGCTACCCTTTCCCCGTTCAGTGGACTACACTGCGCATCGTTCTTCCGAACCGTTGGCGTTGTAGCTGGTTTGATAGAAATGGAATGTTACGATATCAATGAAGGAGATTTTTCGGGGTGCACACCGCTTGGATGGGCTGCTCGTAATGGACATGAGGGAGTGGTGAAAATACTACTCGGGCAGGAAGAGGTCGACCCCGACAAGCCAGATAATCTTGGCCAAACACCGCTCATGTATGCCGCTCAGTATGGACATGAGGGAGTGGTCAAAATACTACTCGAGCGGGAAGAGGTCGACCCCGACAAGCTAGATGATGAGGGCCGAACACCGCTCTTGTATGCCGCTTGGTATGGACGTGAGGGAATGGTCAAAATACTACTCGAGCGTGAAGAGGCCAACCCCGACAAGCCAGATAATAGGAGCCAAACACCGCTCATGTATGCCACTCAGTATGGACATGAGGGAGTGATGAAAATACTACTCGAGCGTGAAGAGGTCAACCCCAACAAGCCAGATAATTTCGGCCGAACACCGCTCTTGTATGCCGCCGAGTATGGACTTGAGGGAGTAGTGAAAATACTACTCGAGCGAGAAGAGGCCGACCCCATCAAGCCCGATCCATTCGGTCGAACACCGCTATCACTCGCTGAGGGGTCTGGCTATCCGAAGGTTGTAGCGCTGCTACAGTCTTACATAGCGGCAGCCCCCAGCACCATTTGAGGCCTAGGAGGCACCACCTCGTGGAACTCACCGCCGTTCCCTCCTTCCCAGAGTATGTTCCAGGAGTTGTCTTTGGGCGCCATCCCCTGTAATCGAAGGAATCCTCAGGGATGGGAATGCACATATATATCATACCTGCCTGAACCCCGCTTGGGAGTCGAGTGAGGATTTATGAGTTTCTATTTACGTGGGGCAGTAGTAGTGTTTAGTCCGTAGTAGGGGGGGCAGTGGTTTCTATTGTTGTTGGAAGATCCGGTTTATAGCTTGCCGTTTTTACCATCATATTTAATCTTTCTCTAGGTGTAAATTATTCCCAGAGCGCTTTTTTCTTTTTTCTTGTATAGGGTTTTTTTTCTTCCCCCTGCACAACAGATAAACTATGTACAGAATATTTCTTTAGATAGAAGTGCTGTAATATACAGCGCAATAGTGCAATGATTTGCGAGGCGGTTGTGAACTCTATAGTAACGGTAACGGTACTGTACAGTACAGTATCTACGACAGGGCACTTGTTACTATAGATTACATGGCTTAAGGGATAGTATGTCATCGTACTTAGCAAGCACCTACTAGCCACCAACGCTATAAGGCGTGAGTATGCAGAGTGTGCAGGGGGGGGGGGGTAGTAGATCGGCTTTTCAGCCGCCTCGCCATCCAACCAATGGCATGAAGAATTCCAGCAGAGAAACCAGCAAGATGTACTGCAACCTAGCCGGTATTCAGAGACCACAAAACTCTCCCCCTTGAAGCTGCAGTAACGCCGCCGAATTCCCAATGCCCCAATCTTATACCTTGCGGGATTGGCTAGAAGCAACATCTCCCGAGGGCTCGGCCAAAGGCTACCCCGTGATAAACAAGCTCTTTCCCGATCAATATAAGAACGCATCAAGGAGAAGCAAAGTGGGCCCTTCAGCTTCCATAATGGGGACGCCATAATCCACGTTAAAGATAAGTGGAATAAAAGAGCAATCAGCGCCTTACGTCCCCATCAACCAGTGCACTGGAAGGGCGGTGAGAAGGAAGTTAGACGAAGGGGGGGGGGGCGCCCTCCCCTCTTTTGTACGATACGATATTAGTTGAATAAGAACTAGTACCATATCACGTGCGATAGGCAGCCGTGCGAATCGAGTTTACATAGCAGTATAAGTGAGTAAAGGTCTGAAAATTATCGTGACGGGCATCTAGTGCCCGAGGACCTTGCCCAGGACTATTGCTCAAGTTCACCTCCGGGAGCATTCTCAGCCACCACTCAGATGAGAAATAAAGCTCTTTCAGACGATAGGGTGGATAATTCTCTACTTATTAATAGGGAGAAGATAGGATGATATCAAATTTTTATCGATAGCGGGGTTTAGGAGCAGGTTAAACGTTTGGTAGCAGGTCCGGAAGGTCCGGGACATGATAATTACCACTAATTCCTAGACAAAAATAGTTAACGGATATTCGCCGATTGGTTAACTACTATTGAGGCTGGTCCTGGTGAATTGACACCCTATATTCTCAGCCTAAATGAATGTCTACTCGTACCAACCGGAGAGGCGGCAAGGGAAGCAATAACAGTGCCCAGCCGTACAGCACAGACAAAACTAGGATCCAGTCAGCACCATCTAGACCCCCGAGTCTCCTTTTGATCGCCATCAGCAGCTCTTCGTAGCCCACACACACTCTCTCATTAAAACCCGGGCAATCTAGGGAATACGTCGACAGCCCTTGTTAAATCTGAGTAGGCCACTTGCCTTTACCCAAAAGATATTGTGAAGCCTTTGTTCTATCATAGTAGACATATCATGCCCGGGTGCGATATGGGGCTTTTTCCAAAGGCCCTAACAAGTGGTCTAGAGATAGGAACCAAGGTTTATACACACCCACATCCGCCCAGCCCATAGAGGGAAAATCCGATTATAAATCCCGCGCTCCGTTCCCTTCTTAATGTCTTCCATGACGTTTATTCACCCTGTGAAGTCGACATTCGGAGAACAGGAGACCATCCGGCGAGGGCCTGACCCTACTCCGGAATCTGTGTGGATAATTAAAATTAGACCTGCAATGAGTTGAGTTGGTGATTGTACGTTTATCACCGCTACCTGCCTCACCGCCCTCACTGCCGGACCGGTAATGATCATCGCTACTTACGACACCAAAGCCATTGACATTCCGACCATAACTTAGTCATCCACAACACTCCACTTGGGGGTATATTTACTCATGCCGGCGCCCAAATAGTTTAGATTTGCTAGCAAGCTCATTTCCCGCGAGAGAGCTAGGTCGACCAACCCGAACCGTAGGGCCACTCGCCTCCATCCCAAGATCGCCGTCACAAGTGAGGTGTAGAACAGGTTTCACAAAGGCCGGGGGGGGGGGGTGGGAAACGTCAGAATCAAGAGCTATCTAACAAATGCCGGAACTAGAGAGTGGCGGTCTATTTCCTTGTCTCCTCCAACTCATAGAATAATGATAGTATACCAGTAGGCAGCTTTGGAGGCTAGACGCAAAGTTTTTCCCTATCAGGGGGCAAAAGTGGTGAACAAACCCCGAACAACGTAAAAGAGATTTCGTGAGGACAAACCCTTGGTAGACAAAGGCCCCACCATCGAGGTCTGTGGATGGAGACTCGGAAACTTGGGGGAAAAGTGAAGATAAGGAGCGGGGTCGGAGCAGGTCTCCGACGAAGGACGTCAGTACTCGGCTCTCATCCGCCCGGCGGACCCGTGCGGCACATGGAAGGTTACTGACAAGGCCACACTCGAGAGCTCAAGTGTCAACGCTTGCTCCTGTAGGCGTTTTCTCGCCGTAGTTTTTTTTTTGCTCGTTCAGGTTATATGAAAACTTCCCCCTCTTCCCCGTTTTTTGCGGACGGTGGGAGTCCGCTCCCAGCAAGAAAGAAGAAAAAACAGCATAATGGTAGATCGCAGGCATGGGCAACAACCTTGGCGGAAGCCCTGGACATGTTTTTGTTTCTTCCGGGACAGCACATCATGCACCACCGGGAAGGGATCATTCGTTATGCCGCACAAGCAACGCTACCACCCAACAGCACAATACTTGAATGAAATAATTGTGTCACGGGGAAAGGTCTGAATGGCTGTGGGATGACCAGCAGATAGCGCAGCGGTATAGTAAGAGAAGAATAGCTCTGCACTTTGGCAGTGTGTGAGAGAGGTTGATCAGAAACTTCATTGCCTTGTTTATCCCCTCACTTTCTAAATCAACTGTACGGATAGGAGTATAATATGTAAAACTTAATCGATGCCCTCCTATCCTTCCATGGATCGCCGCACATATATCTCTCTTCCCCAATGCGCATCCCTATCCCCCCGTACGCTCCCGCCATAACACAGGAAAGGCATGCCCGGAGAGAAGACTCCCCTCTAAGAAATATTCCTACTTTGTTATGCCAATATCCTCCTACTCTCCACCTAGTATATCTTCCCAAATACCCAGCACAAATGAAGCCCGATCACCCCCCAACCTAGCAATGTTGCTGATGAGTGACTTGTAGTGATAATCCATGACTCAATATTACCAATCAAGAGTCAGCCTAACCCAAACTGGTATTCCAAAACTACAAGTATACCGGTAATGGCCAACTCTACTCAAGTATATCATACCTCAAATATCAAAAGCACCCCAGTGCACTCTCCCAACCCAACCTATAGAGGAGGATTAAATCCGGCTTAATATTCACACCATCCAAACTCCTCACCGGTTCCTCCCCCTAAACAGGGCAAGATCGCTGGAAATTCTTCCGACCAGAACACAATAACGGTCTCAGCCCTATCACCCCTCCCATCTCAACCTCGTGCTTGAAGAATGGTATGATATAATATCATATGATAGCATGCCATATTCCCAACAACCAAACAATATACCCACCTGCCCACTCACCCACGCATCCCCTCCATGAAAGAATAAAAATAAAAATAAAAGTACCACAAAAATGCATGATATATCTATCTACTCAACTATGATACCCAACCTATCAATCGAGTAACACCACATATGCCAACAATCCTCATTCGTGCAATATCCCGAATCGACAAGTGCACTCAATCGGAATCTGCGTGGCATCCCGTCCAATATTTGCACCTCCCCGACTCGCAGCTCCGACGTTCGTCACCCCGTGCAGGGTGGAAATGCAGATTGTCCAACCACCCACTGGCCCCGACGATTCAGATCTGGGTTTTTTTTGTTTTTTTTTTCCTTCATTCTTTTTGCGGTTGCGGGTTGATGCTTGTGATATTGCATAATAATGCATGTGCACTTGTACAGCATACTCGTGCGTGTTGAAACGGTTTTTTTTTTTATAAACCCCC
>PYWC01000076.1:609528-646455 GCA_003182015.1 Tuber magnatum | reverse complement strand
TTTTTTTTTTTTTTTTCCCTATTTATTTTTATCTTCTCAAGAGGCATACTTTGGGAGTTTATTTGGGGCAAAATTTCTTTTTTTTCCTTTTAATGTTAACTTGACTTGTCCGCGCGACGGAACGGGGAGCAACGCGCTACAGTATAATATGATACTGTACTTGGCTTTCACCCTAACCCCTGCGTATATGAAATATTTTTATTTATTTTGCTTTTTCTGTTTGGCTAGTTATGGATACTTGGTTGGCACTTTTTCTTCGCATAATATGATAGGCTTTCCAATTCGTCAGTAATTGGGATAATAGATGGCTCTTAATTTACTTTCCCTCTCTCCCCTCCCTTCCATACATCTATCTATCCATCACTCTGGCACAAGCAATTACTAGTAAAAACCGTTATCTTTGACCCGACAGGGCGCAACATAACCATGCAGAACAAAAAAAAAATTAAAAAAGAAAAGAAAAGAAAAAAGAAGGAAAGCAAAGGAAATACTTGTACAGCGCCTGTGCCTTCTCATACATGCCGCAGGCAAACTCCCACCTACCCGGCGCCACCGCTGTGAGCCTAACGGACCACCCATCCACCCATCAGGCCAGCCCAAGACAAAAAGCAGCCGGCCGCAAGCCACAATGTCAAGGTCCACCAACCAACCCATCACGAAAGGGGAGGAAAGAAAGGGAAAAAGAGAGAGAGAGAAAGAAAACCTAGCGGGGAACGGTTCTGTCCTAGTACTCGAGTATACAAGTAGTATCGTTCCAGCAGTGCACTTTTACAACACAATTCAATTCCACCTGTACAGTACTGTACACTACAAGTACACACAGCACGAGGAGAGAGAAACTCGATCAAAGACCCAACCGACAACGAAAAAGAAAAAATGAAAAAAATGAAGCCAAGAAGAGAAAAGGGGAGTGAAAAAAAAAAATGAAAAAGAAAAAGAAAAACCGAAGGGAAAAATTGAGGCTCTACAGTACGGCAAAGTATAATAAGTAATCTAGGTATGTACTGTACGGTACTCGAGTACTCTCGAGTACTATACCGGTAGAGAGGAGGAAGGGGGAGGGGGGGGAAGCATGTGAGCGGCTCATATACGAGTACTATAATAGTACTAGTATAAGTAAAGGAGAAAAATGTTTCCCTTTCCATCCTATCGTACCGTACCTGTACGAGTACAGTACAGTACTAGTATAGTATGTACCTCTGCGGGATCCTTCGGGAATGCCCGGGGTTGGCTGGCCGTAGCGAGGTATGATACCGTACGATATGATAACCCCGTGGTAGTGGCGTAAAGGTATGCGAGGCACTCCGCTCTGCATGGGTGAGGTGAGGTGAAGTGAAGTGAGTTTGGTATCATAAGGTCTGGCCAGGTCAGCCCTAAGGGGTATGTATGATACAGTACTGGTAAGAGATGGTGAGTGGCTGGGTGGGTGTAAGTACTCTACGAGTACTATGAATAGTGCAAGTATTGCGAGTTACGCATCTGTCCATGGGGGGAGGAGGAGGAGGAGGAGGAGGAGGAAGAAGGGCTGTAAATTCGGTAGATGGTGGACTCGTATCGTGTTCTGCGGAGCTATAGTATGGTCTAGGTTCGGATCGGGTGATTCGGGGGTTCCGGGGCTGTGTACAGTACGGTACTGTAGGGAACTGAGCTGGGTTTCTGGATTGGAGATGGGAGAGCGGTGGAGAGTGGTAGTATCATGTGTATCGCCGGGACAGGACCAATAACGTGCACTGCCGTACTGTATGGCCTGTGGCCATTGGGCGGATCGGTACGGTAGTGTACTGTACAAGTAGATGCGAGAACTATACCCGCAGCTGTGCAGTTACTGCCTGTGTTATACCAAAGCGAGCGAGAGCGATATCAGAGTGCGGATAGAGGGAGGGATCATGGCGATTGAAACCTGGGAATGTAATTGGAAAGATATCTGGCGGATCGCAAACTAGGTAATACATTGGCTAAAGGGGGGAGGGCCCTATTCGGCACGCCACAAGGACGGCATTTTTCTTCTTTCTCCTTTCCTTTCGCCCCGACTCTTTACGGTGTTTTCTCGCAAATTTCTAGCATCTTTCCCGAGTACGAGTGCTATTTTCCTTGTGGCACGATTTGCAGATCTCCTAATGCACTTTCATCTTCATCGGAATGGTCACTGGAGTCTGGGTATGGCTTATTTTCCGCTCTCTGGTCAGAGACCCTTCGAGTGTAGGGGGAGATAGCGTGCTGGTACAAGTACAACTTTCGAGAAGAGCGGCAAAAAAAAAAAATTGAAAAAAATTTATATTGTGGCGTGCAGAATATGGTCCCAATGTTTCTGCCGCAAAATGGGCATTTCACCGACACTTTTTGTCCAGGGACTGCACTGTACCTCACAGCTGTAGGGCAGTGTAGTATACCGGTGCCTAGGTACGAGTACCGTATTATATATGGTACAGTACACCACTGAGGAAGAAACGTGGACGCCCCAAGGACCCACCCTCACCCATACTTTCCAAATCTAGCATCAAACCAAGAACGCACCTGCCTCTTGTCTCACCCAATCTGGAAATTTAAGACACGGCTGTCAATTTGACGTGCGTGAACATGTCCTTGAGCTGTTCCTTCTCCTTCTCCTTCTCCTTCTCCTTCTTCCTGTCTTGTCTTGCCCGGTTCGGTCCCGCTCCGTTTTGCTTTTGGTTTGTTTTGTTTCCATTTTTTTCATTGTTTGTCGTGGTGTCGCAACCTTCTCGTACGGCGCCGGTAGCGCCCGAGTGCCAGAGTCGATAGTTTATGGTGTTGATTAAGATAGGGTACAAGTAGCCAGAGAGACGGAGGATAGGGAGATGGCGGGCTTGCGGCAATGCCGGTGGTGGGAGGGTATGATATAATATCATAGATAAGATAGAGTTTCCGAGTGGCTGGGTTGCCTGGATGGGGACTAAAGCATGATACTGGGTATCATGCTGCAAGCCTAGCACCTATGGCTAGGTTGGGTGATGCTGACAGCTCCCTCACTCATTTGCGAATTAATCAACTTAAGCGAGATCCCACTCTTTTGTGGAATGTTTTATCGCTATCGTTTTCCCCTTCCTCTAGCCAGTATCACCATCGCACTCGCACAGTCACTGGTACAACATACCGGTACAGTACCGCGCCCAACATCCTATTTGTTTATGATTTTCAAAATCCATTCAAGGTACCCCTGAATTTTTCCTCCCTTCCTCCCTTCCCTTCCTTTCTGCATCTCACCATACCACGCTGCGGGAAGCGAAGGGAAAAGAAAAAGGGAAGGAAGGGAAAAAGGAAGAAGAAGAAAAAGAAGAGAAAAAAAACAAAACAGAAGAAACAGAAAAGGCAATTCAATCACACTTCGGGCACCACGCACAACGGGTAAATCCTCTTGCTCTCTGTCTCACCTTAGCGAATCTTGCGCGCGCGCGTGCACGTGCGCTCCGCATGCGCTGCCCACTGTAGCGACAGGGAAGGGAAAAAGGTGTCAAGCACACTCGCTCCGCAGTCGTTCCGGACGGATCTGAGTCTTTAGGTTAACGCTGGCTCGTGCCTGATTCAGGTGCTCGGTACTTGCACTTTGCCCTTTTCTGAGAGAGCTGTGAGACATGAGTTTTGTTAGCGTACGATACCGGCTATATTGAGTTCAATATAGTTCTGGGTTGTGCTCGGGACGTGCGGGTTTTGCTCTTCTTCTTCTTCATATGGTGGGTCTGGTTTGGTTTGGGCTGACTCGTGAAGNCTCTAGGCCCGGCTCGATGCCGGGGTCTACCTCTGGTTTCTCTGCTCCGGGGTTGAATGTTCCTCAGAGGTACTTCCACTCTAGAAGGGTGAAGCCCGGGGAAGTACAGCAGCCTTGGAAGGACAAGAAAGATCCCAGGGAAAAGTGGGTCACTATAATACCTTGCGTCGGGTTTGCTGTCGGGCTCGCTATCGCGGGGTTTTTGGTCTGGCATGGGGTTAGTAGCGTTGTTAATCACAAGTACTGCCCTGTGCTCACGGAGGATTGGAGCAATGGGTTTGACGAGAAAATTTGGACGAGGGAAGTTGAATGTGGTGGATTCGGGTATGTTTCAAGCGCCGACATACACCTCCGGACATCAATTGCTAACAGACAACAAAAAAAGAAACGGACAATTCGATTACACCACCAACAGCGAGGAAAACTCCTACGTCAAGGATGGCCGTCTACACATTCGCCCAACCCTCCAGGATGAGAAATTGATCACGACGGACAACATCATGAACCTCACGGCAATGGGCATCTGCACCTCCCCCCTTCTGAAGAACTGCGTCTCGGGCACAAATAGTACTAACGGTACTATCATCAACCCCGTGAAATCCGCACGCATCAACTCCCGCAAAGGCGCCAGCATAAAGTACGGCCGAGTGGAAGTCCGCGCACGCTTCCCGGAGGGCAAATGGCTCTGGCCGGCGATCTGGATGTTGCCCGTGGAAGAAAAGTATGGGCCCTGGCCCGCCTCCGGGGAGATGGACATCGCGGAGAGTAGGGGAAATGATTGGAAGTACGCTCAGGGCGGAAACGACATTATCAGTTCCACCCTGCATTGGGGCCCCGACCCCGCGAACGATGCTTGGTGGAGGACGAATGTTAAGCATAGGGCTTCCCACACTAGCTACTCCGCCACTTTCCATACTTTTGGGATCGAGTGGAGCGAGAAGTACATCTTTACCTACGTCGACTCTAGGCTTTTACAGATCCTCTACACGAACTTTCAAACGAGGCTATGGGATCGAGGGAACTTTCCGCTCGCAAACGAGAACGGCACCAGATACATCGACCCCTGGTCCCAGACGGGGCGCGAAAACACCCCATTCGATCAGGAATTCTACCTGATCATCAACCTCGCGGTTGGGGCCACAAGTGGCTGGTTCGAGAACGGAAAGGACAAGAAACCCTGGGTCGACGGCAGCCCCACCGCGGCAAAGGACTTTTGGGACGCCAGGGACGAGTGGAAAAAGACGTGGAAGAGCGATGGGGAAATGGTGGTTGAGAGCGTGAAAATGTGGAAGCAATGTGGTTGATTTTTTTTTTTTTTTNGGATTGTTGGTTTGTTGCTTAGTTTGTCAGTAAGAAGGGATGGGTGATGATTTGCTGGAGGGTGAGAGTTCTCGCACTTTTGCTGCACTGCAGCGCACTGTGGCGCAGGGAGACTTCCGTGTGGATGCACTGGTCTGTGTGTTCCTGGCTCATCCTCTCCCCTCTCCTCTTGCTACAGTGCAGTGCGAATGAGGGACCCGAGATGGGGGAAGGAAAGGGAGAGTATCCGGGAATCCGGGTTCTCCACGACGTGATGTCCGATGCGATGATGGACTTGGGATGGCATTTTCCCACTATTACAGCACCTGTCTTTCGGGCGGGTTTGATGCATAGTCGTTCGGCTATGGTTCTCACTCCCCTCCCAATCGCGCTCGTACCATGGGAAGTGAAATTGCCCCGCGGATTTTGTTCGGACAGGCCACCTTGCCCCAAGGGGACTCGTTTATCCCGCCGTGTTAATAATACCTGCGCTGCAATATACCTAGTTCCTTGTTCGAAGCTGATTGCCTGTGTCTATAGCGTGGGAAAATTATGATGATAAAGATGGTCCATATTCTTTTTTTAATATCCTGGTGAGTTTTCTGTGGGAAGCTGACAGCGGTACGGTCAGAGATTAGAATACCCGAACGCAGTCATGGTTGGTCGACTTGGATTTGCACGGTACCGGCACTGCACACACAGGAATCGGTGTGAGCGATATTTCTTGCTGGCTGGAAGCACCAGGGGTTCCGATGGAATACGAATAGCTATTCTACAAACACTGCACATACCAGCACCAATCCTCGTAGGTACCCTGGGCTCTCTCTTCCTTAAAACTCCGTTCCCCTGGTTATCTTTGTTTCCTCTCGGCTTTCCGAGGATGTAAGGGTCGTTTCGGAGGTGGAATACGGTATCCTCTTCACCAAAAATCTTCCCCTTCCCCTTTGCTCGTTTTTGCACGGCTGGGCGGCTCTGTTTTGGATAGTGCTCCTGCTCTCGCCCCTGCCGACTCCGGCCGCTGGACTTAATTTCATGCATTGACCAAGGGGCGTTTTCCCTTTTTGGATCTCTTTTGCCTAATGGTGGTGCCATCTTTGGCTTTCTGGTATTCTGATGGTTTGGTGAAGGGCTGACTACTAGTACTGGCAAAATAAGGTGAAGGTCTGTTGGTCGATAACCTTTTTCTCTCTTCCTGATATGGTAGTCAGCTGTCGTCCATTGGGAAGGGACATGCTTGTGACGCTTGTTCGAGTAATTCGCGGCTCAGCAGGCTCTGTCCCTGATCGCTTCAGGGGCCCACCTACGGTAGTACTAGTACTCGAGTACAAGTAGTTGGAGGGAGGTTGGTGGGTAGAGGGAGAAGGGGGGGGGGGACAAAACGAGGATTCCCCACCGCGCAGAATCGGAATTGTGGCACCATAATATATTCCACAGATGCTGTAAGATTACTAGCGCAGTACAACATACCTCGCCACATTTTACCGTGGCCGCTCGAGTACTGTACAGCACCAGGATGATATGGATTTCGCGATTTGGGGAATAGTGGCGAAATCCGTACCAAGACCTGCTAATTGACATTAACCCCTTGGAAAAATCACTCCCGGGAGGGCTAAGCGTGCTGTGAGAAAAGTTAACCGGGTGTTACAACCCTTCCTCGACGACAGGAGTGTGCTACCACTTTCCTTTTTTTATAGATCCGCCTGCATGAATGAATCACGGTGCTCAATTCCTCCCACAACTCAATTTAAGTGCTCTGTGGTACGGGAAACTCGTTTAGTTCTGTTTTCCCTTATGGGTAGGCTAGGTCAGGCTCTCGGTGTTGGCCCTTTACCTTCCCTTCCGCTCCTGGTCCTCCTCTCTTGGATTTCTGTCCTCGATACAAGTATGATACTTGTACGATGGAGAGTAAGCCAATTGATGCCCCGGGTACATTTGCCACGCTTAATATATCCATCGAACGTATCCATCGGGTGCCAGGAAGCAACATTGTACCGTCACACAATCCATACCCGCGAGACTGTTGGGGTGTCTGAGTGTACCGTTAGATCATTGGTTAATGCGAGTTATCGGGCTGCTAGCTCGCTCGATCACTCACTTTTTTTTGGGGGGGGGAAGGAAAAAAGGAAAAAAAAGGCTCCGATGATTTCGGTATAGTTACCGTATAACAGTATCTATGGAAGGCGTGTGCGTTTATGTGATAATGCGTGGGTGCGGGTGCTCTAGATGCTGGATGGGAAAATGTGGGTTGGAAATGGGGGTTGGGGTTTTTCGGTGTTCCAGATACTTGTACTCGAGTACTGTGCCAGTACGAGTACTAGTACACATGGCTGTGAACAGTGCAGCTGTCTTCCTGAGCATGGCCCAGGACGTCTCGAGGTTCTTTTCTTTTCGGTTGGGCGAGGTGCGGGTACAAGTACGATCACGGTATGTCCCATCCGCTGAATAAAGATAGAGGAAGTGAGTGAGTGAGCGAGGGAGTGGGCGAGAGATGAACACACACGCAGCCGGATTTACGTTTTCATACACTTGTATCACTATGAGGTGTCGCCGTGTGCGATGCGAGTGGATGAGCGGGCATGGCGATATACAGATTGTGACTTAAATGAGTTACGCAGGTATCATGAGAGTTCGAGTCCCCGACACCACTGGGGACTCCGGGCCAGGATGTTCAAGACCCATAAAGTTTCACAGGAGAAGCGAATGGATGTGAGAAGTGGAGGGAAGAGGGGGAGAGGGAAGACTAGCCAGCAGGCCAACCAGTTCAGCTCAATTAAGACAGTCTTCGAGGGAACAGCGAGACATAGTCAAGCGCACAATCAAGCAAACACCCGCCCCGCCCTGCTCACACGCCGAAGTAATCTCGAAGAGATATGCCGTACGCCGACGCCGCGCCAATACACATGAAGTAACCAAACCCCCCCCCCACACACACCGCAAACTACTTCCTCCCATATCATTCCTCTTGATTTCTCTTCCTTCTTCCCTCCCCTCCCCTCCCCTCCCCTACCCTCTTCCTCCTCATCTATTCGACCACCCACACACTCTCCTCCCGGAGTCAAGATAGTTCAGCGAGAGCGGTTCATCGAGAATTGGTGGTCGTCACCTCCCATAGACGGGCTATACAATCCCCGGTTTCCCTCCACTGTTCCTGAGGGGAGGAATTGGATTACGTCGGGTGGTCGAGGCAATAATCTTGATAAAGAGGACGATAACCATCGGTTTCCTCTTCGCCGCAAAAAGGAAAAATCGTTTAACGGCCCATGCCGAAGCTCCGACTATCGTTCGCCGCAGTTTGTCCCTCTACCTTCTTCCCCAGAGACTAGACCCGGGCATCTCTCTTCGCTGTTGACGGAGCAATTCATACGTCGGAACTAACCCACATCGAATCATTTGTTTTACGGCTGCCAAGGATAAGACCCTCTTCCACTTGTTAACGGCCGCACAATAAATTCCCGCTCTCCTCCCGGTTCAATTCTTGGGAAACCATTCATTCGCTGTCACCCTCGTTCTTTCTCCGCTGTTTGATTTTTCTCTCTCTTACCACCATTTCGGCTTGTTGTCAAAGGGAACGGCGGATCGAAATAGCCAACCAACACTTGATTCGGGTTGGTTGTCTCGTACGACCTCTTCTTGCCTCTCTATAATGGGGATCGGAGACTACTTTCGTGCAAAGCCAGCCAGCGGCAAGGCTCCCGCGGGAGACCCAGCTGCGCCTTCCCAGGCTGATCATGCCGCCGAACTCAGGCCGCCACTGTTCCCTCCCTCGGGCTCCGAAACCGCTTCTGGCGAGGCATCTTCTAGGTCTTCAGCTATCATGATTGATGACATAAAACATCAGGTTATGGTTAGCTATTTGTACCAACAACAGTCGAGCCAGCTTTGGGTCAACCCTAACCCACCACCTGGCCAATCCAATGCGAGTGAGGGCGTTTTGCTGAGGAAGAGTAAAGGGCAATATATGGCTTGCCCAGCCTCATTGTCGAACAGCCTTCTTGCCGAGGCCTGTTCGGCGTTGAATGTCCACGTATGTTTTTAGAGGCGCCCAGGAATTCCCGCAGGCCAATTTGCCATTGCTAATGTTCCGGCAACTTTGAAATCCGATAGGTTGCTATGACTGTTAGTTCCAGAGTCATCAAGACGTTTCTCCAATGGTCTCCCGATGCGATAGACGTCCCCCTCATGAACGGACTGCGTATTCAGATCGTTCCGACAATTGCCGATCTCCCAAGGGCGAGGAAGCTTCAGTTCGCCGCATTCGTAGCTAGAGAGGCTATACTTGTGGTCTGGGATGACGATCCGCTTAACATTGTTACTCGTGCAAAGTTCATTGAGAATGAGTTGATGGCATTGGTGTGGAAGACACCGGAGGTCGAGGAGGTGGAATTGGCAAAGACGGAGTTGGGCCCTAATGTGGTGGAGGTTATCGATGAGGAATCCGGGGAAGTCTCTGGATATCGGGAGATGCGCCCGACAAATCTGCTGAATACCATCTTGGTCGCCTTCACACTAGCGCTCATCATAACTACCCTTGGGGCCGGGTATAGACAGATTGGGATTGAAGTTGCGGTCGATGGGAACATGTTGAGACTTGCATTCGTCGCCCTGACACCGATTCAGATATTCTTCACATTGGTAGGTCTTGCCCCTGCTGAGGGAATAGCTGCATTTCTAACCCGATTTGTCGCGCATAGTTCTTTGGTCAGGTCATCATAGGGTGTACCGCTCAATGCATCGGCCCGGTATCTCAGCTGTCCTATAACTCCAAGTACTATTCCGCGAGGCCTCCTCCGCGTATCCGCTCTGGTCCGCTCCCCCACATCACCATCCAGTGCCCTGTGTATAAGGAGGGCCTCTCCGCGGTTATTATTCCAACAATAAAATCAATCAAACAGGCCATCAGTACGTACGAGCTCCAGGGCGGCACGGCCAATATCTTGATCAACGACGATGGGCTGCAGGTTTTCAAACCTGAAGATGAGCATCTTCGGAAGGAAAGGATAGACTTCTATACGGATCATAACATTGGTTGGGTCGCTAGGCCCCCACACGAGAAGGGTGGTTTCCAGAGAAAGGGCAGATTTAAGAAGGTGAGGGAAACCAAGTTCTCGTCTGTCCCTTCAAAATCGCACTGCCTCTCCTTGATGCGGGGGTGGGAGGGGTCGGGTGAGGAGTGAGGTGAGGTTGATTTTAGCCTCAACCCATCTTTTCAGCTCGTCCCACCTCGTTTTTTATCGTTCCCCGCGCTCCATACTTTATTTTTCATGGCCTCATCAGATATATGCTTGATTATCTCAGTAGCCATGCGGGGATATTCCTGGCTATTTCGCAAACTTGTATTGCTTGGCAGATGTCGATCTTCAAATAATAATAGAAAGATGACTAATCATTTAATAGGCATCCAACATGAACTTTGCCCTAATGATCTCTTGTAAAGTCGAGGATAAACTCGCATTGATCGAAAGGGATGAGAATTGGACCCAGGCCAAAGAAGCTCGGGCTTATGAGGACTGCTTGAAGGAAGTGTTGGAGGAAGATGGACGAGCTTGGGCGGATGGTAACATCCGTGTCGGAGACTACATCTTGCTTGGTACGTAATTGAAAGTGATTGTCAACCAGGTTTGAGGGGGCTGTGATAGTTAATGAATTGTTATAGTTGATTCTGATACCCGTGTTCCTGCTGATTGTCTACTTGACGCTGCTTCTGAAATGGAACAATCTCCCGAGGTTGGAATTATGCAATACTCTTCTGGCGTCATGCAAGTTGCGAATCACTATTTCGAAAACGGAATTACTTTCTTCACCAATCTGATTTACACGGCTATTCGTTATACCGTTGCCAATGGTGATGTCGCTCCTTTTGTCGGGCATAATGCTATTCTTCGATGGTCCGCTATTCAACAGGTTTCCTACCGAGATGAGGATGGGTATGAGAAGTTTTGGTCCGAATCGCACGTGTCTGAGGATTTCGATATGTCTCTGCGGTTACAAGTTAACGGATACACCATCCGACTGGCTGCTTATACCGGTGAAGGATTCAAGGAGGGTGTCTCTCTTACTGTGTATGATGAATTGGCGCGTTGGGAAAAGTATGCCTATGGCTGTAACGAACTTTTGTTTCATCCGTTGAGATTCTGGCCCATCCGTGGACCCTTCACTCCTTTGTTCCGCAAATTCTTGTTCTCTAACATTCGTATGACGTCCAAGATTACCATCATCTCGTACATTGGAACGTACTATGCTATTGGAGCAGCATGGATCATGACGACGGCTAATTACTTTGCCATTGGTTGGTATAATGGGTATCTCGACAAGTATTATATCGACTCCTGGAAGGTGTGGTTTTCGATTGTCATTGTGTTCAATCTCTTTGGAAACCTGGCACTGGCAGTTATGAGGTATCGCACTAGGGAAAAATCCTTCTTGCCTTCTTGTAAGTATCTCTCTGTCGGTGACTGATAAAGTGATATCTAACATATTTGGTAATCAGTACTTGAAAACTTTAAGTGGATTTTTCTCCTTGGCATATTCCTTGGAGGCCTTTCGCTACACGTTTCCCAGGCACTCCTTGCCCACATGTTTGAGATCAACATGGACTGGGGATTCACCTCCAAGGAAGTCGAATTATCAAACTTTTTTATCGAAGTTCCCAAGGTCATGAAGCGTTTCAAGTTCTCGTTCGCCTTCTCAATTTTAGCAATTGTGGCAATGATCGTGCTTGCCACTGCATCCTTCGTTCCCCATAGTTGGGTCATCAAGGATTTTGTCGCCATCTTGCCTATGGCGACCGTGGCGGGCAGTCATCTGCTGCTGCCCATCGCGCTAAACCCTGCATTGATGACATTCCAGTGGTAGTTGATACTCCCACGGATTCTTGGGCACTTTTCGCAGTCTTTTCTCATTTTACTTTTCATTTTTTTTTTTTTACTTTTCCTCTTCCACTTTTACGAGCGATCATTAGTCGATAATGCAATCACGAGGTGTCTAATTTACGGCAGCAATGTTTCCCTTTTAATCCCTTGCTAAATACTAAAGTACAATTGCTGGAAGATCGAAGGCGATCTTCCGGTCAATATTAATTCCTCCTCTCAAACTTTCCTCCGCGGCTAATCTGCTATCCGCAACAGACGCAGGGCATATTTTTCAACTTTTACTTTTGCTTTCTTCATCAATCAGCATTTTCTCCTCTTAGCACATCTCTGTATCATTCTATTGGAGGTCCTTTAACTTTCTGCTTTCATCAATTTACTTCTAGGGTGCTCTTTTTTCCATTCAGGTGTGCAGTTACCGAAGTAGATGAAGATGCCTCTTTTTTTTCTTTTTCTTTCTCTTTTTTTTTTCCTTTTCATTATCTCTTCGGAATATTCTCACGCACGCAATGAAGTGGAATGGATATGGATGGCTGGAATGCATTTTTTTAAGGAAAAACTCGCAAAAAATCTTGGGAAACAAAACCACGCATATAAAATAGAATCCTCTCTCTAATAGCTCCTGATTTCTCTTGTTTGCTCTCCTAGCTCTCTCTACAAGTACATCACTGTACTGCTCCGCATCTCACTATAAGTACACTATAGCAAGCTCGATATAGCTCGTTCTCCAAAAAAGAGAAACTGCCCTACGTTCTCTTAGCATCACCCCCCAACTTGACTTCAGTTGCTTGCAATGTCGCAATGTCCAAACGTTTTTAAAAAGGATCGCTTTTGCACGCCGCCAATATGTGGCCATCCCGCTTCGATCTGGGCAGCATGCAGCGGTTCTTTTTCAAAAACGCTTCTACATTACGAGTGCCAGTACTCGTAGCATGCAAGTAGTAGGGGCGGTACCCGAAAACAGGGATCGTGAATTTGTACGAGCGCTCAGTCATGCAAGGATTCTTTACCACATGACCAATCCCCGTTTTCGGATACTGGTATCATACTTCGTGCCCGGTGCCTGCCTGCCTGCCGCGCAGGGTGCCCGATAGCTAAAAACAACTCCCCCGTTTCTTAGGTTTGCTTATTGGTATGTACTTATAAATTTAGTGCTTTCCGCTTCGGCACGAATTGGTGTGTATGCTACTGCTCGTCCCTCGCTAGAAAGTTCGAACCCTACGATACCAATACTCGCTCCCTGTTATCGCCGCGGAGCATCCGTTATCGATACCCTTCTGGCCATGATTGGTTTCCAACGTCCGGCGCCCGCAGCCACCTCGGGGCCAATTTGGCTCGCGAAATGCCGTGCAGTTGAGCGTGCTGGTCCACCCGTTTGTACCAAAACGGGTATCACATCCGGGGTACTGTATGTATGTGTGTGAGGATGTGTTTGTGAGTTGTGGCGGGCCGAATGGGAAGGGAGGAAGGAAGGAAGGAAGGAAGGAAGGAAGGAAAAGTAAATTTACCGTACTGTGCTGTACTGTACTAGTTCTGGGCGAGAAGTGCCGTACCGTATCCGAAAACGGGGATTGGCGGGTACTGTACATTGAGATAGGGAAAAATAATAATGATTCGAATTGGCGTGTATCTGGATGGGTGTCCGTGTGGGCTCCTTATTGGTATTTTCGGATACTCCTTGCTCGGGACGGGTAGGGAGGTTATGTACAGTACTGTACCAGTACTGTCCTCTGAGTTCTTAGTATGATACTTGCACCCCTGTTCTCCCCCGCCCCTTGAAAAGGACTGGTGTTGCCTCCTGCGCACGTGCAGTACGAGGGGCGACAGGAGGGATTTTGGTGGGATGCGATAATGGTCCTTTCTTCTTTTTTTTTTGGGGGACGTCGGGCGATGCGAGTGTCCTGGGCGAGGATGGTGCATAGCCAGCGAAGTAGGGTACCAAGGGTGGTATTTGCATGAGGTTGTCCTCGATCGTGAGTTTCTATTGTAACTATAATTATTATGCGCTTCCGGCGGGCTGATATCTTTTCGACTAGATCTTCGTACCAACTTTTATTTAATACAAACGAGTATCATAAGTGCCTAAAAGATCACTCCGTGGGGTGGGTAAATCTAGTTTATGATATAGAATATAATATAGTACTACACAATACCTCCTTTTCTTTTTCTTTTTTTCTTTTCTTTTTTTCTAAACACCCACGCAGACCAACAAGCGCTGTACTGTACCGTAACACGTAGCAATGCGAAGCAGAGTACTGTACAGTACAGTACATCACAGGACACTCCCAGAGCACAAAAATCAAGAATTTGTATCCCAAATCGCCCATGCGGGTCAAAAAAAAAAAAAGTCCCATACCAGATTCGGATTCGATTATTCGGCCACCGGTATCTTCTCGGATCTAATCCGGCCGCGTCCGTCGATCCCGTGCTGTACCACATGCTTGCCCCTACTGCCTACAGATCCGTTCACTTGCTCGATACTTACTCGCGAGCTATCATAATGGCTAACTTGCAGATTAGCTGGATGGAGCCGTGGTACGGCGGTACATGTCGTGTTATTGCCCGGTTCACCGGTGGATCTGGGGTCACCCTTGCTCGTGACGGGGTGCGGACCNGGGGGGGGTGAACTGCACAGGGCGCGAGATAATAACTTATCTACATTTTGAACGGCGTGGTATTGCTGAGTTTGGTGAGAGGATTGGTATGATATCTCTTGCTTGATAGGGAAGGACGTGGTTGTCATTTTTTTTAGGTTTGGGGACCTACCGTCGTTGGATGTTTGCTAGCAGGGGGAGGGGGGAGGGGGGAGGAGGACAAGTTGAAGTATGATGGGAGTGTGAGGTCGTTTGAGTTCTTCTCTAGCTTTTGTAAGGGTTATCAGTCTCAGTTCTATGAGCCGAGTGTAAATCCCTTGGCACAATCTCTCCGCAAGATTCGTGAAGGTCCACTGGTGGGAGTATGATACTGGGTTGGTTGGTAAAGTTGTATATTTTCCACTTCCGTGCACTAGTCATCATACTAAATTTTCCAAAGAGTATTTTAGTTGACTTGGGGCCTTTTCTCGGGTATCATAGTTCAACGATCGTAGTTGAGGTGTTTTGTGCTCTGCGATAGGGCTTGTGGAGTGGTACAGTACCGCCATGGCATATAACACACAGGTTTGCTCCACCCAACTATATGTGATAATATTGTTGTGTCGCGCCATGTGTGATGGACCCGGGCCTGAGATAGATATATCGCTGTTCGAGTGGGGGGTATAGTTGGTTTATCCGAAGCCCCAATCACTTCTCGCAAATACGGAGAAGAAGAAATATAACCTCGGAAGTGGTACAGTACAGACCTCCCTCAGGGTCATGAAACATTTCCAGAGCTCAGCGTGGGCTAGTGGGGGCCCGAAGGTAATCCCGACTATGGTAGAAAATTCTAATCTAATTCGGGTCCGTGTTGATGGGGTCGGTGCTCCCCTAAATGGGAAAGTTGGAAGCCCTACATCTGGGTACTGTACCTGGTAGCGGAGCTTGGGGACAGTGAAATTTTTTTCCTTTCTACTATTCGCTCTCGATTCAAGTCCAATGGTTGGGGAATCAGATTTCTTGCCACAATGCCTTTGGGTGGGCGGTACATCGGGGGAATGGACTCGGCGGAGGGACTAGCGCTTCCAATGAATTGTTACAGTCCTGTATCATAAGACTTTTCCGAGTGCTACCCATTGGCCACAGGTTCCACTTTTTATTCTCGTGGGACCACTGCTTCTTGTAATACACTGTGCTCCTGCTCCGTTCTTTGGTAGCAGGAAATTATTGGATTGCCCCCTTACACTGGTAGCTTATCCTTAAATTTGGGCTCGAATCCCGTTTTCATTTTTTATTAATTTTATCTAGAGACTCATCAATCCGTCATCTCCTATTCGATAAGAATCCCTCCCTCAAATGGTCCACGAGGTAGGGAGCTAGAATATGCTTCTCTTCTATCATCATATGGTGTGGGTGTCAACTCTCCCAACATGTCAAACCATAAAATGGTCGATGAGGAGCTGGGATCCCGGAATGAATATCCGCCAGAACAACCGCTCGAGGTTCCGGAGCATGGAACCAGAAAAGGACACCATAATGATGCAACGGGCGATAACTTTGAGGCGGATTTTATGACAAGTGGCCACGATAATGCTTCAGAAATGTGGGTTTAAGAAGAGTATGGTAACATCCCCAACGATGGGCCATCCACTTGAGATGATGGCGATCTCTGCTGGTTGCTTTAAGCATCGAGGCAATAGTGGGAGAGACAGATGTCCACCCACAAAGAGGAAAACTCAATGCGGCGGCGGCTAGTGGCCCGAGTCAGAGGGGCTATTAAAACGTTTGCTCCTGCTACTAAGTTATTCACCACCGAGTGATGCCCTATGTTTCCTAACTTGTTTCAGTTACCTTCTTTTCATCGCATTTCCCCTTCGACGCCTAACGCCCTTCAAGGATAGCCCGACGGAACTCCAGTTTCGGGCTAATAACACCTTAGGTCCTCTCCGCATCTTCTATATATAGGGCATGGCTTTCTCGTCCACTCTATAATTCACTAGGTTGGGAAAATCGTAAACTCCTACTTCCACGTACCGATAGTGGCCACTATTCCTCGAAGCAGGCGTCTATGCTGAAACCCTCGAAAGCATAAAAGGCCAGGGGGATGTGTGTGTGTGTGTGTGTGTGTTAGGGCCAGAACCGTGGTTCCGACACGGGAACACCACTCCAAGCGGCACTTGGCACCTGAGGAACTCTGTTACGCACTACCGTAGTTAGGGGAATGGGACCCACAAGCCTCAACTCTCACAACACCCCTTCAATAGATATTTGATGCGCTGCTGTTTATGCTCCGTTGACTCGAGCGAATAGGCTAGGCAGTCCTTACTGTATACTTTTCCCTCCAAAAATACCTTGGTCAGCGTTCAGACTGTTCAACTCCCTATCCAGACGGCTTTGAGCGAATCGTACAAAAAAAACAGGCTCCTTAATGTTCACATCCTACCATCAACAGCGGCGGGCTATCTGAAATGGACCATCTCCAAGACCGAATCTAGAAACGAACGGGCTCAAACAACAAAGCTTTTGGAGAAGAGCTCTGTGCAGAGCTACCTAGGATTGGTTCCTCTTTAATTCTATAATCCTGGTTTCTTTGATAAAACAGAATATTCGTTGGGAACATTAAGGGGGGCATTTTCGAAGAAGTGG
This sequence comes from Tuber magnatum, assembly GCA_003182015.1. Taxonomy (NCBI): domain Eukaryota; kingdom Fungi; phylum Ascomycota; class Pezizomycetes; order Pezizales; family Tuberaceae; genus Tuber; species Tuber magnatum. Next base: position 629,347 of record PYWC01000076.1, on the reverse strand, counting down.
ACATACACACAAATTCATGCAAGGCACTACGGCACTTCTCTTGTATGTATGATATTGCTAAGCGAGAATAGGTGAACCGGAGAGTCTATTTCCACCGTCCGGGACTAAATTTTAGGTTTGAGGGGTAACCAGGGCTAGTCTCCTCGCAGACCAGGCAACAGCTCATGAGGTGTGATATGATACAGATTCCTAGAACCAAGTCACCAACCCTCTCGAACGATGAATCAAAATGAACGGGGAGTCGGCAGCTGAATCAAGTTCGGGCACTTGGAAAGGTATTATAATTCATCAACATCAGGAAAGTCTCGCACGGGCCCCGCACTGGATCAAAGCTGTTACCGCACCGCGTGGGCAATAAATAACGACGGTGAGGGCTGTAACTAAACCGAAGCTCACCTTCCGAGCAACTCTGCCAACACGAACGGGATAACTGTCCAGTATAGGGGGTAATATCCAGAGACAGGACTTGATAGGAAGAGGGCCAGTTTGGCTAAACGGGTGGGCGGGGACCCAAACGCTAAAAACATACTCGTAAAATAAGTGGTCAACGTGCTCAAATAGCGATTGTGAGACGAAAGGGGAAGCTCGTAATATGGTATAGTGACGTCAACTCTTCCTCTTCTGATATTGTAGATTAAAAAAAAAAAAAAGCTCTCCTATTTTAATGTCCGATGGAGATTGGCTTTGACAAGAACGGGCTTTTGAGGTTGTTAGTAACTATACTAGAAGGCTGGATTGAAGATGCGCCGATACAGTGCCGTAGTTTTTGCCTTTGGCTGCCCTGCCGTTACCTTGTTTTGAGAGGAGGGTTCCCCCCCGATAAACCGCTGGACTGTATTGGGGAGAGAACTTTCTCCTCGGCTTCATGGAGGTTGACCACGAGTGCTGTACCAACACGGCGCGTTACGATATCATATGCCACGGTGTCATGTTTTGAATCTCTCCGATTGAATTGTACTCTTGACCAGTAACTTCGCCAAAGGTTAGGGTTGCTCCTCCAGCAGCAGCACTCATGGCAGGCAAGAGGTACCCGAAAACAGGGGGTGCTGAAACCGTCCGGGGACTTGGATGCGCACCGCTTTGTTGCTACATATATACTCCGCGAATCCCAATATTCGGGCACTTTCTGAATTTGCCGTGGTAATATAGTGGAGGCCATACAGGCTATCGCTACCTAATTTAGGGAGACCGCTTGAAAGGGTTGTTAAAATGTACGATCTCCTTATCCTATACGGTCGCATACATGAGTTGGTGTGACTCATGTATGCAACCATGTATGATTTATAGAGATTTCCTTGGGTGGGTGGCTGCACACATAACTAGATTATGGGTATATATAGACAGGTTTATTTCCTATATCATCATAAGGCTCTTCCATCTTGCCGCTCCTCTTTCTAATATATATCTCTCCTCTCCCTGTGCCAATTCCAAAGGGCCTCGTCCTCGGCTATGTCAATGACATTGCTATCACTACTGCCTCCCATTCCTACGAGGAGAATATCACTATATTGTCGTCCTCTTTCTCATGCATCCTCTCATTGGCCTCCACCTCTCAGGTCATCTTCTCTGTACCTAAGACTGAGCTTGCCTATTGGCGCACTCAGCACCAGTGGGACCCTCCCTCCTCTGCCCAGATTGTTCTCCAGTGGTGGTCTTTCTCTCCATCTAAGCTCACCTGATAGCTGGGCTATTGGCTCACCCCCTCCATGAATACCACATCTCACTTCAACAAGTGCCTTGCTCTGGCTGAAGGAGCACTAGGTATTATTTGCTAGCTGTTCTCCCTAGGTAAAGGTGTTGCACCACATCTCAATCACAGGCTTGTCACAGCAGTCCTCTTCCCTATTCTGGCTTATAGTGCAGACCTTTTAGTCCCCTCGGCTGGTGCCCTTTCCAGGAGACTGGTCTTCTGGAACAAGGCTCTCTGCTGGATAACCAACCTGTTCTCTGCCACTCCGGTATCCATCCTCTCCCTGGAAGCTTGTGTCCCCCCCCTCCCAATGGTGCTTCTCAGGAAGCACTGCCAGGCTGCCCTTAAGGTTACCTGCTCCTCTCTACACATCAATCCAGCCTCAGCTCATTTAAGCAATCATTTTCCTTTCTCGTTCCCCTACTGGACTCCTACCTCCTCTCGGCTCCAAATTCCCTGAGGTGCAGGGGCCTACTCTGCCAGGTCATGGTCCCTCACTATCCTTGTGAAGAAGGCAGGAGCTGTTACACATAAGACAAACTGGTATAGTGTAATGGACATATCACGTGACCATTAGCAAAAGGTCACGTGTTCGATTCCAGGGTCCGTCAGAGTATTTGGAGAAAGAGTTAATTTCTACCAATATGACGTCGGCACAAAACCCGCATTTACGCCACCACTGAATGTTGCTCACTGAGGGGTTTTCACTGAGTCTTCAAGAGAGGACTCTCGGCTAACCTGAAGAGGTCAAAGGAACTAAATCGGTCGGTTGGTTGTGAAGATAATCACATGCAAAGATCCCTCAGCTGCGCCAATGGATGGATGCCACCCGGGGGGAGGTTGGCTACTCCGATAGGAGTCCCCGGCTGCCATGCAGGCAGTAAGACTGAATTTCAAGTCCGTTGGTGGAGGAATACAGAGGAAAATCCTGATGACGGAATGATGCCCAAGAGACGATCATTCGCCCACCCCCAAAGGCATGATAAGGTAGAGTCAGATGATAGCCTGCCACGTGAAAGGTCAACCCGGAGTATGACGAGGCATAACCGCCATTGGCGCGATAAGACAGAAACATGCTTCCTGCAGGTTAAGGCAGATGGATGAGAGATCCGCCTGCATTGATAAGTCTGTCATCGGAGCTGATCACATCGTATGCAGAGATAGGACCAGTAACCACTTGCCACGGTGAACGGGTTCGAGTGACTACGATTAGCATTAATGCCATGAAGAGAGTAGCGGGACACCCTCTCCACTGTTCATGGAAATCAGAGTCCAGTGGGATAAAGCTTTTCAGGGTCTACGAGGTTTGCACAGAGGAAAAGTGGGAGGAGTAGACAGGCTGTGAACACCCAGACGTGGAATATAAACATCGAGGTGCCTCCCATGCATTACAGATCTCATCAGCGATGGAGAAGAGATCTTATCAATATATTCCTTCTACGATACACTTCTACATTTTCTATCTGGACATGTTAAGTAAGCCTTCCTAGAAATCATTTTATCATGTATCGGGCCTTAGTCTAGACTCCCTTGTCTTTAGAGTTGGCTACCACCTAACACTATATTGATAACTTCTACCCTACTGTGGCTCACAACCACCTCCTTCAATGAGCCTGGAGGACTGCTTATCTAACACCCTCCACCATCTATCCCAAATCTACCTCCAAAGAAACCCACACATATATGAGATCGAGTTTGATCTCAGCATAAGCGAAGTCTTCGAAGACGAGAACGTTCCCTTCTTGTTCACTGATCACGGGATCAAGTGGGCCCTCAAAAACCTCATCCTCATAGAAAGAAAAAGAACAATGTCGCAACCAAGGATCGAAGAAGGATCGGAGGATTCCAGCGACACCAACATGCTGCGTGCTGAGAGACAGCAACGGCTGATTAGCGCATAGGAACCAGACCAAGATAGCCCCTTTCCACTACCACCACCACCTCCAGGAGGTGACATTCCACCGCTACGGCTAGGTTCCACACCCACACCTAAAAATCCTCTGGGGCCACCAGTACCAAGAGGCCCAACTCAAAGTGTCACAAAAAGATGAAGTGGACAGAGGTCACGCTCTGGGACCCCAACCCCCTCAGGCACCACTGACTTGGGTGCTTACGCTGCATACATTGGGACACTGATCAGCCAATTGGACCGCAGCATCAGCCAAACCCAGAATGACCAGATGGTCGCATATGGGACCCTATCTGAAGAGGGGAAAGATACGGCAGAAGGCCTTGCTCAAGTAAGAGAGCGACTGCCGAATGGGGAGACACTGGTTGGGGAGGAATTGGCGCTTTGGCAAAATAAGAGTAGGAAACTGGAAGGAGAGGTAGTGGCCAAGATCACCAGATTTAAGGGAGTGATCGAAGTGGTACTCACTCGCATGCATGAGCGATTGGAACAACAAGCAGCAGTAAGTGGACAGCTGCACCAGGACCTGAGATGCACCATCCATGAATTGGTAAATAGGGACCAGGAACTCTATATGGGCCTGGATAGACTCCGGAAGGAGCTGGATGAAGAACGATGACGTCGGAGAACCCAGGAACTGCAGTTTGTAACAAAGCTACAGACCCTCAATAAAAAGGTGACGATGGGGCTTAAAGACATGCAGTAAAATATGACCCAGATATTTGCCCAATCGATGAGGGAAGTGACCGCACTGGTACAGACAGCGTTAGGATTGCATCAGGGGGGATCAACCCATGATGGTAAAACCAGGTGAGGATGGTCGGGCCCATCCCAATAAGACAAAGGGAAGGGGCCAGCGGAGAGAGACACCCGGGCAGAGACCATACAGAGTGGCTGAGAAAGAACCGCAGTGGCCTCAAATGTGGCTAGAGGAGCAGGAGACCAGGACCTAGGAGATGACAGGTCGGACAATGGTGGGGAAGGACCGAGCTGCTGGTCAGGGGCATTGCCCTTAGGAAGGCCACCAACAGCTAAGGAAGAGGAGGAACACCAGATGATGCTACAGTTAGCCAAAGAGTTGGCCCGACAAACTGCGTTGCATCGGAAAAAGCCTGCCGACCCTCCATTCATATACGAAGCAAAGTACTACCAGGACATAAAAACCTGGCTACATGCATGCCAGGACTACATTAGCCGAAATCCCATGTTGTGGATGGAGGATAAAGATAGAATCATATATGTTTTGGGAAGGACAAAGGGTGCCGATGTGACACCCTTCAGCAACTGGTATAGGAAGAGCATGGAAGAGCTCGAAGGGTATGCCGCTCGTCCTGAATTGCAGACGTGGGAACAGTTTTGGCATGAGATTATTGTGCGATTCTCACCGATCAATAAGGACTGAAAGGCCCTGGCACAGATGGGCAAGATCAAGTACGAGAAGGACATCGACAAGTACCTTCTCCAGATGGAAAACTTGAACATCAAGGCCAAGCTTCAAGGAACGGCGTGGAGGAAGATAGTCGAGGACTGACTACTGCAGGTGATAATGGGACGACTGTCTCATAAGCGATACGACACCAACGCTGAATGGCTAGAGCACCTTCGAGTGGTCGGCAACCAGGAGGAAGCTTTTCTCGACAACCAGAGGCAATGACGAGACAATCCATCCCGCTCGTCGAGCTCTTCCTGACCATTGAAACAACGATGGGAGGACAGAGAAAAGGAGCCAAAGCGAGGAAAGGAAGAAGGGCGACCTAGCAAGTTCTAGAAGAAGACAGCACCTGGAACTTTCAAGTCAGCAAGGTTTGCCAGGCCAATAAACTGACCAAAACCCCAAGGGTTGAACATACCGACTGGAAGAAAGCTCATGAAGGAATACCCCAGAACCTGGTCGACCAACGCCAGGAAAATAAAAGCTGTACCCGGTGTGGACTCACCAACTACAAGTGGGGAGCTTGTAGGAAGGGAGCCGTTGTTGCAATGATAGGACAATGGAAAGCAGCGAAGTTTAGGCCCCGAAACATGGAGGTTCAGAACACCACCCCAAGGCCAGCGGTGAACCAAACCCATGTGCCACTAGCACCTAGACTTTGGGAGTTGGCCGATCAAGAAGGGGGATAGATCAGACAACCGGGGGCCCTGTATAAAAACCACGATCTACGTTCCAAGCTAGGGCAACGGCTTAGTCAAGAATATCAGCAAACCACACTGACTGGGTTCCGAGCGTGGGTAGGGACTGAAGCACAAAGGATATAGAAAAGCGTGTATAACGGAGAAAGTTAACCCATCTCAGGGGGACGCAATCAAGAATGACCCCTGACCTGGACGTGGGATGGCAAGACTTTATATTCCTCCCTGGGTAGAGAAGGTTCAAACCCGCCACCCATGAAGACGGGACTGTTGCGGGGGGCAACTCAGGGTGCCCCAACTCTTTCCTCCAAAGGTCATGCAAGGGAAATGAGTAGGGATAGCGCAGGACCGCCTGCAGGTGCACCTCCAGTCTCAGGATGGCACCACCGGCAACGGCGAGTGGGCAGGCTGGAGGTGGCTAGGCATGACAAAGGACAGCATGCTTGTCTTAAATCGTACGCAATGGCAGTGGTCGAACACCTAAGGCGGGGGTAGAAAGGTCGCTCCCTCATCTATGCACTGGTGGCATAGACCGGTATGATTAAATATCGTCATTGAGGGGAAAGAAAGCAATAAAGGAGACGCAGACATGAGGGACCGAGTTTGTCTGAGGAGGCCTAAATGGCCAAAATTGTGCGGGCATAATAACAAACACCCAAGATTATTGAATGCCCTGATATACAAATGTCTGTTAAATGAAGACAAGGTAACCCTATAGGGGAACCAAAGTGACAGAAAACTCAAGTCCCAACACCTACATACTACGGGTGCCCACAAGGCACAGCCCACTTAAGAATACGAGCAGAACGAGTACCCATTCGCGTGTTATTAGACTCGGGCTTGCAGATCTTTGTTACATGAGAAGCACTGGTCCAGAAGCTTGGGCTAGCAACGATACAGCGAGACACCCCAGTTAGTATAACTGGGTTTGACAGCGCACAGTCCCAAAATGCAGGAAGATGCTACACGACCCCTATCATGCTAGAAATTGGGGCTAACCGACATTGTTCGGAAATTACGTGTAAAGTCATGAGCCAGGGGATCCATGACTTAATAATACCTTTCGGTTGGTGGCATCACCAACACCTCTTATCATTCATGAAGGATGCAAGCAGGTGGACATTCTAGGCAGAGCAGTGTAGGCAACACCTGGAAGTGGAAGATGAAGGAATCTGCATCGAATGGGACAAAACCATGGCCTCGGACCCTACAACAAGATACGTGGGCCAAATTGCAGGCCCAGAGGACCCAGAGGTAGTAGTTATGGAAACTTTGCCCAAACCCTGCAGGGAATATGCCGATCTCTTTCTGTCCCAGGTAGTGGAACGGCTCCCAAATCACAACACCTTTGATCATGAGATCAAAGTAGTCGAAAGTGAAAAGCCCCCATGGGGGCCAATATACCCATTGTCCGAAAAGGAAATATGGGCATGGCGAGAATACCTGGACAAGATGCTGCGCAAAGGAAAAATAACACCAAGCCAGTCACCTACAGGTGCCCCAATACTGTTTGTACCGAAACCTGATGGATGGCTGAGGCTATGTGTGGACTACTGCAGGCTGAACAAGGTTACCATCGCCAACAAGTACCCCCTACCGCTTATGAGTGAACTCAGAGATCGAGTAGTCGGGTCGCATTTCTTCACCAAGTTGGACCTAAAGGATGGGTACCACCTGATACGCATTAAGGAGGGGGACGAGTGGAAGACGGCCTTCCGCACTGGGTATGGTCATTATGAATATTGAGTAATGCGATTTGGGCTTGTAAACATGTCCGCTACCTTTCAAGACATGATGCACATGGTTCTAAGGAGATTTCTAGACTTAGGAGCGGTCGTGTACATAGACGACGTTCTAATCTACTCCAGGACAGAGGAAGACCACGTCAAGCTAGTCAAGGAGGTGTTAGCCGAATTGCGGAAATACCGGTTGGCAGTGTAGATCAGTAAGTCAGTATTCCACACCAAAATGGTGGAATTTCTGGGAGACATAGTGAAGACAGATGGGATCACAATGAGTGATCGAAAGGTTAAAGCCATAAGGGAACGGAAGAGATCTGAGTCTGTAAAGAACATACAAATCTTTATGGGATTTGCAAATTTCTACTGGAGGTTCATCAAGAATTTCTCAGGAATGTGTAAACCCATAATGGAGTTATTGAAGGGCAACCCCAAGGGGTTCGCATGGGGAAAGGAGCAGGGGGAGGCTTTCGAGTTCCTGAAGGAGCGGTTGGTGACAGTGCCTATTTTGGCACATTTCCACCCAGACTGAAAATACGGTGGTGGAAACGGATGCTAGTGACTTCATGCTAGAGTGTATACTATCACAGTATATAGAAAGAAAGCTACACCCGATAGCATTTCACTCCCGGAAGCTCAACTCAGCAGAACGCAACTACGATGTCCACGATAAAGAGTTGCGTGTCATAGTGGAGGCGTTCAAGGAGTGGTGTCACTACCTTGCGGGCACAAGAGAACCCATAACAGTATTTATGGATCATCAAAATCTAAAATACTTCCTTACAACCAAGGCCTGGAATGCTAGGCAAATAAGGTGGGCACAGAAGTTAGCAGATTTTAACTTCAAAATTGTCTACCGACAAGGGTCAAGTGGTGGGAAACCGGATGCATTAAGCAGATGGCTGGAGTACTGTCCTGCGGGGGGAGCTGCGCAAAGTGAGAAGCTCTCAATTTTAAACCCCGCATATTTTAACCAGGTTATGGTTATAGTAGTAGGAAGAGAAGAACCTGGTTCAAGTCAAAAGACACCTGAGGCTGGATACACCTGAGCTATAAGGTTATACCCAGAAGCTCAGATTCCGACAAGGAGCTCAAGCGAAGCGGCAGGATGTGATATTTACGCCCTAGAAGGGGCAGTAGTCCCCACTCGCAGACAAGCGACAGTGACCACTGGAATAGTCTTAGCATTACCAGTGGGAACCTGCGGCCAAGTAGCTCCAAGAAGTGGCCTTGCCATCCACCATGGGACCATGGTCTGAGCAGGAGTCATTGACAGGGACTACCAAGGAGAGGTGAAGGTGTGGCTATTCAATCTGAAGGACCAGGACTACTACCTGGGGAAGGGCGAGCAAGTTGCGCAACTCATAATAGAAAAGATACATGATGGAGAGCTCCACGATGCTGTAACGTGTTCGGGCCAGGCCCTAGTCATGTAGCGGTACGATAGGAGCAGATGGCTTTGTGGTCAACACGAAGCGAGCGCTGCTTGCTAAAGGAGGCTTCGAACGGGGTGTAATAGGAGATCAAAGAAGTAACTGTTCAACAAAATATATTTAAGAATACTGTCTGTCGAAGTCTGCTGTTCCAATCGCAGAAATCAGCGGTCTTTAAATACAGCATATCGCTTATCTCCAGTATGAGCGATATTACCAAACAATGTGTGTATCAACCGATAGTACACGAAACAATACAAGTATCAACCGATACTGTGAAACCAAACATAAAACATTGTATGTCTCAACCGATAGCACACGAAACAATACAAGTATCAACCGATACTGTGAAACCAAACATAAAACAATATGTGTATCAACCGATAGCATACAAAACAATACCAGTATCAAACGATACTGTGAAACCAAACATAAAACAACCTAGTACCCGTACCGGTTACACTCCCAAAATAAAATAACAATTTTACCAAATAAAACAACCTAATGAAATCCTAATAGCCGGTAATTCCACTATTCTCCTGAAACACCACTTAGGACCCATCCTCGTCGTTATCGCTATCGTGCAAGTGTCTCATATCGTCCTGCAACGACCATTCTGTACCTTCCAACCATCTTTCCAAACCCTCCTCACATGGCGCTCCACGCACGAAGCAACCTGACTCCCAGTAGTGTGGCAGGTCCACAAAGTTCCGTATTATACAGTCCTCCCATTCCTCCGTCTCGACATTGATTTATCCGCAATCCTCGCAGTAATTGAGGTAGAATATTTTCCAGTATGCGCTTTCTGGAATGATCTCTCGGTACAGCAGGTACCCCAAAATGAGGTCTTGTTCCTTTATGCTGACTTCTTCGTAGGTCGACATTTTGTTTCTTTCGCGTGAGGGTAAGTTTTTGTAAGTGGGTAAGGTTTGGAGGTGTGGTAGTTTGTTTTCGCGTGAAGATAAGTTTTGTAAGTGGGTAAAGGTTTGGAGGTATGGTGGTTTGGTCTGTTTTCTTCAGCGTGTTGGGGGGATGGTGGGTGGTATTTATATTTCGGTGGTGGCCTTGCTTAGGTGTTGGCCTCGCTGAGGTGTTGGCCTCACTCAGGTGTCGCCCTCGCTTAGGTCTTCAGGGGAAGGGGGGTGCCGCTTAATTTCGGTTTCTTCCGTCGCTATGCAACCATCACATTTTTCTGTGCTCAGGTAGCACCCACTACTGAAGCGGAAAACATCTGACACTGCTTCTCCCCACATCCGTCCCGTCGATTCTGTTGTTATTTCTAAGCATTTGTTGCAGAGGTGTATGAATAGTCGGTGTGTAAGGTATCGTCTAGGGATAATATCACGGTTCACCAACAGTCCCATTAGCTGATGGCGCAGTCTCCAAGGTACTTGCTCATAGTTTAACATCGTAAGGCTGTTGGATGGAGTGTCTTTATTTTTCGCTATTGCCAGTAGTCCGCCTCGGCCAGCTAGGCTAGGTATGCTGCTTCATCTTCCATTACCCGATTTTCATCTTTGCTGCTTTTGAAATCGCTCTCTAAGTGGGCTGACCAAAATCCGTCCTGTATCCCTTGGTCTGTGTCTGGGCGCAGATCGTCGATTTCTGGTCAAGTTGGGCTCCAAGCCACCATCACATGGTTTATCATAGGGGGTAGTTGGTCCTCCAGTTTGTTGTCTTCCCATCATTGATTCACCAATTCCATCGCATTTTCCAATCCTTCTAGGGGTTCCCAGCTATCCTCTGTTTCTGGGTACCCCACACATTTCACTAGGAATTGGTCCCAGTCATATCATTTCCTATGGTCTCAGATAGTCTCTGCTTCCCATTGTGGCTTCTCGTTAACCACGATCGGGGCTGGTTTTGCGTGGCGCCTTCCAGGGAAGGAGATATTGTCGTTAGTGAGGTATCTTTTCATGGTGGATGTATGGAATGTTGCTTCTCGGTTTCGGTACATTCTGCCATCCATTTCTAACTTGTAATTGTATGTATGCTCATTGTATCGGATTATCTTGAGTGGTCTAAGCCGCGCGGTTGCAATTTCTTACTTCGTCCCGATTCTGTTGCGAATAAACTTCCATATACCAGTAACAGATTACCCTTTCCTATCGGTGTACGGTGTCTGCGTCGTGTTGCTGCTGTTCTTGTGTGTCTAAATTGTGCCAACTTGATCGCATTGAATACTGTGTTCTGGATTGCTTGCTGCCTGTTTAACAATTCGTCGGCAGCTGGTACTGCAGAGTTCTTGAAGTTCGCAAGGGGAAGTAGGGGGTAATTCTTTCCAAAAATTGCTTTATATGGTAACATGCCGTGAGTTTCGGCCCATCCCACATTCAGGTACGCTGCTGTCTCCGGTATGGCATCAAACCAGTTGTTCTGTCTGGCGTTGACTAGGTTTCGGAGAGCTGTCTTCAGTTCTGGAATTTTTCTTTCGACCTGTCTGTTCGTTTCATGATGGCCTGGTGCCGCCTTGATATGCTCAATGCCTAACGATCGACATCGGTGTTTCCACATATGTGACTCAAATCGTAGGTCCGCATCGCTTACGAGAGATGTTGGGTAGCCATGGGGTATAAATATTTTGCTGCGTAGAAGTTCCCAGGTTGTTATTGCTGTTACTCGCTTTGTTGTAAGAATAAGCCACGTGAATCCTGAAAACCTATCCATTGCAACTAGGATAGTGTCGCATCCCTATGAATTGTGGAAGGGTCCCGCAAAGTCAATTGCTATTGATTCGAAGATTTCCGATAGCAGGAAAACTGTCTAAGCCTTTCCCTCTGGCAATTTTGTAGGCTCCTTATTTACCTGACATGTGTGGCACTGGGTTACATACGCGCTAAAGTCTTTCCCCATTTTAGGCTAAAATAGGTACTCCGTTGCGTACCATAAGTTTCGTTCAACACTGTAGTGGCCTTTGTTGTGAATTTCGCTAATAACATATTCTCTTAACGTCGTATTTCCGTATGCAGGGCCTCTTGGGATATACAGGTAGTCTTCCCCGTATCTGGTTTTTGCGTATAGCATTCCGTTTGCAACCTTGTAAGAGGACAATTCTCTTGTGTAGTCCATATTCTCTTTTACCTTTTTCCAAATTGGTTCTTTCCGGTATGCTGCTACCATGTGTGCTCTGAACGTTCCGATCATTTCATTGACTGTTTGTAAAGTGTAGCATTCATCTTCTATCTCACTTCCTCTGGTTGTCTCAGCTAGGTCTTCCTTCTCGTTGTCTTCCAAGACATCGTATAGCCCGCGCCAGTATTCTGTTATTGTCGGGGGCATTACTGAGACTATTGTCTCCTTGGTAAGGCTTTCTAGCCATTCTGCTTGTCTAATTGGCGGTGGGCTATCAGGTCCTGGCATTTGGAATGCCGCGATAGTCTCAGTCGTAATGTTCTCTATTGGTTCTGGCTCTGGCATTTGGAATGCCGGGGCTTCTGGGTTTAGCAGTGCCAGAATTGCATAGGACCTGGGCATCAGCTGGGCAAGGGTGGACGGCCCTTCTCCCGCACTAATTGGTCTTCCACTGGTCGTTTGTTGCCATTCCCAGTCCTTGATTTCGTGGGACTCCGGAGGGCTCGGATCGATTTCTGTACTTGGGGGGCTCGGTCGTTCACTATGTGGGTAAGGGGTTGATTTACCCCATCGCCTAGGATGGTTGTTCGTGAATTTGATCTCGGTTTGATGATACGGGCAATGATCCACATAACGGTTTGAGTAGTGTAAGGGGCTGTGTTGGAGTTCTTCCAGTGGCGTACTTCGGGGAGTACACTGGTCACCCCAATCGCTTCCTGCAGTGATTGAGCAGGGGCTTTCAGGGGGTACAGGAGCCTCGTTGGGGTACTCAGTATATGAGAAAGGAGGGGAAGTAGGGGAGAACTCATACGTGGGCTCCAGTGTGTTGGATTCTTGCACGTATACTGTGTTATCCGAGATGTCATTCGACTCCTTCGTATAATCATGGACATAGACTGGATTCAAGTCTGATTCCCCCTCATATATCCGGGAAAGGGCATCAGCTAAATAGTACGTGCTTCCTGGTACGTAGACTATTTTCGCATCATATTTTCCCCAGGCACTTAGCCATCTAACTTGCTTTCTACTTGGGTCATTTGCTATTTGTAGGGGTGTCAAGGGTTGGTGGTCTGCAACTATTGTAAAGAAATTTCCCATTAGTACATTGTGGAACCGATTAAGCACTTCCACTATCGCTAAGGCCTCTTTATCCGTGGTCCCATAATTCATCTGAGCGTTGGTGAACTTTCTGCTATATAACACGGCTGCTCGTGCCGTCTTATAAATGGGTCCCTGTCCCATCCATGCTCCAACTCCTAAGTCTGAGGCATCTGTAGTCAACTAAATTGGTTCCTTGTTTCGTATGTCTATTGGTCGCATGACTGAGTGATCGATGATTTGCTTTCGGACCACATGAAATGCGGTTTGGTGGGTCGTTGGCCATACGAATTCGCCGTTTCCCATTAAGTCTGTTAGCAGTGCCGTTAACGTAGCATGATGTGGGAGAAACTGGGCCATATAATTCACTATTCCCAGGAATCGTTGTAATTCTTTCTTGTTTTTTGGTGTCTCCCGTTTTGCAATGGATGATATTTTCTGGGAGGAGGCATGAATTCCCTCGTTGTCTACTATGTGTCCTAATGCTTTCAGCTTATCCACAAAAAGTACTGACTTTCCTTTGTTGGCATAGAATTTTGCTTTCCTGAGTCGATCACATACTTGGCATATGTGTTTCTCGTGTTCCTCTGATGTGTCTGAAAATAGAAGAACATCATCAATATATACCCATACAAAATGGTGTAAACATTCGCTTAGGAGGTCCTTCTTTATTGGCATAAAGGTTGCTGGTGCATTCATGTCTCCGGGGAGGATTACTTTACTCACAAATCCTCCTAATGGGGTTTTGAATGAGTTGAACTTAACACTGTCCTTGTCCATCCGTGTTTGAAAGTATGCGTTGCTTAGGTCGATCTTACTCGGGAATTTCGCTCGGCCTATTCTGTTAAGAATCTGCGGTTGATTAGGGATCGATGGGCTACCCATGATCGTGTTATCATTTCTGACTTTCAGGTCCACCAGGGGGCGGATCCTTCCAGCTGACTTTAGTTGTACAAACATAGGTGCCGCTCCGGGAACTTCCTGTCGTACAATTACTCCACTTCGTAGTTTCACTTTTATCCAGTTCATGAGTTTTCCTTGTAGGCTTCTAGTATCGAGTATGTTGGTTGGTTTCGTAGGTCGGTTGGATCTTTTAGCCGAATGTGGTGGCTAATCTTATGCACTGGGGGTAGTGTTTCGGGGACCTTGTCCGGGAATACATCCTTGTATTCTTCCAACAATGTTTTTGTGGTGGTGTCTGCCAGAGCAGCTCAGAGTTCGCCGCTAGTTGGTTTGCATAGCACACGTAGTTTGTTATCAGGGAATTCCACTGCTGTATCCCTACATCTGATAAGAGCATTATGTCTTTTCAGGAATGGCATTCCAATCAGGGCGTCTTACTTTGCCAAGTTTCCTACCAACATCTTCTGCTTTGTCCATTTCTTTTTCCCGATTCCTATGATCAGTTCACATTTCTTGTGGCTGGAAGAGCATGATCCTTTCATAGCCATATTGACTGTTGTTGGTTGAGGTAGAGGCTCTGTAGAGATGCCATGGGTAGAGATAAAGGTGGCGCTCATTATGTCGCAGCTGATTGTTCCTGTGTCGAATGGTACCTTTGCTGGGTGGCCTTCTATGTGAATTGTTCCTTCAAGCGCATCACGGGGCCTGATTGCCAACGTTGGTTGCGTTCGCAGGCTTTCCATTTCCACTGAGTTAATTTCCACTTTATCATATTCGGTTGCTTCCATGTGGTTTGTGCTAGCCTCTCGCTTAGCGGCCTTTCCTTTTCCTTTTTTGGAATAGCAATCCTTTGCATAGTGCCCGTTTTTCCCGCATTCGAACCATGTGCCTTCCTTGCGTCGTTTCTGCTTCTTGTCTTTCTTGTCCTTTGAATCCTTGCGGTATGGTTTGTCCTTTTTCGTATTATCCTTCAATGATGATCCCTTGCTATTCCTTTGCTGTGGTACGTGGGTCTGGTAAACTCCTGTATCGTACAGGATAGCGTCCTTCTATTCGGCCCGCTTGACTATCTTATCAAAGGAATCACCCTCCTCCTCCATGGGTTTTACCTCCTGACGTAGTCTAGGATGCATTGCTTCATACAGTCTTTGTAACGTGTTCGGGCCAGGCCCTAGACACGTAGCAGTACGATAGGAGCAGATGGCTTCATGATCAATGCGAAGCGAGCGCTGCTTGCTAAAGGAGGTTTCGAATGGGGCGTAATAGGAGATCAAAGAAGTAACCGTTCAACTAAGTATATTTAAGAATACTGTCCGTCGAAGTCCGCTGTTTCCACTGCGGGAATCAGCGGTCTTTAAATACAGTATATCGCTAATCTCCAGTATGAGCGATATTGCAAAACATTGTGTGTATCAACCGATAGCACATGAAACGATACTATAAACCCAAACATAAAACAAGGTGTGTATCAACCGATAGCACACGAAACACTACAAGTATCAAACGATACTGTGAAACCAAACATAAAACAAGGTGTGTATCAACCGATAGCACATGAAACGATACTGTAAACGCAAACATAAAACAAGGTATGTATGAGCCGATAGCACACGAAACACTACCAGTATCAAACGATACTGTGAAACCAAACATAAAACAATGTGTGTATCAACCGAGAGCACACAAAACACTACAAGTGTCAAACGAAACTGTGAAACCAAACATAAAAAAAGGTGTGTATCAACCGATAGCACACGAAACACTACAAGTATCAAACGATACTGTGAAACCAAACATAAAACAAGGTGTGTATCAACCGATAGCACATGAAACGATACTGTAAACGCAAACATAAAACAAGGTATGTATGAGCCGATAGCACACGAAACACTACCAGTATCAAACGATACTGTGAAACCAAACATAAAACAATGTGTGTATCAACCGAGAGCACACAAAACACTACAAGTGTCAAACGAAACTGTGAAACCAAACATAAAAAAATGCGTGTATCAACCGATAGCACACGAAACACTGCAAGTATCAAACGATACTGTGCAACCAAACATAAAATCCTAGTAACCCGTACCGGTTACACTCCCAAAATAAAATAACAGTTTCACCAAACCAAAACAATTCAAGGAAATCCCAATGAACTCCTAACGGTCGGTAGTCCTGCTATTCTCCGGATAGGATCCATCCTTATCGTCATCGCTATCGTGCAGCAATCTCAAGTCGTACTGCTACATCTATTCCGCATCTTCCAACTATCTCTCCAAGCACTCCCCACATGGCACTCCGTGCACAAAGCAGCCAGACTCCGAGTAATGTGGCAGGTCCATAAAGTTCCAGACTATCCGGTCCTCCCATTCCTCCGTCTCAACATCGGTTCATCCGTAATCCTCGCAGTGATCGATGTAGAAAATCTTCCAGTATGCATCTTCTGGAATGATTTCTCAGTAAAGTAGGTACCCCAAGATGAGGTCTCGTCCCTTGATGCTGACTTCTGCGTAGGTCGACATTTTGGTTTTTCTTTCTCGGGTAATGGTAAGTTTGTAATAAGGTGAAGAATTGTGTGAGGGGTTAAAGGTTTGGGGGTTAGGTAGGGTGGTCTGTTTGCTTCGATGGTTTAGGGGGCTGGTGGGTGGTATTTATGTTTCGGTGGTGACCTCGCTTAGGTGTTGGCCTCGCTCAGGTGTTGGCCTCGCTTAGGTCTTCATAGGAAGGGGGTGGCTGCCTCATTTCGGTTTCTTCTGTTTCCATGCAACCATCACAATTTTCTGTGCTCAGCTAGCACCCAGTACCGAAGCGGAAAACATCTGACACTGATTCTCCCCACATTCCTCCCGTCAATTCTGCTGTTATTTCTAAGCATTGGTTGCAGATATATATAAATAGTCGGTGTGCAAGGTATCACCTAGGGATAATATCACGATTCACCAACAGTCCCATTAACTGATAGCGCAGTCTCCAAGATACTTGCTCATAGTTTGACATCGTAAGGCTGTTGGATGGATTGTTCTTTCCTTTCGCTATTGCCAGTACTCCGCCTTGGCCAGCCGGGCTAGGTATGCCGCTTCATCTTCCATTACCCGATTCTCATCTTCGCTCCTTGCGAAATCATTTGCGAAGTGGGCTGACCAGAATCCGTCCTGTATCGCTTGGACTGTGTCTGGGCGCAGGTGTTGGATTTCTGGTAGGGTTGGGCTCCATGCCACTGTCACATGGTTTATCGTAGGGGGTACCTTGTCACGCGGTTTGTTGTCTTCCCACCATTGTTTAACTGCTTCCATCCCATTTTCCAATCCCTCAAGGGGTTCCCAGCTATTTTCCGTTTCTAGGTACCCCACCCATTTCACTAGGAACTGGTCACAGTCATATCGTCGTCTGTGGTCTCGTATGGTTTCCAATTCCCATTCCCGTTTTTCGTTTACCACGATTGGGGGTGGTTTTGCGTGGCTCCTGGCAGAGAAGAAGACATCATGGTTCGGGCAGTATTTTTTCAGGGTGGAAGCATGAAATGTCGCTTCTCGGTTTCTGTACATTCCGCCATCCATTTCTACCGTGTAGTTTTGTGCATGCTCATCGTATCCTATTATTTTGAATGGTCGACGCCAGCGCGGTTGCAATTTCTTGCTACGTCCAGATTCTGTTGCAAATAAACATCCGCATACCAGTAACAAATTGCCCTTCCCTATGGTTGTATGGTGTCTGCGTCGTTTCACTGCCGTTCTCGTGCTTCTAAATTGTGCCATTTTAATCGCATTAAATGCCGCGTTCCGGATTGCATGGTGCCTGTTCTGTAATTCGTCGGCAGCCGGTACTGCAGAGTTTTTGAAGTTTGCTAGAGGCAGTAGTTGGTAATTGTTTCCAAAAATGGCTTTATATGGTAATATACCGAGAGTCTCTGACCATCCCGCATTCAGGTATGCTGCTGTTTCTGGTATGGCCTCAAACCAATTGTTTTGTCTGGCGTTGACTAGGTTTCGGAGAGCTGTTTTTAATTGTTGAATTTTTCTTTCGACCTGTCCATTCATTTCATGATGGCCTGGTGCCGCCTTGATATGTTCAATGGCTAACGATCGACACTGTTGTTTCCACACATGTGACTCCAACCTTGGGTCTGCATCGCTTATTAAAGATGTTGGGTAGCCATGGGGTGTAAATACTTTGTTGCGTAGCAGTTCCCAGGTTGCTATTGCTGTTACTTGCTTCGTTGTAGGTGTAAGCCACGTGAATCCTGACAATCTATTCATCGCAACTAGGATTGTGTCGTAACCCCAAGAATTGTGGAAGGGTCCCGCAAAATCCATGGCTATTGATTCGAAGATTTCTGAGGGCAGGGTAATTGTTTGAGCCTTTCCTTCTGGCAGTTTTGTAGGTTCCTTATTCACCTGGCATGTGTGGCACAGGGCTACGTACGCTCTAAAGTCTTTCCGCATTAGAGGCCAAAATAGGTACTCCGTTGTGTACCGTAAGTTTCATTCAACACTGTGGTGGCCTTTGTTGTGGATTTCGCTAATGACATACTCTCTTAACGTTGTATTTCCGTATGCGGGGCCTTTCGGGATGTATAGGCAGTCTTCTCCCTATCTGGTTCTTGCGTATAGCATTCCGTTTGCAACCTTGTAAGAGGACAAGTCTCCTGTGGAGTCCATATTCTCATTCACCTTCTTCCAAATCGCTTCTTTCCGGTAGGCTGCTACCATGTGTGCGCGGAATGCTCCGCTCATTTTATTGACTGTTTGTAAGGTGTCGCGTTCGTCTTCTATCTCGCTTCCTCTGGTTGTCTTGGGTAGGTCATCTTTCTCATTGTCTTCTAAGACATCGTAAAGCCTGCGCCGATATTCCGTCACTATTGCGGGCATTACTGAGACTATTGTCTCATTGCTAAGGCTTTCTAGCCATTCCGCTCGTCTAATCGGTGTTGGGCTGTCAGGTCCTGGTATTCGGAATGACGCTATGGTCTCTGTCGTAAGGGTTTCTATTGGTTCTGGCTCCGGCATCTGGAATGCTGGGGCTTCCGAGTTTAGCCGTGCTGGAATTGCATAAGACCTGGGCATTGGCTGGGCAAGGGTGGACGGTCCTTCTCCCACACTCATTGGTCTTCTGCCCATGGTTTGTTGCCATTCCCAGTCATTTATTTCGGGAGACTCCGGAGGGCTCGGATCGATTTCCGTACTTGGGGGGCTCGGTCCTTCACTAGGTGGGTAAGGGGCTGATCTTCCCCGTCGTCAAGGATGGTTGTTCGCAAATCTGATCTCAGTTTGATGATATGGACTATGATCCACGTAACAGTGTGAGTCGTGTAAGGCGCTATCTTGGAGTTCTTCGGGTGGCGTGCTTCGCAGAGTACACTGGTCACCCCAATCGTTTCCTGCAGTAATGGCGCAGGGGCTTTCGGGGGGTACAGCGGTCTCGTTGGGGTACTCCGTATAGGAGAAAGGAAGGGACGTAGCGGAGAAGTCCTCCATGGGCTCCATTGTGTTTGATTCTTGCTCGTAGACCGTGTTTTCCAAGATGTTATCCGATTTCTTCGTATAACCCTTGACATAGAGTGGATTTAACTCTGATTCTGCTTCATATATTGGGGAAAGGGCATCAGCTAAATAGTTCGTGCTTCCTGGTGTGTAGACTATCTTTGCGTCGTATTTTCCCAAGGCACTAAGCCATCTTACCTGTTTCCTACTAGGATTCTTCGCGGTTCGCCGGTGTGTTAAGGGTTGGTGGTCTGTGATTATCGTGAAGGAGTTTCCCATTAGTACATTGTGGAAGCGATTAAGCGCTTCCACGATTGCTAAGGCCTCTTTATCGGTGGTCCCATAGTTCATTTGAGCATTGGTGA
>PYWC01000076.1:580816-601045 GCA_003182015.1 Tuber magnatum | reverse complement strand
TCGGATAACACGGTCTACGAGCAAGAATCAAACACAATGGAGCCCATGCACGAGTTCTCCGCTACGTCCCCTCCTTTCTCCTATACGGAGTACCCCAACGAGACCGCTGTACCCCCCGAAAGCCCCTGCTCTATTACTGCAGGAAATGATTGGGGTGACCAGTGTACTCTGCGAAGTATGCCACCCGAAGAACTCCAACATAGCGCCCTACACTACTCACACTGTTACGTGGATCATTGCCCATATCATCAAACTGAGATCAAATTCACGAACAACCATCCTGGACGGCGGGGAAGATCGACCCTTTACCCACCTAGTGAAGGACCGAGCCCCCCAAGTACGGAAATCGATCCGAGCCCTCTGGAGTCTCTCAAAATAAATGACTGGGAATGGCAACAAACCATGGGCGGAAGACCAATGAGTGCGGGAGAAGGACCGTCCACCCTTGCCCAGCCAACGCCCAGGTCTTATGCAATACCAGCACTGCTAAACCCGGAAGCCGCAGCATTCCAGATGCTGGAGCCAGAACTAATAGAAAACCTTACGACAGAGACCATAGCGGCATTCCGAATGCCAGGACCTGACTGCCCAACACCGATTAGATGAGCGGACCAGCTAGAAAGCCTTACCAATGAGACAATAGTCTCTGTACTGCCCCGGATAACGACGGCATATCGGCTCGGGCTTTACAATGTCTTAGAAGGCAACGAGGAAGGTGACCTACGTGAGACAACGGGAGGAAGCGAGATAGAAGACGAACGCGACACCTTACAGACAGTCAATGAAATGATGGGAACATTCCGACCACACATGGTA
Organism: Tuber magnatum; assembly: GCA_003182015.1. Lineage (NCBI taxonomy): Eukaryota > Fungi > Ascomycota > Pezizomycetes > Pezizales > Tuberaceae > Tuber > Tuber magnatum. The sequence continues at coordinate 600,229 of PYWC01000076.1, read as the reverse complement.
GCAGCATACCGGAAAGAACTGATTTGGAAGAAGGTGAATGAGAATATGGACTCCACATGAGACTTGTCCTCTTACAAGGTTGCAAACGGAATGCTATACGCAAAAACCAGATATGGAGAAGACTGCCTATACATCCTGAAAGGCCCTTCATATGGAAATACAACGTTAAGAGAGTATGTCATTAGCGAAATCCACAACAAAGGCCACCACAGTGTTGAATGAAACTTACAGTACGCAACTGAGTACCTATGTTGGCCTGAAATGAGGAAACACTTTAGAGCGTATGTAGCCCAGTGCCACACATGTCTGGTGAATAAGGAACCTACAAAACTGCCAGAAGGAACGGCTCAAACGATTACCCTGCCCTCAGAAATCTTCGAATCAATAGCCACTGGTTTTGCGGGACCCTTCCAGAATTCATGGGGTTACGACACAATCCTAGTTGCGATAGATAGACTGTCAGGATTCACGTGGCTTATACCTACAACGAAGCAAATAACAGCAATGGCAACCTTCGAACTGCTACGCAACAAAGTATTTACACCCCATGGCTACCCAACATCTCCAATAAGCGATGCAGACCCAAGGTTTGAGTGACATGTGTGGAAACAACTGTGTCGATCGTTAGGCATTGAACATATCAAGGCGGCACCACGCTATCATGAAATGAATGGACAGGTCGAAAGGAAAATTCGAGAATTAAAAACAGCTCTCCGCAACCTGATCAAAGCCAGACAAAACAATTGGTTTGAGGCCATACCAGAAACAGCAGCATAACTGAATGCGGGATGGTCAGAGACTCTCGGTATGTCATCATATAAAGCCATTTCCGGAAAGAATTACCCACTACTGCCCCTAGCAAACTTCCAAAACTCCGGAGTACCTGCTGCCGACGAATTACTCCACAGGCACCAAGCAATCCGGAACGCTGTATTTAATGCGTTTAAAATGGCCCAATTTAGAAGCACGAGAACGGCAGCGAAACGATACAGACACCATACACCGATAAGGAAGGGCAATTTGTTACTGGTATGCGGAAGTTTATTCGCAACAGAATCTGGATGTAGCAAGAAATTGCAACCACGCTGGCGTGGACCATTCAAAATAATCGGATACGATGAGCATACACAAAACTGCACGGTAGAAATGGATGGCAGAATGTACAGAAACTGAGAAGCGATATTTCATCCTTCCATTGTGAAAAGATACCACCGGAACGAGGATGTCTCCTTCCCTGCCTGGAGCCACGCAAAACCACCCCCAATCGTGGTCAACGAGAAACCGGAATGAGAAGTGGAAACCGTACGTGACCACAGAAGACGATATGACCATGGCCAGTTCCTAGTGAAATGGGTGGGGTACCGGGAAACAGAAAATTGCTGGGAACTCCTTGAGTGATTGGGAAATGGGATGGAAGTGGTTAAACAACGGTGGGAAGACAACAAACCGGAGGACGAGCTACCCCCTACGATAAACCATGTGACGGTGGCGTGGAGCCCAACCCTACCAGAAATCCAACACCTGCGCCCAGACACATACCAAGGGATACAGGACGGATTCTGGTCAGCCCACTTCGAAAGTGATTTCGAAAGCAGCGAAGATGAGAATCGGGTAATGGAACATGAAGCTGCATACCTAGCCTGGCTGGCCGAAGCGGAGTACTGGCAATAGCGAAAGGAAAGAAAACTCCATCCAACAGCCTTACGATGTCAAACTATGAGCAAGTATCTTGGAGACTGCGCCATCAGCTAATGGGACTGTTGGTGAACTGTGATATTATCCCTAGACGATACCTTACACACCGACTGTTCATACACATCTGCAACAAATGCTTAGAAATAACAGCAGAATTGATGGGAGGAATGTGGGGAGAATCAGTGTCAGATGTTTTCCCTTTCGGTACTGGGTACTAGCTGAGCATAGAAAATTGTGATGGTTGCATGGAAACGGAAGAAACGGAAATAAGGCAGCCACCCCCTTCCTATGAAGACCTAAGCGAGGCCAACACCTAAGTGAGGCTAACACCTAAGCGAGGTCACCACCGAAACATAAATACCACCCACTAGCCCGCTAAATCATCGAAGAAAACAGACCACCCTACCTAACCCCCAAACCTTTAACCCCTCACAAAATTCTGCAGCTTATTACAAACTTACCCTTACGCGAGAAAGAAAAACCAAAATGTCGACCTGCGCAGAAGTCAGCATGAAGGGACGAGACCTCATCTTGGGGTACCTACTTTACTGAGAAATCATTCCAGAAGACACATACTGGAAGATTTTCTACATCGATCACTGCGAGGGTTGCGGACGAATTGATGTCGAGACAGAGGAATGCGAGGTCCGGATATTCCGGAACTTTGTGGACCTGCCACATTACTGGGAGTCTGGCTGCTTTGTGCGCACCACGCCATGCGGGGAGTGCTTGGAGAGATGGTTGGAAGGTGCGGAATGGATGTAGCAGGACGACTTGAGATTGCTGCACGATAGCGATGACGATGAGGATGGATCCTATCCGGAGAATAGCAGGACTATCAACCGTTAGGAGTTCATTGGGATTTCCTTGCATTGTTTTGTTTTGGCGAAATTGTTATTTTATTTTGGGAGTGTAACCGGTACGGGTTACTAGGATTTTATGTTTGGTTGCACAGTATCGTTTGATACTTGTAGTGTTTCGTGTGCTATCGGTTGATACACACATTGTTTTGTGTTTGGTTTCATAGTATCGTTTGATACTTGTAGTGTTTCGTGTGCTATCGGTTGATACACAGCTTGCTTTATGTTTGGGTTTACTGTATAGTTTGATACTTCTATCGTTTCGTGCGTTATCGGTTGATATACACAATGTTTTGCAATATCGCTCGTACTGGAGATAAGCGATATGCTGTATTTAATGACTGCTGAATCCCGCGATGGAAACAGCAGACTTCCACAGACAGTATTCTTAAATATACTTGCCTGAACGGTTACTTCTTTGATCTCCTATTACACCCCATTCGAAGACTCCTTTAGTAAGCAGCGCTTGCCTCCTGTTGATCACGAAGCCATCTGCTCCTATCGTACCGCTACGTGAATAGGGCCTGGCCCGAACACGTTACATGATACCTTGTGTGGGCAGGTACTAGCGTATCGCGGTTTCCCATCACTTGAATGCTGCAGGTTCGAGGTCGTCCCCCTCCCCACTGAACCTCTCTGGTAGTGGTAACTTTATCTTATGTTTCTTTCCTAGCTGGTCTTCAGCGCTACCAGTTGGGGGTAGCAGTAGAGGTGGTGGGGCTTCTGGGCTAGACATATTGGATTCGCTTTCCTCGCTTTCGCTGGCCTCGGTTTTGGAGGGGTTCTTTGATGACAGTGGGGGGTCTTCTGATGTTCCCACTTGTTCTCCTTTGGGTTGTTCTAAGGTTTGTGAAGCCTGGTCTTTCGCAAGCTGCCTGGCAGCTTCGTCAGAACTGGACTCTTCTGTGTTCTTTGGTTCCTTGGGTTATCTGCAGCGTTCTAGCACTTTGTGTGGGACTTGCTTCCCACTCCTCCTCCTTTGAGGTTCCATAGTATGTGCTGGCAAAGCCGACTGCTAAGGGTTCTGCCGCTTCCAGTTGCTAGCGTTTCTTGGTGGACGTCTATAGGTTGATCAGGCCTGGTCCAGGTACAATATTTGCAACCACTTGCTGAGGTTAAACAAATGTAATGTGTTCACACCTAGGGTGCGAATCGCGCTTCAAGTACGATAGTAACAGGTGGCCTACTTGTGCGGCAAGAGGCGAGAGCTGTGTAGACTAAAGGTGTAAGGTGTTCGGGCTAGGCCCTAGTCACGTGGCGGTACAATAGGAGCAGGTGGCTTCTTGATCAACAAGAAGTGAGCGCTGCTGGCTAAAGGAGTCTTCGCACGGGGTGTAATAGGAGATCAAAGAAGTAACCGTTCAACCAAGTATATTAAGAATACTGTCTGTCGAAGTCTGCTGTTTCCATCGTAGGAATCAGCGGTCTTTAAATACAGGATATCGCTTATCTCTAGTATGAGCGATATTGTAAAAGAATGTGTGTATCAACCGGTAGCGCACGAAACACCACAAGTATCAAGCGATACCGTGAAACCAAACATAAACAATGTGTGTATCAAGCGATAGCACACGAGACAATACAAGTATCAAGCGATACTGTGAACCCAAACATAAAACAACCTAGTACCCGTACCGGTTACTCTCCCAAAATGAAATAACAATTTCACCAAATAAAACAACTTAATGAATCCTAACAGCTGGTAAATCTGCTATTCCCCTGAAAATCTGCTTAGGACCCATCCTCATCGTCATCGCTATCCCACAACAGTCTCAGGTCATACTGCAATATCCATTCCGCCCCTTCCAACCATCTTTCCAAACACTCCCCACATGGTGCTCCGGGTACAAAGCATCCTGACTCCTAGTAGTGTGGCAGGTCCACAAAGGTTCGTACTATCCGGTCCTCCCATTCCTCTGTCTCGACATCGATTCGTCCGCAATCTTCACAGTGATCGATATAAAATATCTTCCAGTATGCGTCTTCTGGAATGATTTCTCAGTAAAGCAGGTACCCCAAAATGAGGTCTCGTCCCTTTATGCTGACTTCTTCGTAGTTTGACATTTTGTTTCTTTCGCGTAAGGATAAGTTTTGTAAGAGGGTAAATGTTTGGAGTTCTGGTGGTTTGGTCTGTTTTCTTCACTGTGTTCGAGGGATGGTGGGTGGTATTTATGTTTCAGTGCTGACCTCGCTTAAGTGTTGGCCTTGCTTAGGTGTCGGCCTCGCTTAGGGGTTCCGGGGAAGGGGGGTGCTGCTTAATCGCGGTTTCTTCCCTTTCTATGCAACCATCACAGTTTTCTGTGCTCAGGTAGCACCCGCTACCGAAGTGGAAAACATCTGACATTGTTGCTCCCCACATTCATCCCGTCGATTCTGTTGTTATTTCTAGGCATTTATTGTAGATGTGCATGAATAGTCGTTGTGTAAGGTATCATCAAGGGATAATATCACAGTTCACCAACAGTCCCATTAGCTGATGGCGCAGTCTCCAAGGTACTTACTCAGAGTTTGACATCGCAAGGCTGTTGGATAGTGTGTTCTTTCCTTTCACTATTGCCAGTACTCAGCCTCGGCCAGCCAGGCTAGGTATGCTGCTTCATCTTCCATTACCCGATATTCATCTTGGCTGCTTTCAAAATCGCTCTCAAAGTGGGCTGACCAGAATCCGTCCTGAATCCCTTGGTCCTTGTCTGGGCGCAGGTGTTGGATTTCTGGCAGTGTTGGGCTCCACGCCACCATCACATGGTTTATCGTAGGTGGTAACTCGTCCTCCAGTTTGTTGTCTTCCCACCATTGATTTACCAATTCCATCGCATTTCCCAATCCTTCATGGGGTTCCCAGCTATTCTCTGTTTCTCGGTACCCCACCCATTTCACTAGGAATTGGTCACAGTCATACCGTCTTCTGTGGTCTCGTATGGTTTCCACTTCCCATTCCGGTTTCTTGTTAACCACAACTGGGGGTGGTTTTGCGTGGCTCCTGGCAGGGAAGAAGATATCATTGTTAGGGCGATATCTTTTCATGGTGGATGCAGGGAATGTTGCTTCTCGGTTTCTGTACATTCTGCCATCCATTTCTACCATTTAATTTTGTGTATGCTCATCGTATCTGATTATCTTGAATGGTCCACGCCAGTGCGGTTGCAATTTCTTGCTACGTCCTGATTCTGTTGCGAATAAACTTCTGTATACCAGTAACAGATTACTCTTTCCTATCGGCGTCTGGTGTCTGCATCGTTTTGCTGGTATTCTCGTGCTTCTAAATTGTGCCATTTTAATCACATTCAATGCCGCGCTCTGGATTGCTTAGTCCCTGTTTAACAATTCGTCGGCAGCTGGTACTGTGGAGTTCTTGAAGTTCGCTAGGGGAAGTAGTTGATAGTTCTTTCTAAAAATAGCCTTGTATGGTAACATACCAAGAGTTTCTGACCACCCCACATTCAGGTATGCTGCTGTCTCCGGTATGGCGTCAAACCAATTGTTTTGTCTTGTGTTGACTAGGTTTCGGAGAGCTGTCTTCAATTCTGGAATTTATCTTTCTACTTGTCCATTGGTTTCATGATGGCCTGGTGCCGCCTTGATATGCTCAATGTCTAATGATCGATACTGTTGTTTCCACACATGTGACTCAAACTGTGGGTCCACATCACTTACTAGTGATGTTGGGTAGCCATGTGGTGTAAATATTTTGTTCCGTAGAAGTTCCCAGGTTGTTATTGCTGTTACTTGCTTAGTTGTAGGTATGAGCTATGTGAATCCTGAAAACCTCTCCATCACAACCAGGATTGGGTTGTATCCCCATGAATTGTAGAAGCGTCCCGCAAAGTCAATGGCTATTGATTAGAAGATTTCCGATGGCAGGGTAATCATTTGAGCCTTTCCTTCTGGCAATTTGGTACGTTCCTTATTTATCTAGCATGTGTGGCACTGGGCTGTATACGCTCTAAAGTCCTTCCACATTTCAGGCCAAAATTGGTACTCCGTTGTATACCATAAGTTTCGTTCAACACTGTGATGGCCTTTATTGTGGCTTTCGCTAATGACATATTCTCTTAATGTCGCATTTTCGTATACGCAACCTTTTAAGATATACAGGCAGTCTTCCCCATATCTGGGTTTTGCATATAGAATTCCACTTGCAACCTTGTAGGAGGACAAGTCTCCTGTGGAGTCCATACTGTCATTTACCATTTTCCAAATTGGTTCCTTTCAGTATGCAGCTATCATGTGTGCTCGGAACGTGCCAATCATTTCATTGATTGCGTGTAAGGTGTCGCGTTCGTCTTCTATCTCGTTTCCTCTGGTTGTCTCAGGTAGGTCTTCCTCCTCGTTGTCTTCCAAGACATCGTATAGCCCGCCCCGGTATTCTGTTATTGTCGAGGGCATTACTGAGACTATTGTCTCCTTGGTAAGGCTTTCTAGCCGTTCTGCTCTTCTAATGGGTGGTGGGCTATCAGGTCCTGGCATTCAGAATGCCGCTATTGTCTCGGTCGTAAGGTTCTGTATTAGTTCAGGCTCCGGCATTTGGAATGCCGGGCCTTCTGGGTTTAGCAGTGCCGGAATTGTATAAGATCTGGGCGTCGGCTGGGCAAGGGTGGATGGCCCTTCTCCCACACTAATTGGTCTTCCGCCGACCGCTTGTTGCCATTCCCAGTCTTTGATTTTGGGGGACTCCGGAGGGCTCGGGTTGATTTCTGTACAGGAGGGGCTTGGTCCTTCACTACGCGGATAAGGGGTTGATTTTCTCCGTCGTCTAGGATGGGTGTTTGTGAATTTGATCTCGGTTTGATGATACGGGCAATGATCCATGTAACAGTTGGAGTAGTGCAATGTCCTATGTTGGAGTTCTTCTGGTAGCGTACTTCACAGGGTACACTGGTCACCCCAATCGTTTCCTGCAGTGATCGAGCTGGGGCTTTCGGGGGGTACAGGGGCCTCGTTGGGGTATTCAGTATAGGAGAAGGGAGGGGAAGTAGGGGAGAACCCCTGTGTGGGCTCCATTGTGTTTGATTCTTGCTTGAAGACTGTGTTACCTGAGATGTCATCCACTTTCTTTGTATAGTCCTGGACATAGAGTGGGTTTAAGTCTGATTCCCCCTCGTACACCCGGGAAAGGGCATCAGCTAAATAGTTCCTGCTTCCTGGTGCATAGACTATTTTCGCATCATCCTTTCCCAAGGCACTTAACCATCCCACTTGCTTTCTGCTTGGGTTCTTTGCTGTTCGTAGGTGTGTCAAGGGTTGGTGGTCTGTTGCTATTGTAAAGGAATTTCACATAAGTATGTTGTAGAACCGATTAAGTGCTTCCACTATTGCTAAGGCCTCTTTATCAGTAGTCCCATAGTTCATCGGAGCATTGGTGAACTTCCTGCTGTGTAACGTGGCAGGCCGCGCCGTCTCATAAGTGGGTCCCTGTCCCACCCATGCTCCAACTCCTAAACCTAAGATGTCCGTAACTAACCAAATTGGTTCCTTGCTTTGCATGTCTATTGGCCGCATGACTTGGTGATTGATAATACACTTTCGGACCATATCAAATGCGGTCTGATGGGTCGTTGCCCATAGGAATTCGGCATTTCCCGTTAAGTCAGTTAGCTGCGCAGTCAATGTTGCATGGTGTGGGAGAAACTAGGCCACATAGTTCACTATTCCTAGGAATCGTTGCAATACCTTCTTCTTTTTTGGTGTTTCCCATTCTGCAATGGATGATATTTTCTGGGGGGAGGCATGGATTCCTTCGTTGTCCACTATGTGTCCTAATACTTCCAACTTGTCCGCAAAAAGTACTGAGTTCTTTTTGCTTGCACAGAATTTTGCTTTTCTGAGTCAATCACATACTTGGCGTATGTGTTTCTCGTGTTCCTCTGATGTGTCTGAAAATATGAGAATATCATCAATGTATACCCATACAAAATAATGTAAATATTCGCTTAGGAGGTCCTCCATTATCCGCATAAATGTTCCTGGTGCATGCATGTCTCCTTGTGGCATTACCTTGCTCACAAATCCTCCGAACGGGGTTTTAAATGAGTTGAACTTAACACTGTCCTTGTCCACTTGTGTTTAGAAATATGCATCGCTTAGGTCGGTCTTAATCCTGAATTTCGCTCAGCCTATTCGGTTAAGGATCTGCTGTTGCTTTGGAATAGATAGACTATCCATGACCATGTTATCGTTTCTTACCTTCAGGTCCACCAGGGGGCGGATCCTTCCATCTGATTTGGGTTGTACAAACATAGGTGCCGCTCCGGGAACCTCCTGTCATACAATTATTCCACCTTGTAATTTCTCATTTATCCAGTTCATGAGTTTTTCCTAGTAGGTTTCTGGGATTGAATATGTTGGTTGGTTTGGTAGGTCGGTTGGATCTTTTAGCCGAATGTGGTGGCTAATCTTACGCACTGGGGGTAGCATTTCAGAGACCTTGTCCGGGAATACATCCTTGTATTCTTCCAACAATGTTTTGTAGTGGTGTCTGCTACAGTGGCTCAGAGTGCCCCGCTTGTTGGTTTGCATAGCACACGTAGTTTGTTATCAGGAAATTCCACTACTGTATCCCCACACCTAATAAGAGTACTATGTACCCCCAGGAATGGCCTTCCAATCAGGGCGTCGTACTTTACCAAGTTTCCTACCAACATCTCCTGATTTGTCTATTTCTTTTTCCCGATTCCTACGGTCAGCCCACATTTCTTGTGGCTTGTAGAGCGGGACCCTTTCCTAGCCATATTGACTCTTGTGGGTTGGGGTAGAGGTTCCGTAGGGATGCCATGGGTAGAGATAAAGGTGGCCCTAATTATGTCACAGCCGCTTGTTCCCGTATCGAATAGTACCTTTGCTGGGTGGCCTTCTATGTGAATCGTTCCTTCCAGAGCGTCACGGGGCCTGCTTGTCAACGTTGGTTGCATTTGGAGGCTTTCTATTTCCACTGAGTTAATTTCCACTTCATCATATTCGGTTGCTTCCATGTGGTTTGTGCTAGCCTCTTGCTTAGCCGCCTTTCCTTTTCCCTTTTTGGAGTAGCAGTCCTGTGCATAGTGCTCCTTCTTCCCGCATTCGAAACACGTGCCTTCCTAGCATCCTTTCTGTTTCTTGTCCTTCTTGTCCATTGACTCAGTGTGGTATGGTTTGTCCTTCTTCGTCTTATCCCGCAATGATGATCCTTTCCTATTCCTTTGCTGTGGTACATGGGTTCGGTAAACTCCTGTTTCATACCGGATAGCGTACTTTCGTTCGGCCCCCTTGACTATCTTTTCAAAGGAATCACCCTCCTCCTCCATGGGTTCTACCTCCTGGTGTAGTCTGGGGTGCATTGCCTCATACGATCTTTGTCGTAGCGTGCACTGAGACACCGTCCCGGTAGGCAATCGTCCATGATACATTACAAGATCCGTCGCGACCAAGGTTATTCTTTCTGTTTTGCTATTTCGTACTTGCTAGATATCTTTGAACCTTTTGTATAGTTCTTCCGTGTTTCGCGAGGATTGGAATCTTTCTCGCAAGTATGTTATCAGGGTCGTTCCTCGGATTTTTCCCCACTCTCATAGTGGTTCATTGCTTGGTGGTATGCTTCTCCTGCCTTCCTGGTACAAAAGCTTTCAAAGTACGCTCCGCTTTCTTCCTTAGTTTTTTCCACTCCCTGTAGGGCCAAATATTGAGAAGTTGTTATAACCCACGGGTCAAATACTTCAGATTTTAAGTCCTCCTTTTCGCTTGAGAACGAGGGTGGCAGCGGGAGTTTCATTTTTGGTCCTGTTCGCCCAGCCCCGGGGTTGGGCGGTCCGGCGGATTTAGCTTCAGATATATTGTGTTCAGACTCTTCGTTACTCGAGCTGTTGTCTGACGAGCTTTCTGGAGAGTCGCTGGGGAATTCGTCTGGTGGCTATCTTACTACCGAGTGATCTGATGCTTCTTCTTAATCTTCTTCCTTCTTAGATGTCCCAACAGGTATGCTGCCTTTCTTCGCTGGTTGCGCCAGTCCCTTTTCTTTACTGGGGCTGGGGGGAAATAGCCCAGGAAGGCTAGTTGCTGCCTTTGCTAATTCGTCAGTCGATTTGCCAAATGTCTGCTTGGCCAAGTCTCGCACTAGTTGGCGTTCTGCTTTGTCAATCGAGAATTCGCTCTTCGGCCCTTTCAGTTTCTTGGGTTGCCTTTTCTTAGTAAGGCCTTCTCGTGGGACCTGCTTCCCACTTAGAGTCTCCAGTGACTCAATTGTGTCATGTTGGTGGAGCCGAACCTTTCGTGGTTCTACTGCTCCCCGATGCTAGCTTCTCTGTTAGACTTTTTCGTAGGTTGATCAGACTAGGTCCCTGCAGGTTTCTTAACCACTTGCTGAGGTTAAAAAAATGTAACGTGTTCGCGCTAGGCCCTAGTCACGTGGCAGTACAATAGGAGCAGATGGCTTCTTGATCAACACGAAGCGCGCACTGCTTGCTAAAGGAGGCTTCGAATGGGGTGTAATAGGAGATCAAAGAAGTAACCGTTCAACCAAGTATATCAGAGATACTGGCGGTCGAAGTCTGCTGTTTCCATCGCAGAATCAGGGGTGTTTAAATACAAGCTCTCACTCATATCTAGTATGAGCGATAACATAAAACATTCCAAGTATCAAACGATACCTTTGAAACATGATGAATATCAAACAATACTATCAAATCAAACATCAAACAATCAAAGTATCAAGCGATACCTTTGAAACATAACAAGTATCAAACCATACTACAAATCAAACATGAAACAATCAAAGTATCAAGCGATACCTTTGAATCATAACAAGTATCAAACGATACTGCAAATCAAACATAAAACAATCAAAGTATCAAGCGAAACCTTTGAAACATAACAAGTGTGAAACAATACTGCAAATCAAACATAAAACAATCAAGGTATCAAGCGATACCTTTGAAACATAACGAGTATCAAACGATACAGTAAAACAAAAGATAATCTAGTACCTGTACCGGTTAGAATCCACGAACTGAGGTACTTTGTGAAGTGACGGGGGTGTTGGGAGGATGAAAACACCGGGGAGCCACAGGAACATTTCCGGCATGCGGCGGTCTTGGTAGAAGGATTTCACAGGGAAAATCCAAAGATGCCGCGTATATAGAGGAAGGATTACAAGGCAAGGTTTTCCTAGCGGTGGCCAAGTAAACGCGCAGAGGTTGTTCACCCTATCATGCGAAGTCCTTAAAGGAGTTAATTTGTACACTATTAGAAAATTAGATTATAGAGATTTGGGCTGAACTCTCAGAGAGAGAAGCTCATGTTACACATAGGATGAACTGGCATAGCGTAATGGACACGTCATATGACCATTGGCAAAAGGTCACGTGTTCGATCCCAGGGTCCATCACGGTATTGGGAGAATGAGTTAATTTCTACCAATACGATATCGGCACAAAACCCTCCTTTACGCAACCACCGAAGGTCGCCGACTAAGCAGCTTTCGCTGAGTCTTCAAGAGAGGACTCCCAGCTATCGTGACGAAGTCAAACAAACTAAATCGGGTGGTTGATGGTGAAGATAATCACATGCAATGATCCCTCAATTGCGCCAATGGATGGATGCCAACCGGGGGGAGGTCGGCTACTCCGATAGGAGTTCCTGGCTGCCATGCAGGCAGAGCGACCGAATTTCAAGTCTGTTGGTAGAGGAATGCAGAGGAAAATCCTGATGAGGGAATGACGCTCAAGAGATGATCATTCGCCCACGCCCAAAGGCAGGATAAGGTAGAGCCAGATCATGGCCTGCTGCGTGAAAGGTCAACCTGGAGCACAACGAGGCCTAACCGCCATTGGCACGATAAGACAGAAACATGCTTCCCGCAGGTTGAGGCAGATGGACAAGGGATCTGCCTGCATGGATAAGTCTGTCGTCGGACCTGATAACTTCGTATGAAGTAATAGGACCGGTAACTGCTTGCCAAGGTGCAAGGGTTCGAGTGACTACAATTAGCACGAACGCCATGAAGAGAGTAGTGGGACATGCTCTCCACTGTTCAGGAAAATCAGATTCAAGCGGGGTAAAGGTTTTCAGGGTCTACGAAGTTAGCACAGAGGAAAAGTGGGAGCAGTAGATAGGTCACGAACACCCAGATGCAGAATGTAAATATCGAGATGCCTCCTATGCTTTACAGAGATCATCAGCGATAGAGAAGAGATATTATCAATATATTCGTTCTACGTTACACTTCTACGTTTTCTATCTGCATATCTTAAGCGAGCCTTCCTAGAAATCACTTTGTCACATATCGTGTGACCGGTACCAGTTACTAGGATTTTATGTTTGGTTTCACCGTATCATTTGATACTTGTAGTGTTTCGTGTGCTATTGGTTGATACACACATTGTTTTATGTTTGGTTTCACAGTATCGTTTGATACTTGTATTGTTTCGTGTGCTATCGGTTGATACACACAATGTTTTGCAATATCGCTCATACTGGAGATAAGCGATATGCTGTATTTAAAGACCGCTGATTCCCGCGATGGAAACAGCAGACTTCGACAGACAGTATTCTTAAATATACTTGGTTGAATGGTTACTTCTTTGATCTCCTCTTACACCCCGTTCGAAGCCTCCTTTAGCAAGCAGCACTAGCTTCGTGTTGATCACGAAGCCATCTGCTCCTATCGTACCGCTACGTGACTAGGGCATGGCCCGAACACGTTACATTTTTTTCACCTCAGCAAGTGGTTAAGAAACCTGCAGGGACCTGGTCTGATCAACCTACGAAAAGTCCAATACACGAGGCAAGCATCGGGGAGTGGCAGAAACATGAGAAGTTCGGCTCCGCCAAACGACACAATTGAGTCATTAGAGACTCGAAGTGGGAAGCAGGTTCCACGAGAAGGTCTTACCAAGAAAAGGCAACCTAAGAAACGGATAGCGCCAAAGAGCGATTTTTCGATCAACGAAGCAGAATGACAACTAGCGCGAGACTTGGCCAAGGTGACCTTTAGCGAGTCGACTGACGAATTAGTAAAGGCAGCAACCACTCTTCCTGGGCAATTCCCCATCAGCCCCAGTAAAGGAAAGGGACCGGCGCAACCACCAAAGAAAGACGGCATACCTACCAGGACACCCAAGACGGAAGAAAGCGAAGAAGAAGGATCAGATCACTCGGTAGTGAAGCAGCCACCAGACGATAACCCTAGCAAAGATCCAGATAGCTCCTCGGACAACAACTCGAGTAACGAAGAATCCGAACACGATATGTCTGAAGGTCAATCCGCCGGGCGAGCAGGACCAAAAACCTAACTTCAACTGCCACCCTCGTTCTCAGGCGAAAAGGACGACCTAAAACCTGAAGTATTTGACCGGTGGGTCATAACAACTTCGTAATACCTTACCCTATATGGAGTGGACAAAACCAAGGAAGGAAGCAGAGCGTACTTCGGAAGCTTCTGTACCGGAAAGGCAGTGGAGGCATACCACCAAGGAATGTACCACTATGAGAGTGGGAAAAAAACTGTGGAACGACCCTGATAAAGTACTTGAGAGAAAGATTCCAATCCTCGTGAAACACGGAAGAACTATACCAAAGGGTCAAGGATATCCAGCAAGTACAAAACGGCAAAACAGCAAGGATAACCCTGGTCGCCACGGATCTCTTGATGTATCATGGACGATTGCCTACCAGAACAGTGTCTCAGTATACACTACGACAAAGACTGTATGAAGCAATGCATCCCTGACTACGCTAGAAGGTAGAACCCATGGAGCAGGATGGTGATTCCTTTGACAGGATAGTCAAGCGGGCTGAACGGAAGGATGCTATCCTGTATGAGACAGGAGTGTAGCGAACCCATATACCACAACAAAAGAATAGCAAAGGAAGATCATCGCGGGATAACACAAGAAAGGATAAACAATACCACAAGGACCCAAAGGACAAGAAAGATAAGAAGCAGAAACAACGCCAGGAAGGCACGTGTTACGAATGCTGGAAAAAGGGACACTACGCAAAGGATTGCTATTCCAAAAAAGGAAAAGGGAAGGCCACTAAGCGGGAAGCTAGCACACACCACATGGAAGCAACCTAATACGACGAAGTGGAAATTAACTCAGTGGAAAGGGAAAGCCTGCGAACACAACCGACGCTGGCAATCAGACCCCGTGACGCTCTGGAAGGAACAATTTATATAGAAAGCCACCCAGAAAAGGTACTATTTGACATGGGAACAATCGGCTGCAACATGATTAGCGCCACCTTTATCGCTACCCATGGCATCCCTACGGAACCCCTACCCCAACCTACAACAGTCAATATTGCTATGAAAGGATCCCGCTCCTCAAGCCACAAGAAATGTAGGCGGACCGCAGGAATCGGGAAAAAGGAATGGACAAATCAGGAGATGTTGGTAGGGAACTTGGCGAAGTACGACGCCCTGATTGGAATGCCCTTCCTGAAAAGATATAATGCTCATATCAGGTGTGGGGATACAGCAGTGGAATTCCCCGATGACAGATTACAGGTACTATGCAAACCAACAAGCGGGGAAATCCGAGTCGCCATGTCAGATACCAACGCAACAACATTGTTGGAAGAATACAAGGATGTATTCCCAGACAAGGTCCCTGAAACGCTACCCCCAGTGCGGAAGATTAGCCACCACATTCGGTTAAAGGATCCAACCGACTTACGAAACCAACCAACATACTCAATCCCAGAAGCTTACAAGGAAAAACTCATGAACTGGATAAACGAGAAATTACGAAGTGGAGTAATTGTACGACAGGAAGTTCCCGGAGCGGCACCTATGTTTGTACAACCCAGATCGGATTGAAGGATCCGCCCCCTAGTGGACCTGAAAGTAAGGAATGATAACACGGTCATGGATAGTCCTTCAATTCCAAATCAACCGCAAATCCTTAACCGGATAGTGCGAGCAAAATTCAGGAGTAAGATCAACCTAAGCGATGCATACTTCCAAACACGTATGGACAAGGACAGTGTTAAGTGCAACTCACTCAAAACCCCGTTCGGAGGATTTGTGAGCAAAGTAATGCTCCAAGGAGACATGAATGCACCAGCAACATTTATGCAAATAATGGAGGACCTCCTAAGCGCATATTTACATCAGTTTGTATGGGTATACATTGATGGTATCCTCATATTTTCAGAGACATCAAAAGAACACTAGAAACACATACGCCAAGTATATGAGCGACTCAGGAAGGCAAAATTCTTCGCGAGCAAGAAGTCAGTACTGTTTGCAGATAAGCTGGAAGTATGGGGACACATAGTGCACGACGAGGGAATCCATGCCTCCCCCCAGAAAATATCATCCATTCCAGGATGGGGAACACCAAAAAACAAGAAAGAACTGCAACCATTCCTAGGAATAGTGAATTATGTGGCCTAATTTCTCCCATACCATGCAACACTGACCGCACCGCTAACTGACCTAACGGGGAACGCCTAATTCTTATGGACAACAACCCACCAGACCGCATTCGAGATGGTCCGGAAGCGGATACTCAATCACCAAGTCATGCGACCAATAGACATGCGAAACAAGGAACCAATTTGGTTAGTTACGGACGCCTCAGATTTAGGAGTTGGAGCATGGGTGGGACAAGGACCTACTTATGAGACGGCACGACCTGCCGCGTTACATAGCAGAAAGTTCACTAACGCTCAGATGAACTATGGGACCACCGATAAAGAGGCCTTCGCAATCGTGGAAGCGCTTAATCGGTTCCACAATGTACTAATGGGAAACTCCTTCACTATAATCACAGACCACCAACCCTTAACACATCTTCTAATGTCGAAGAATCCTAGTAGGAAGCAGGTGAGATGGCTAAGTGCCTGGGCAAAATACGACGCAAAGATAGTTTACGCACCAGGAAGCACAGACTCTTTACCTGATGCCCTTTCCCTGATATATGAAGGAGAATCAGCGTTAAATGCACTCTATGTCATGGACTATACGAAGGAATTGGATGGCATCTTGGATAACACAGTCTACGGGCAAGAATCAAACACAATGGAGCCCATGCACGAGTTCTCCGCTACGTCCCCTCCTTTCTGCTATACAGAGTACCCCAACGAGACCTCTGTACCCCCCGAAAGCCCCTGCTCCATTACTGCAGGAAACGATTGGGGTGACCAGTGTACTCTGCGTAGTACAACACCCGAAGAACTCCAACATAGCGCCTTACACTACCCATACTGTTAGGTGGATCATGGCCCATATCATCAAACCGATATCAAATTTACGAACAACTAGCCTAGACGACGGGGAAAATCGACCCCTTGCCCACCTAGTGAAGGACCGAGCCCCCCAAGCACAGAAATCGATCCGAGCCCTCCGGAGTCTCCCGAAATCAAGGACTGGGAATGGCAACAAACCAAAGGCTGAAGACCAATGAGTGCAGGAGAAGGACCGTCGACCCTTGCCCTGCCAACCTCTAGGTCTTGTGCAATTCCGGCACTGCTAAACCCGGAACCCCCAGCATTCCAGATGCCGGAGTTAGAACCAATAGAAAACCTTACGACTGAGACCATAGCGGCATTCCGAATGCCAGGACCTGACAGCCCAACACCGATTAGACGAGCGGAACGGCTAGAAAGTCTTAACAATGAGACAATAGTCTCAGTAATGCCCCCGACAAGGACAGAATATCGTCACGGACGGTATGATGTCTTAGAAGACAACGAGGAAGATGACCTACCCGAGACAACCAGGAGAAGCGAGATAGAAGACGAACGCGACACCTTACAAACAGTCAATGAAATGATAGGAACATTCCGAGCACACATGGTAGCAGCATACCGAAAGGAACCAATTAGGAAGAAGGTAAACGAGAATATGGACTCTACAGGAGACTTGTCCTCTTACAAGGTTGCAAACGGAATGCTATACGCAAAAACCAGATANAGGGCATGGCCCGAACACGTTACATTTTTTTCACCTCAGCAAGTGGTTAAGAAACCTGCAGGGACCTGGTCTGATCAACCTACGAAAAGTCCAATACACGAGGCAAGCATCGGGGAGTGGCAGAAACATGAGAAGTTCGGCTCCGCCAAACGACACAATTGAGTCATTAGAGACTCGAAGTGGGAAGCAGGTTCCACGAGAAGGTCTTACCAAGAAAAGGCAACCTAAGAAACGGATAGCGCCAAAGAGCGATTTTTCGATCAACGAAGCAGAATGACAACTAGCGCGAGACTTGGCCAAGGTGACCTTTAGCGAGTCGACTGACGAATTAGTAAAGGCAGCAACCACTCTTCCTGGGCAATTCCCCATCAGCCCCAGTAAAGGAAAGGGACCGGCGCAACCACCAAAGAAAGACGGCATACCTACCAGGACACCCAAGACGGAAGAAAGCGAAGAAGAAGGATCAGATCACTCGGTAGTGAAGCAGCCACCAGACGATAACCCTAGCAAAGATCCAGATAGCTCCTCGGACAACAACTCGAGTAACGAAGAATCCGAACACGATATGTCTGAAGGTCAATCCGCCGGGCGAGCAGGACCAAAAACCTAACTTCAACTGCCACCCTCGTTCTCAGGCGAAAAGGACGACCTAAAACCTGAAGTATTTGACCGGTGGGTCATAACAACTTCGTAATACCTTACCCTATATGGAGTGGACAAAACCAAGGAAGGAAGCAGAGCGTACTTCGGAAGCTTCTGTACCGGAAAGGCAGTGGAGGCATACCACCAAGGAATGTACCACTATGAGAGTGGGAAAAAAACTGTGGAACGACCCTGATAAAGTACTTGAGAGAAAGATTCCAATCCTCGTGAAACACGGAAGAACTATACCAAAGGGTCAAGGATATCCAGCAAGTACAAAACGGCAAAACAGCAAGGATAACCCTGGTCGCCACGGATCTCTTGATGTATCATGGACGATTGCCTACCAGAACAGTGTCTCAGTATACACTACGACAAAGACTGTATGAAGCAATGCATCCCTGACTACGCTAGAAGGTAGAACCCATGGAGCAGGATGGTGATTCCTTTGACAGGATAGTCAAGCGGGCTGAACGGAAGGATGCTATCCTGTATGAGACAGGAGTGTAGCGAACCCATATACCACAACAAAAGAATAGCAAAGGAAGATCATCGCGGGATAACACAAGAAAGGATAAACAATACCACAAGGACCCAAAGGACAAGAAAGATAAGAAGCAGAAACAACGCCAGGAAGGCACGTGTTACGAATGCTGGAAAAAGGGACACTACGCAAAGGATTGCTATTCCAAAAAAGGAAAAGGGAAGGCCACTAAGCGGGAAGCTAGCACACACCACATGGAAGCAACCTAATACGACGAAGTGGAAATTAACTCAGTGGAAAGGGAAAGCCTGCGAACACAACCGACGCTGGCAATCAGACCCCGTGACGCTCTGGAAGGAACAATTTATATAGAAAGCCACCCAGAAAAGGTACTATTTGACATGGGAACAATCGGCTGCAACATGATTAGCGCCACCTTTATCGCTACCCATGGCATCCCTACGGAACCCCTACCCCAACCTACAACAGTCAATATTGCTATGAAAGGATCCCGCTCCTCAAGCCACAAGAAATGTAGGCGGACCGCAGGAATCGGGAAAAAGGAATGGACAAATCAGGAGATGTTGGTAGGGAACTTGGCGAAGTACGACGCCCTGATTGGAATGCCCTTCTTGAAAAGATATAATGCTCTTATCAGGTGTGGGGATACAGCAGTGGAATTCCCCGATGACAGATTACAGGTACTATGCAAACCAACAAGCGGGGAAATCCGAGTCGCCATGTCAGATACCAACGCAACAACATTGTTGGAAGAATACAAGGATGTATTCCCAGACAAGGTCCCTGAAACGCTACCCCCAGTGCGGAAGATTAGCCACCAC
>PYWC01000076.1:556065-575436 GCA_003182015.1 Tuber magnatum | reverse complement strand
TGCTGTTTCCATCGCGGGAATCAGCGGTCTTTAAATACAGCATATCGCTTATCTCCAGTATGAGCGATATTGCAAAACATTGTGTGTATCAACCGATAGCACACGAAACGATACAAGTATCAAACAATACTGTAAAACCAAACATAAAACAATGTGTGTATCAACCGATAGCACACGAAATACTACAAGTATCAAACAATACTGTAAACCCAAACATAAAAGAATGTGTGTATCAACCGATAGCACACGAAACACTACAAGTATCAAATGATACTGTAAAACCAAACACAAAACAATATGTGTATCAACCGATAGCACACGAAACACTACAAGTATCAAATGATACTGTGAAACCAAACATAAAACAATGTGTGTATCAACCGATAGTACACGAAATACTACAAGTATGAAACGATACTGTAAACCCAAACATAAAACAATGTGTGTATCAACCGATAGCTCACGAAACACTACAAGTATCAAACTATGCTGTGAAACCAAA
This sequence comes from Tuber magnatum, assembly GCA_003182015.1. Taxonomy (NCBI): domain Eukaryota; kingdom Fungi; phylum Ascomycota; class Pezizomycetes; order Pezizales; family Tuberaceae; genus Tuber; species Tuber magnatum. Next base: position 574,934 of record PYWC01000076.1, on the reverse strand, counting down.
CATAAAATCCTAGTAACCTGTACCGGTTACAAAACAGACCACCCTACCTAACCTCCAAACCTTTAACCCCTTACAAAATTCTTCCCCATATTACAAACTTACCCTTACGCGAGAAAGAAAAACCAAAATGTCGACCTACGCAGAAGTCAGCATCAAGGGACGAGACCTCATTTTGGGGTACCTACTTTACCGAGAAATCATTTCAGATGACGCATACTGGAAGATTTTCTACATGCATCACTGCGAGGATTGCAGACGAATCGATGTCGAGACCGAGGAATGGGAGGACTGGATAGTTCAGAACTTTGTGGACCTGCCACATTATTGGGAGTCTGGTTGCTTTGTGCCCGGAGCGCCATGCGGGGAGTGCTTGGAGAAATGGTTGGAAGGTGCAGAATGGATGTTGCAGGACAACTTGAGATTGCTGCATGATAGCGATGACAATGAGGATGGGTCCTATCCGGAGAATAGTGGGACTACTGACCATTAGCAGTTCATTGGGATTTCCTTGCATTGTTTTGTTTTGGTGAAATTGTTATTTTATTTTGGGAGTGTAACCGGTACGGGTTACTAGGATTTTATGTTTCGTTTCACAGTATTGTTTGATACTTGTAGTGTTTCATGTGCTGTCGGTTGATACACACATTGTTTTATCTTTGGTTTTACAGTATCGTTTGATACTTGTAGTATTTCGTATGCTATCGGTTGATACACACATTGTTTTATGTTTGGGTTTACAGTATTGTTTGATACTTGTATCATTTCGTGTGCTATCAGTTGATATACACAATATTTTTGCAATAACGCTCATACTGGAGATAAGCGATATGCTGTATTTAAAGACCGCCGATTCCTGTGATGGAAACAGCAGACTTCAACAGACAGTATTCTTAAATATACTTGGTTGAACGGTTACTTATTTGATCTCCTATTACACCCCATTCGAAGCCTCCTTTAGCAAGCAGCGCTCACTTCGCGTTGATCACGAAGCCATCTGCTCCTATCCTACCGCTACCTGACTAGGGCCTGGCCCAAACACGTTACACATCGGGCCTTAGTCTAGACTTGCTTGTCTTTAGAGTTAGCTACCGCCAAACAGGAGCATCCACTCACCTGCCAATCAACCTTCTTATACATATTATTCGTGAACTTCGGCTCTCTACAGCCCCCTTCCCTCCTCCTCCTCCTCTCTCACAGGTAGACAACCACCCTCTATCTGCATTGGGCCCTTATATTGAGCTTTGACAAGCCATCAACCTTCTGGCACTATGAGAATGGGCAGAAATAGTCACCCCTCTGGGCTATCCCACCACCTACTCCACCACCCCTCATCCCTTCATGGGGCTGGACAAGTTTACTGCCAGCCACATACATCAGATACGGGCAGGTAAGAGCTACCTTGTGGTCCACCGCTCCTGGCACTCCTCTCCGGACGCTCCCCTCACCTATCCCTGGTGCGACACTACTCCTGAAGACATGGCCCACGCCCTTCCCCATTGCCCTGCGACATCTTCACTTCACCTCCTCCACATGCCTTCAGTTCATTCCGTCTCCCCTTCCTCCCCTCTATGACTCTCCGTCTTCCTGTTGTTGGAGGTCTCCTCCCTCATCCATGCCACCAGGGTGAACTACCCTCCTACCCACTCTCGATTGGCGCTGCCATTTCTCTCCCTGGCCCCCTTGTCCCCTGCAGCTTTACCCCAACTCCCCCCTACTACCCCCTTAGGTTCTCCTTGGTTGTCTGACAATGATAGTAGTTTGTTGGACTGAGATGGAAGTTGGAAGGGTGTCTTTTGAGTTGTTTTCTCTTGATGGTTTCATGATTGGTTTGCTTTGCGATGGGACGACCAGTTTCATGATAAAGTTCTTAGCGTAGTTAGTCACCTCATGGTGCAGTTTCAGTGGTTTCCTTCTGATACTTTCGTTTGTTGGGCATCATAGCTGATAGGAGTTGAATTTGTTTTGTTTTTTTGCATTATGATTTGAGGGTTTTCTTTTGCCATAGCTTAGCTGTTGCATGCAACATCTTGTCCTGATAATAAAATAAGAACTATGAGTTAAAAAAATAATTCCTATATCATCATATAGTTCAATAGTGCAAGCGGGTAATACTATCTTGAAGTCTTAAACTATATTGTGTTCAACTCTTACAGCTAGCTTAGTATCTAAGACAAGTATCAGAAGTTACCAACATTATCAAGGTTGAGCAGAATCGTGCACCACCACCCTAACCCTTTACTCGCCAATTGATGTCTTGGACCTTCCAGCTGCCACGAGGCGTCTATTGTCGCCGCCCCCCCCCCCCTCACATGGCCCTCGCTACCAGGGGGTTTACATAAGCCACCCACTCAATACAGCTTGAGTTCGAATTCAGGGTAAACAAGCCAATTTACAACTCCATGGCACGATATGAGTGGTATTTGGCTCTAACCCACACAGCAAAGAATGATCACAGCTAATTCTTCACGAACCTGCGAAATCCTGCTTTTGTTTTGGGCCCTGTTCCCACGGTAGATACTACTATATCGGGAAATTCCTCTCTCGAGTCCCCTTTTCCGGTGATCGGATATTCTGGGCACTCTTGTGTAGTGTAAATTACATGGCCCGTATTACATGAATCCGTTCTTAAATCATCAGCAAACTCACTTTATCATCGCCACCGATATCCCGTAACCCCCAATTTCGCCAGGCGCAGGATTTCGGGTCGGGGGCTGTATGTTGGGTTCCCCGGGAGAGACACTTGGTCGTGTGGGGAAGGCGCCAGCCCTGGACCTTCCCGAGAGAATCCAGGCCTGGTCTGAGAATTTCTTCCAAACGTTTCTCGAAATTGTTGATCAGCTAATTCAGGACGCTGCTAGCGCTCGAGGACCGTCCGCTCGTATCATAGCTTGGAATCGAGAAGCGGATCCTGTCCACGAGGGGCAGCGACCACAACGGCGATAGTATCCTGCTGTTGCAAAACACAAGTTTCATACTATCCGACCATACTGTATCATGCTTAGAATCTCCGGGACGGCTTTTCCTTCAGTATCCCCTCCGGGCGTAAGCGATTCCGTTTTAGTGCATGTCGAAGATATTTTTCAAAAGAAACCTTACCGCGTAAAAATGCGTCGATAAGGGCCTGGGTTGCGGTGCTATCGATTGCTCGAAATATCTCACATCCCGAGATTGGTTCGGCGGGATTACGCCACAGGTTGCCACAAGAACTTACTGGGAATGTCGCACCTTTGTGGGCGACGTGGACTGAACTACAGATGGTGAATGCGGCATAGGCGCAGCGAGAGGTGTTTTGGGGTCGATGCTGAATCCGGAATAGCGTTTTATACGCTACGAGTGAGGGCTTCGGTGTCCTGAGCTTACCCGAACTTATCCCCCGCACTCAGTCGACGTCATAGTCGCTCACTCGCCCAATTGATGAGAGGTGGATTTAGAAATCACCGCTAGACTACTATTATTCTTGCATAGGGTAGAGCCGAGGGCATTGCATTTTCAGCCCCAGAGCGGTACTTTTTGGAGAATATGTCCTCAGGATTAGCGCAGCTGCCAGCATCAGTTCAATATCTTGTCATGGTATGATTTCACCCCTCCACCCGTCAGGCACTTATAGTCTCTATATCCCCTTCTCCTCTACGTCCTCCAGTTCTCCATCTTCTTGCTGCCCCTCACACATTTCACTCATCCTTCGGGTGCTGTAAGAGCCACCAACACCACCAGCAACAGTACCGCCAGACCATTTTTCTAAAGATATCTGGCGTCTAGCGGCGCAATAGCCAAGCATCGGCGCAGCCACCCATGAATTCGCCCCCGAATCATCATGGAGCATGTAAAGCATCGATATGCTCGCTGTCCAATGCCCCAACTGTCCGCCCCTCGGCAAACCCAGAAATCCCCCCAGCGCGAGCAACGCAGAACGGGGATGAAGGAGCTGGAAAGGCTAGCGTGACCCGGATGGCCGAAGACAGCGAGCCATCGGAGCGAGTGAGTCGTCATTACTCAGCACCAATGAATACGTCACCACCCCAAGCGCCGCAGAGCCCACTACCCCCAAACAATACAGAGACAACCTCAGGTTTTGTTCTGGTCCAACAGCGCGAAGCGGATGGAGGTGGGGATAAGGATGTCACCGAGGGGCAACACGCGGGCTCAGGGCTATTCCGGAAGATCCTAGGTTTGCTATCTCGCATGGCTATTCCAAACCCAACGCGCAGGGCGAGTCAGCGCGGTTCGTCCACCCATTCGAGGGGTAATTGCCCGAACGATCCCATCAGGGGAGAAGCTGAAGATCAATCCTCCAGTATGGCAGCCTCTTTTTCATCCGGAGATAGCTCTCTGATCTCTTGTGAGAACCTCGAGGTCACACCCCCGCAAGAATTGACTCCTCCTACACCGCCCTTCTCGGGTTGTACAATTAGCGCACCAGACCAGGAACTCTCAGAGTCTTTTCGAGAGCTCGATGCTCTGTGCGCGAGGATGTTGGTAAGTTGTGTTGATAAATCTCGTTCCTAGCCTTCTTGCTTTCTCTACCCCCCCCTCCCCCTCTCTTTCTCGCTCACTAATTGGAATCAGGGCCCTCGGCGCAGCGCCGCTAGCCCTTTGCAGTTGCCGGAAGTGCAGGGTGTTGAGAGGAGTGCGGGAGTTCCAATTCCGCGGTGACAGAGGATAGAGGGCAAGAGTTCGCGGGCGCGCGGAGATTTTGGAGGATTCGGGGGGCATGTGATATAGGCTTTGATTGACGGTGTTGCTTTTTCTGGTCTCGTTTACGGGTTTCTGAGTTTGGATTTTCTTTTTCTTTATTTTTTTCTGGCAAAATCCTTGGGGCGTTCTAGATGTATCATATCTGGGTCGATCAGATCTGAGACCGGTTATGATGGTGTAAGTATTCTTATTTTTTGTTAGGCAACTAGTCGTAATTAGTGATTAGAATTAGGAGTATGATTCTAATGCCGTAAGATATTATGTTACCGGTATGTATTCATTGCCGCGACGTTGGATTTGGCATCGTTTCCAACCCAGAACCACTTCCCCCCCCCACCAAAAAGTGATCCCCAAATACTTCACCCTCCAGCAAAAACTACCGTATATCCATCCTCCTTCCAAGGCTACCACCACGGCCACGAGCTCCATCGTAGAAGGAAGCAAAAAAGGAAGCGGGAGTCATCCATCCTAAGTCCCGAAATAAGACGTTATGCCTTTTGGTACTGTTCTGAGGCACAACTCCTGGCATCCGGAAGTGTGCTAGGGTTGTTGGAGGTGAGTGGAGGATGGATGACTTGCTTGTGTTTCCTAGCCACGAACGAGGCTATCGTATATAGGAAATACCTGTGTGCCGAGCCTTGCTCCTTGGTTCATCCAAAACCCTAACCTCTAAACCCTGAACCCATGAGGATAGTTACCTGTACAGTACCAACTGCTACACAACAAGGGTTTCAGTATAAGTCGTGTTTTATGTTCGGCGGTTAATCTGGAAATCTTGGTTATGACTAGTTAAATCGGATAGGTTGCTCGGGCGGGCCTAATAAAGCGGCGAGGTGTTACAGAGCAGCGTGAGGGCTTATCAGTTCAGCTTCACGAAGATTATATCAGTTTGAAGGATCCAGAGAAGGAGTAAGGCACAAAATATGTCTCGCTTGGAAACAACCTCAGGGCGTGTCTCTCCAAAAGCCTTCTCAATTTGTGGATCCCCCCTCTCAACAGAACTTATTGTTGTCAACTATGGGGTAACTGTAGAAACGGCATACACGCCGACCCGAGTTTATTATCCTAGTAGCGCCGACCCGGCATATGACTAGCTAATCCCCCAGCAAACCCACAGAATAAATTAAATCGTTACCATGGGCAAACCCATCTCCCAACCACTCCTCCACAGTAGAAAATCAAAATGCACAATGTGCCGTGATAAACTGTTGTAACAACTGTCTGACTACTGTAAGGTAGTTATGCTTATATAGGCGAAGACATCCCGAATAGTTTGAATAAAAAGTTTTTTAAAAAAAAAAAAACTGTTGTAACAATGCCACTCCCCAAACCGGACCGAGATGTTAGATCAAGGTTGGCAACATCACTCTACCACCCTCTCACAGCGCTCACGCGCCAGAGCACTGCCGGGACCACTACCCACGACCGACCCGACTACTAGCAGTCCAGAAGTCCAATCCCGAGGGGTTATACAACGGTGCCGGATATGCCACATAAGGGCTGGGACCCCACTTCAAATGACCCCCTAAAAACCAAGCCGCGAGGACAAGCCCGGACGATCCCACCACCGGTATGGCGAGAAGGGCAGGCACGGGGAGGGGAGGGGACCACACACACCTGGACCGCACCGGTTTTCTTCGTAGGGGTATCTTCCAATATAGTAGCTGTTCGCTTAATTTGACTAGAAGATATGGGCACAATAATTAGTTATCTAGAACAGAGGAGCTGAGACCTTGACCGGTGCAAGCGGGTTGTCCCACGCAGTCCTCCGCCGTCCTCCATAATCCCCCATAGTCCTTGGCCATCCTCCGTAGCTCCCCGCCGTCCCGAGGATATATATGTCATATACCGAGGTGGCAGTGTGCTCAAGTGCCGTATCCCACAGTACCATTTCGCAAACTATTCGAGTAGCGATTCTTTTCCGCTTCTGGGGGGTCCTGGCGCCGCCCAGCATTCCGTGGTACAATGCCGCCGGGGTTTGAGCGAATGGCAGCTGTCTCGGATCTAGCTGTGATTCTCTAACCAAGTGATTGGAGGGGGGGGAAATGTCATATTATTAGGAACTTTCCTAATATCGCATAAATATACCCGCTTACAGCGCCCCGACGAACCTATCGTGCAGCTTCAGCGGTGCCGGGCCTCGGGATTTAAGGTACCGGGAGAGGACGCACACAGCCGGGAAAAGATAGAAACTCACTATCGGTACTTGTACCCAAATGGGCAGGGGGGGGCGCCAGTGGTTGGCCGGGTTTACCAGGAGCTTGGTTCACGCATCAAGTAAGCCGTGCTCGTCTTTAGGGTAAGATTCCCGGAACATGGGTTGTGCTTGCACCTGCATGGTATAGGTGTGGGTGATTGGACAGCCAGGGATCAGAGATGCTGGCGCAGGTACGAGTACTAGAGTATCATGCAACCTTATTTTCTACCTACGGAGATACTGCAGCTATCTAGCCGTTCCCATTCCCACCCTAATGCTACCTCGAACCCGGCCAAACTCCCCCTTGAGGAAAGCTATGATATCTAGCTTCTTTCTTGTTTGAGTAATTCCCTTGTCAAATTCATTCTTTTATTTCCTATGGGGGTTGCAATGCCGGGCCTCCAGAATCCTGGTCGTCCATACCTGAATACCGGTAGAGAAAAGCTAGTTCCCTAAGTTACTACTGGTAGTACTGTATGAGTGCTCGTACCGTGCAGTGCCGTAGTATCATGGAATTTTGCGCTGACGCTAAGATTATCCCTGGAATAGGAACACACGAATTGGCCATATTACTCCATCAATAAATTTTCATCGGTGCAAGATAATGGGTCCGGGCGCGCCGATCATACCAAAACTTACAGGTACTAGTTACAGGCAAGAAGTGACCGAAAATACGAGGGTTGAGTTTGTGGCGCGCACGGATTTTTTACCATATATTTTCCAAACCCCTGTTTTCGATCACTTCTTGCCTGTAACAAGTACGAGCACTCGAGTAGGTCCCCGCCCCCGAGAATTATTTGCTTCTTCTCGACACCATGCCACTTATGTCATGTCCGTGTCTCATTCCTCCTGAATTTTCAAAAAAAAAAAAGTCGAACAGATGATGGGAAGGGGAAACTTTAAAAGAGACAGTTTTCCAGTGGTTAGATATCTTCTGCCAAACTGGCTTCAACTTGAGGATAGGCCTCTGTGTCAGTGGCTGTTGGTATTATTTATCTCCAAAATGATACTCACCAACATCCTTCTGCTGATCGCTATATCAAGCATTTCGGTGTCCGCAATACCGGTTTCCGAGCCCGCATTAGATGAACAACAAACTTGCACCAACACCGCGGATTCAAGGAATTGCTGGTCATCATGGTTTGACATCAACACCAATTATTACAGTAACGCTCCTGAAACCGGTCGGACAGTGGAGGTTCGATTGAAAAATTGCCCCTGATGAATATCTGCAAAAGCTAATTGTAACAGTATAAATGGAGAATCACTAATCAAACAATGGCCCTCGACGGTTATGAAAGAGTTGTGCTAGCAGTGAATGGGCAATATCCTGGACCAACGTTGGAAGCGAACTGGGGGGATACGATAAGTGCGTCCAAAACTGCCAGCGAAATCAATCCGTCACAGCCCGTTGAGCATAAAATCTTATAAATTCACAGTGGTTCATGTAACAAACGAATTGAAGTCAAATGGGACCGGGATTCATTGGCACGGAGCACGTATGCTGGGTACTCCAGAGGCAGACGGGGCCATTGGTGTCACTCAATGCCCTATTGCTGTAATAAAACCTCATTCCCGAATTCCCTTCCTGTTTATATGATATACTAATGATTCCGGCCCGGAGATACCTATACCTATAGATGGCATGCGACACAATACGGAACGTCTTGGCGTCATTCACACTTTTCACTTCAGTGCTCCGACGGTGTTGTGGGCCCCATTGTCATTCACGGCCCAACGAGTGCGAACTGGGATATCGATCTCGGACCAATACTTCTAACGGATTGGTTTCATAAACCTGCATTTGAACTTGCCAATGAGGTCATCCAAGCGAGCACCGGACTTCCGCCGACCGCCGACAACGGATTGATAAACGGCAAGAATAAGTATGATTGCGTGAACTTGGGTTCTCCGGACCCGAAGTGTAAAAATTCGGGAACGAGATATGAAACTAATTTCCAGGCTGGAAAGAAACATCTATTGAGGATTGTATACTCTCCAAAGCCTACTACAGCCCTTGCCAAGACAGCTGACTTTACTAGGTGAATACCGGGACAGATGTAATGTTCAAGTTCAGCATCGATGGACATAAGATGAAAGTTGTTTCCATGGATTGGGTTCCCATCGAACCGTATGAAGCAGAAGTGATCTTTGTAGCTATTGGGCAGGTTGAACACCCCAATCCACGCCTCAGGATCGCTTGGGCTAATCGAAGTCTGTAATACCAGCGCTATGATGTAATCGTCGAAGCAAACGCTGATCCAGATGACTTCTGGATGCGTGCCGTCCCACAACTCAGTTGCTTCACAATGAATTCCCAGCAATACAACATTCGTGGAATCGTCCGTTACGATTCCTCCACCTTGGATCCGACAAGTTCTTCTTGGAGTATCACAGATCAGTGCGAAGAGGAAGAAGAGGATAACCTCGTCCCCATTGTTAAAGATAACGTTGGGAGTGCCAATTCTGAAGAGGACTTTCAACTAAGTTTGTCACCCGCGAGTACTGGTGGAAAGTTACCGGCATTCCAATGGACGGTCAACAACAATCATTATAATCCCAACACTTCAGCTCCGACGATGATGCCTATCAACAGTTATGGAGGTGTAACTATCCCTGAACCGTATTCACCCACGGAAGTGACGGCTATTGATGGGGTGAGTTCCCCTTGCCATATGTACTCTACCCTAATGCTAACCTCTACAACTCAGCTAAACAGTGGACATACTTTATTATTCAAAGCCTCTTGACCAGTAAGTTTCCCTGCTAAGTGGATTCACTAGTCCCTGGGCTAATAATCAACAAGTCGGTTATCCCTTCCACTTGCACGGCCACGACTTTTACGTCCTTGGGAAGGGTATAGGAATATACAAGGATATATCCTTGCATCCAAAGCTCCACCTAAAAAATCCCGTCCGCAGAGATGTGGCGCTCCTGCCAGCACTCGGCTATCTCGTCATCGCCTTCAAGAATGATAATCCGGGTGCTTGGTCGATGCATCGCCATATCGCTTGGCATCTACATATGGGCCTCGCGATGTAAGACCCCTCTACCTAACCTCGAGCCAAGGATCAAATTACTGACGGGCGCAGACAAGTCATTGAACGAAAGGGGGAAGTGTCGGTGAATCGTCCGGAGGAAGTGCAGGCAGTATGCAATGCTTGGAAAGCCTACGATAAGAGTAATGGAGCAGACCGCGCTTGACCGGGTCCAGGTGGGGAGAAGCATGCAGCGTCAGTCAGTCTTTTGATATATTTTGTTTGTTAAGTTAGTCGAAAACTTGTTAGCGTTTAATTGTATTATAGATTATCTCCCTTCGTGTGCCCTAGAGACTTTTGTATATTGTTTGGGTTTCCCTATTACATTTAGGCCAGGAGGAATCAATTGACCACAGTGAGGATTGCCGCCATGTATTGTCAGAATTAGGAAGAGAAACGCATGCTGGGTGGGGTGTGGTATTCGGGGCGCAGTTCAAGCAACAACATTGGATCCTTCTCCCATGACTAGCTCGCTACACCTTTGGTAAATGAAAAGCCAGGCCTATTACAAATGGTGGTAAGAGCATGGCACATGGTAGCACATCTCAGTAGGTCCCGGGTACAGTACACATACCGTAAGGCTAGAGCACCGCAAGCCAACCATAACCCCACCCCACTCATCCATTCTCCCATCCGAAAGTTAATACATCAAACCGGGAGAGATCTCCCGGTAGGGCAGGGTCAAGATAGATAATCCCCCTATCAGACACTCACATACCCAAGCGACCCGAAAGACCAGATCGCCAACCAGATCTATTTTTTTCGCTCCGAAGTTGCGGGAGCGCACAATATACTCAACCGACCAACGTACGGAGGGGAGTGGTGCCACTCCGAAGGACAAGATATATGACACTAAATCCCACAAGACCAGGAGACGAGGAAGGGTGGATGATTTCTAGAATATCAGGCCTAGAACTCCTTATGCCGGGGGGGTTACTTATTCCCGCTGTAAGAAATTTCATCGTGCTTGGGCTCACCAGGGTTAAGTTTGTGCCAAGTCCGAGATTGAGAATTTAAGTTGGTAGTGGTAGTTTTGGGCGAGGTGAAGTTGGACAACACTGTGAACTCAAGAATCGGGGTTGGAGCCAAGAGGGTAGGGATAGTTGGTACGTGAAGTGGTAGAATGTCTAGGAGGGGGGATATCATACACGGATAAAGGGATACGATTATCTTAATAAATTCCGATGGTTTTGGTGATCAGCAGATGGAATACTGTACATAGTGTTCTTATTGGCTAGTTTCTTTAGCGGTATGGAGGTTTCCTACATGCTTGGTCACTCTGGAATCATCAGCCCCGAAGTGGGATAGCGCCCTGATCCAGTTGGGCGCGTATGCCAGTTCGGTGACTGGCCAACAGTTAGCTATACACAATAAATTTCATTGAAGCTAGAAGGCTACTCCAAGGGTTCTTAGGGACCAAATAGTTGATTCTTGCCGTCATATTCTCGATCAATTGCCAGTGGCCTTTCTTCCCCCAGTTTTTGTACCGTCCATGAGCGAGTGCAGTCATTTCTAGAAGCGTGACGGGATATCCCTATATGAGAACGATGGCTACGGGAGCATGCACAGAGTGCAGGTTTGTGTAGCGATGATTTAGGAAATGGGGGCAAGTGTTTCGACTTGAAGGACTAAATTCCCCAAATGTCTAAATAGAGGGTGAATGTGCAAGGACGTCGGAATTCCCCTTTTCGGCTATGCGGGGGGAAGCACCTCAAACTTAGTCCTCACCTGAGACAAAACCAGCGACATACCCAGCGCCTTACCAGAAGAGGCAACCACAACCTCCCGGCACGCTCATCTTCTATCAGTTTTGGTAGCAGTCGGCGGGGGGAAATGACGCGCTCCAAGGTATTAACGTAGGAAAGTGCCGGTAGGAGGGAATGGAGCCTAAATGTATGATGCTCCTATCCCTAGGTATCTAACGACCCTGAGCTCACTTGTTCCCCGCCTCCAACAACCCATGTGTACTGACGAGGTTATTAATTTTCAATTTTTCGGTCCATATTTATACAGGCTGCACATCGGGGTTGTCAGACTCACCCCCCACAAGATTTCTCCACCTGGGTCTAAATGCGGCGATCCCAGCGTCTGAGCAGCCGGTGAATGATGAATCCCTAAACTTGAATATCTGTTAGCTGACTACTACTCGAGTACTGTAAAGTAGCGTGATGAAAAAAATGAAAAACAAAAAAGGGGCCCGAGCCACTGACTTTTCTATGATACATTAAAAGATAGACATCTTCAGAGATTTGCAGCTCAGGACTACCCCAGCAAGAAGCCTCAAATAGTTATGAGCACCCCGTGAACTGCTATCTCCTCCGATGCCGAGAATGTCAAGCACTCGAATCAAGAACTTCATCCGTCTCAACAGGTGGTGTGGTTGGATAATATAAAAGGAACACGTAGTTTGAACAATGCTAGTGCGCCATATCAAAAGCGCTTACTTGGTCTGGGAGATGCTAGCCGTATGCGGGATTGATGGTGCTACGGTAGGATAAATAAACATATTGAGTTACTTGGTAGCCGCCTTCACCATATTTTATCGGGAGTCGTCGCGCTCACCACAGCCTGTGCGCGAGTATGATTGTCTCTCTACTTTCTTATTCGTTCATGGAATCCCCCCCCCCCTTTTTTTGTGAGGAATTACCTTTGGCCCGAAGTCTCTATCCCAGCTCTTCAGCTATTCTTTCCTGACTTCCGCTTTTTTTTTTTTTTTAAAAAAAAAAAGAGGAGATACACCCGGTCGACAGTCCCAATCTGCACCTTTTCGGACCACCAGAGTATTCTATTTCCAGTTGCTTTCCCAAGCTAAAGGAAGTAAAGCAATTCCCGCCCTAATTCCCTTTCCCTCTCCCTCCTACTGCTCTGAGTGCCGTTGGCCTCACGCTAGGTGTAATTCCGAGGGTCCTTTTCTACCACAACGTAGGACAGCAAGTCTACCTTTTTATCCCCTGGAGCTACATCGAGGGAATCTAAACTTTTCATCTCCAATTTCCGGCCCCCACTCGAGCGAGATCTACTGCTCCTCTTTCCCAACCACAGGCGATGCACCGCCGAATACTAAGTTACCCCATCATGTGAATGGGGATCGAAAGCCCCCGTGGTCACGCCCCGCGTTCCTCCTCTCAAGGAAGGGGATTCACTGAGTCTTGGACATCTTAACCACTAAGATATCTAGACATGTGACATAATTTTACTATGGGGACGGGCACTTATCCATGATACCAACAAGTCGACCTGGGTTTTCCCCCGGTTGAGGCCAATATTGCATTGAATGAATTTTAAGAGTGATACATACCCAGGGAAAGACGGAACATAAATACTAATTACTAGTACCTAACGGCAAACCCCGGTCGCGGCCGAGGGGGGGGAGCAGGGCCGGAACCCCCGCGACGGGAAAAAAGGTATGATATCATAGGCCCGGAGCAGATTAAAACCAGATTTTGAGGCTACCGGGCAGGCAAATACCTCAAATCCCACCTGCCACCAACCCGGACAAGATAATCGTAAGACTGAAGAGCAGTAGAAGAAACAACATGCCCCCGTTACGTCTCCCCGGCCCACTCGCATAGACGTCAATTGACGGCGTGATCCTCTATGAGGAAATCAACCGCCGGTCGCTACAGCCGCTACAGCCTAATCAAACCCTAGGAAATAGCCCTTCCGGATTACACGTCGGAGTGGGCATGGTATCCGAGTCGTTTGCGGTCCCAAAGGTGCTATTATGCAATACCCACGGCATGTAAGCCGGCCCATCGCGCCCGACATCAAATCCCATCGCCAGCCCCCGGTGCAAACTAAACAAACATCGAGTGACCGTCCATGACCAACATACCTACCTCTCCGAACCTATGATATAATCCGCAGCAAACACGCACCCGCACCCAAACCCCAGCACCCGGTACGACACTTACGCTACAGAATCCCCAAGAATGCCTCCGATAAAAACCCCGAAACATTAATCAAGGTAATACCCCAATCAGGCTGCCAAGCCCGCTGGGAGGACTGCAGACAATTCGGCCCACGATTAACCCAACTTCTTACCGCGGCAAGGTATTGGAAAGGGAACCGGGCCGGACGAGAAGCGTATCAGCAAAAACGCACAAAAGATTTCAAAATGTGGAAATCTCAATTGACGCCCAACAGTAGGAAGAGGAAATTCAGAAGGGTAGGAAATAATCCTGATAACACGGTAACTTATGTCGGATGTTCCCTTTTTTCTTTTTTTGTGCTGAATTCGGAGCTTTTGATTTTGGCGCAAAGTCTGCGGTGGGGGTGTGAGAAAAAATTTGCACACAAAGCGATTCACTTCCGCATCTGGCCCTCCTCCCGGACCAATACGATATCCTAACTTAATCCCGAACTGCCTACCTGTAAGCTTCAGCAGTTAGAGCGGCCCAGCTATTGTTCTATAAAATTGAAGGCCTAGGGTTGACACCAAGATTGAATCACCGGTATAGCCTAAGTGAAAAGGGGGCCAATCCTATCGGAGGCCGGGTGTGTAATGTGCTCCAATATCAGACAGGTATTTCCCTGGGAGCAGAGAATGGTAGAGCAGGTATACATTCGGTGTTTTCACGAACTCTGGTGAGCAAGAGCGCTCCCGGTATAGCGTAATAGGATTGCTGGCGGTTTGGAGAAGCTGGGTTAACTTTGGGAAGTTTCCTGAAATTATGTGCGTGGCCTCAAATCGTAAAACGCCGTGATAAAAAACAAAACCTTTATGCAGCAACTTCAGACGAAAACGGGAATGACACGCGATACTGTTCACTTGGGATTCCAAATCGAACACAGTACGATACCAACATTGTAGCTGAAGGGAGTGCTATGAGAACACTCCGTGACGCTGACTTGAGGTGAACCATTGATAGCGGGTTTTAATTGTTTCCGTAAATTCAATCACAGCATCTAGCAACATTAAAAACATATCATACTCAGATTGCTAAACATGCTGCCGAAACGCCGTTCCCCATTCCCATCCCTGGACCTGAAAAGAAGGAAAAAGAAATAAAAAACTTAGAAAAGGAAAACGTGTACACCACGACCGGAAGCCATGACTAGCTTAGTGTCGTATGAATCATCTGCAAGAGCGAAATCCTTGGGAGTGATTTCCTTGTAGACTTGCATCATTCTCGTGACAAAGTAGGAAGCATGAGTTAACGCCATTTGCTCTGTTTTCATTGTTAGCGTTATCTCCCAGAGAGGGGATAGAGTGGCAAACTCACGGCCTAAGCAGATCCTAGGGCCGCCGTTGAATGGAAGCCAGCCCCATCCGATCCTTCGTAGAGCCTCTTCTCCCCACCGCTCAGGGCGAAACTCATTGGCATCAGGTCCATAGAGGTCGGTACGGCGGTGTAGTGAGAAGACAGAGTAGACAATGCGTTCTCCCTTGCGGATTGAGATGGGAGAGTTTCCGTCCGGCCCGCCACCGTAAGGGAGAGTGGTTGCATGTAAGGCCCGGCGGGCATTAAGGGCGACCGGAGGATAGAGTCTGAGAACTATCCTCAACTATAAGCACTATTATCTAAAAAAAGAAAGACTCTCCAAAAACTCACCTTCTTGAATGATCCATCTCAAATACTGTATGCTCCTTAATTCCGCTTGGGTAGGCAATCTAGCATCCTCATCAACGCCAACAACCGCCGAAATCTCTGCACGCAATTTCTTGTACACCTCCGGATTCCTTGCCAAGCACAAGAAAGTCCAGGATAGAAGGGCAGCAGTGGTATCTCTCCCGGCCAACATAACATTCAAGACTTGGTCTTGAAGCACCTGTGGATCTTGGGTTCTCTCCGCGAGCTCCTCCAGAAAGACGTACTTCTTACCCAAACCCTCTTCCCCGGACTTCTTCTCCGCAAGGTTGAGCTTCCTCAGGGCACGAGAAACGTAGATTGCAACCTGTGCACGGGCAGTCGAACATGCCTTTCTAAACTCCCGCCCGTTATACAGCCAGTAGAAGCTCGACAAAGGGGCCCGCATAGCGAGGCCATACTGAGCAATATCAAAAGCCTTGTCGAAAGCCATTTCACCATTCCCGAGAGTGTACTTTTTGGAGGCGAGAGCACCGATGGGGTCTCCAAAGAGGAAATCAGTCGAGGAGTCCATAGTGAGGCATTGGAAAAGCTCTTGAAGCTCAACTGCTCGGGTGTGAGTGAGTGGTTGCCGGGGGAGCTCGTTTATCCTCGAGAAGAAAATTTGCATGAACCCCTCCAGTTGGCCGAGGTCAGATACGTTGGCACGATCAAAGCTCGGGCGAAGCAGTGCACGGCTGTGAGACCAGCTAACTCCGTCCACGGAAAAGATGCCCATATTTCCCAGGAGTGAACGGTGAGCTTTGCGTTCTTGTGACAGACCGTAATCTGAAAAAAAGGGTCAGCTGCACGCCACAAGAAACTCTGCAGGAGCCACAGCTTGCCTTCGAATTGAGTGGCTAGAATGGCCTTTATATTCCGCGGGTCCCTCGTACGGATCGCTCTCATGCCAAAAAGCTTACAAGCATAGGTATCTCCCATCTGATCATGCAGTTCCATGAGCGCAACCGGAAGTCTAAACTCCCTTACAGATCTCATCAACATGAGCATAGAATCGATGCCAAAAGGCAACTTGCTCTTTAGCATCGGAGGGCTCTGGCATCTTCTCCCGTTTGCCGCAGTTGGAAGGGCCTATTAATCGTTAAACTACGGTACCATGATACCACGAATGCAGAAGTAGGAAAGAAATGTAGAAAAATTTCACATACTTCACGATTGACGATCGACCAAACAAGCATGCAAAAAATACCCCCGAAGAAAAATCCACCCGCAAAGTAGTAACCATCGAGGTCGAGCCCCAGAATTAAGTCTGTAAACATTTCAGCACCGTCGATTCTCCTCTGGTAGACAGATAATAGAAAGAAAGCCCCTATGCAACACAACTGTAGGAAAATATTTCCCCGGTTGGAGGCGGGATAGGGGAGGGTTAAGTACTGGGGAGAAGAAAGGCTTGGTTTGCGTTGAGTAGCGAGAAGGCGAGCAGTATGATAGAAATGCCAGGAGCAAGAACAATCTTTTGCCCCAACCCCGTATCACACAGGAGGCGGAAAAGTGGCATAGAAAAGAAGCTTATCATATCATATCATACCTGCAATACAGCACACCCGAACACATAGAATGCTATACCCAATTGCAGATGGACATCTCACTACCAAAGGGCTGAAAACACAACCCCACCGCCAACAAATCCGAGTTTCATGCCATTGGCTCATTAGGGAACCAATTTCAGCTTCAGGGACGAGTGTCGTATCGTGATACTAGCAGGGTATTGCCGTTGATTACACAATTTCACTCATCCGTCACCGACAATTCACTGTGATCATCTCCCGGCCGCCAGGATCTCCGCATCGTACCCCAGGGACATCCATTCCTGCTCCGTAAACCTTTTCCCCCTTCTTTACCATAGCAAGCACTCCGTCGCCATCAAGCCCGACGGTCAACGGGGGGGGTTATTTAAGCCAGGTATTGTTTTATAGGGTTCCGTCGGTAAACGGCAACTCCAATCCAACGGGATAGATGGTGTTCCCAACCATGCCGGGTGGGAAAGGGGACAGATCCCTGAATAGCAAGGCGAGGGGCAGGTAAGTCTGGATCGAATAAGACTATGGCGCATACTCGCTGAGAGAATACGCAGTCCGTCCACCTCCCATACCCATCAGTCAGCTCTGCTTATGATACCACTTTCACAACCCACATCTGAAGTTCTGGACGGTAGTGTACTCGCACAAGGCGAGGCGTCACAGAAAGACCGTACCTTAGATACATAACACGCTAGAACGCTGCAAAAAGAAAAAAAACAAGAGAATCCATATGATTCAGCCATAGGCCCCCGTTCGGCCCCTATCACCTGTGCAGTGCGGGGGGCTAAGGGTACTCGAGTAGTGAGGTGTAAATTATCTGATTGGCTTCAGCGCCTCTTGGCCAATCAAAGAATCGAACATCCCGAAGCCGCCATAGCTTCGCTAGCAGAGTGTTCGCCTCACCCTTCCCCATCTTCGGAAAAAGCGCCAAGATTGGCCCCTTGGTATGATTACACACTCCCAATTCTGGCCAGCAAAATCCTAGCCCGATCCCCCATGCACGGTGCAGTACTTGTACAGTACGGGGTCCGGACAAACGCAAATGATGCCCAAGTGGAACGACCGCTTTCCGCCATAACAGCGCATGTACAGTACGAGTATGCGCATTACCGTACTGTACTGTACAGTGGGCTTCGATCTCTTGGTTCCTTCCTTCCCCCCGCGCCTTCCACTCTCCGCCAGTAATCGGCCAACTGAAACCTCGGAAATTCCGAGAAATGACGGACCGCACGCCACGATCGAATGCAAGCATTATTCTCGAGCGAACGCCCGGAAATGTGCTCAGTCCCGCGTGGGCATCCATCCCACTGGATCGTCGGACACCCCTCACTGGCTTCGACTTCCGGGTCTGGAATGGGCGCCGGTTATTCGAGTACAATTATCCGGCTACGTTTTTATTTCCTCGCTATTACTATGTGTCATTGGGCGGTGACAATACCGGCCCAAACGGTGCTCGTGGGAAATGTCAGGGCGCCTACCAGATGTCATTTGACTGATCCAAGCCTCGCACCGTTGTTATCGCCAGTGGGTTTCTAGGCAATCAGTGCACAGCAGGCATTATCCCTTAGGGGGTGTGGGATATGAAAATTCGCGTGCGCTCCCTACTCGAGTACAAAATGCCGATACCACCAATGCTTCCCCCCTCTTATGCCAGCCAAAAATATACTAACCATTGCTAAGAAAAAGGGACTTAAACTACCGGTGCAGTACACTCCCGTTCGCAAAGTCCATTTCGGTCTGCACGTCCTATCTACGGATCGTCAGACCCGTTCGCAAAGTCTTCACGGAACGAGAGGTACCGTGGCAGGGTCCCGGCCGCAATGGGAGC
>PYWC01000076.1:466294-556048 GCA_003182015.1 Tuber magnatum | reverse complement strand
GGGGGGGGGGGGGGGGAATACCTACTTGTCAGCTTGAAGCTCTAGAGTAAGATTCACTTGTATTTCTCATAGCAGACTTCCAGGGGGTAACTAAGCAATGGGGGTATTATTAAAAGATAAAAATCCAGACCCCAGACACCTGGCAAAACCTCGTACCGGTACTTCCGTTGCTGCCAAGACTCTGCCATAGTGCTCGAGTACTACTTCTCTCTCCGCGAAGACTTTGCGAACGAGAGTGTAAGTTACCGGTACTATACCGCTCGAGAAAACGTATCGATAAAAAAAATTTGGTAAAAAAACAGCAGATATATTCTCGAAAATAGAGGAAATAATATAAGGGTTTCTTTCTTCAATTCATTTTCTGGCGAGTCTCGAAGAAATATGGGAATACCGGTCGCGCAGTGCGATTCTAGCCAAAGCAAGTATTTTTTTTTTTTAGTCGTCTTAAACGAGGGGATACCGTAAGAACCTGAATAATTGGTACTCGTGCTAGGACGTTGGACTTGCCTTTACTGGTATGGTCCGGCACATTTTTGTCTTGAGCTGGGGCTGAGGGGTAAATCAAATTTATTCGGTAACTAACTATGATACCAGGAAGCATTCCAATCCGGGCTCTCTGTCCTAAGGCATTGCGTGCCATGAGGGGGTCAGTTTCCGAAGTGCTTTCGTCCCCCTATCCGAGAGAGGGAATTCTGGACGTCTTTGCGCAAGTACCAATCATTCGAGTTCTTACGATAACTAATGTACAGTCATGTTGTTCCCCGGCAGGTTGCTTACTCACAGATCGTCCCTCCCCCCAGAAAGTAACCATCCAATATCTACTACTGCCACTGTTGATCCTCAAACAACTGAATTGTGTGCTAGGTAGTCCAAAATTTCCCTCTCTGGAAAAAAAAAAAGGTGACCAAAAACAGCAAAAAGTGAGTTGCCCAGCCCCTCTGAAACACGAAAAATACCGGGCCTTACCAGAGGAGGCAACCGGAACGACATGGCACAAGATTCAATCACTAGAGGCTCCGCAGCAGCAGAACCGGCCTCCCCGACGCCTAACCGACCCAGTGCCGGCGCCCCGAGAGCCCCTGAACCCCCAGCGAACGCATAATCGCCCCAGAAGGGGCTTTGGAACACCTGACAACGAATTTTGCCGTTCCACGCCGCCCAAGGAATGACTTGTCGAGCTGCGCCGCAATTAACTGCCATCACGCTGACAATACAAGTACCAGCGCAGCACTAGCACCGCCGAGTCGAAGTTGAACACTTTGTGCGGGGATCGCTATCCTCAACTCAGCCATGCGAGCACTAGTACTTGTACTGTACAGTGCCGTACTGTACTGTACATAGGGTAGTAATCCACTCGTTAGGGCAGAAAATCGGCCCTCCAACCCACTGTGGAAGCCCAATCGTTAGAAGTCGACAGAAACGCCCCCGGCGGATAAGAGGGGTAATATATCCGGGCATGCTGGATATAAAAAACCCCCCAGAAGCCACGGTTGGCTAACTCGATAAAACTCCCACGTCCGCTTTCCATCGGACTCTTATCAGAAATAGGCCACGACCCCACGAGTAAATGCACCTCGGAGAAAAAACATATATATCTCCGGGGAGGGTTTTTTTTTTTTTTACCTTCTGCAACCCTTAGGAAATCCACAATAGATTTTGTTCCTGCCACGTATAACCCCCGAAGCCCCCCAAACGGGCGAATAGGAAAACCCCCACCCTGGTAACCGTACCGTACCGTACATGCACCCATGATACGTTGCAATCACAATTACAGCACCACCCCAGGCCATGCATAAGACGGACATAAGATCTGGAATCGTCCCTGTTTACCGAATAACTTTATATAAACATACCATCACACTTAGCGAAGATAACGCGCGGGTAAGCACTGTATCGATAATCATCTCCGGTGAGTAGACGAAATGCAACGCCAGTCGGATCGGGAAGCATCCCCGGTGCCCGGTCTACTGAACGAGCGGATATTTTTTTTCCCCCTCGGCGAGTGAGGTGTCGTGATCTGGGGGTTGTATTGTTGAAAGCAATCGATGACACCACCTCCGGGGAGGGGGCAGAGTGACTTTTATCAATGAGGAGGAGGAGGAAAAAAAAAAGAAAGAAAAAAAAAAGACGAAAAGCAGGAACGCCGACCTTGTGTTTAACAGGATCGATGGAACGGATAAGGCTGAAGGTTCGGCAGGAGGCGGCGAGGACTCGGAACTCGGAGGAATGAAGATTTGTGTGCGAGGGTAACGCGGATCGACGGGGTAAGCGGTATGAAGTGGTCGTGGCTTTCTTGCACAGCGCCGTATCATACTAGGGGGGGAGAGCACGAGTGAGTCCAAGTGGAACTCAACTGAGGCTCAACCGGAGCTTAACCGGTCTTAACCGGCCAAAATTTGATGAGTGTAACCATAGTAACTTCCAGTCTTGGCACTTTTCTTTGGAGGGGGGGAGCCCCCAGGAGAGCGCAAAAACCCGGAAACCGCAGAAACCCGCTCTCTCGTTTGCCGGGTGGCTCTGGAACCAACGAGAACGAGTTCGACTCACTTACCCTTAACCCCCGGTGCCATGATGTGCTGTAATGCGGATGGCGCAGGGTGTTTATAGATACAATACCGTATCATACATCTCCAGAGGTGGAGCGGATTGGTGACCAATCGTAAGTACCACATGAGTATGCGCGCAAACACCCGTTGGCGAAATATAAACATTCTTCAAAAGCGGCAGAGATAAGAAATACCCTCTGGTAGAGTGGAGTGCTATACAGTAGCAAACCTACCACGGCAGCAGCCCAAACACCCCTATAAAACGCAAAATCACCAATCATCTGCCCAACTAACCACTCATCATGCCCACTCCCTCGCCAAGATATGGTGCCAAACTGGAATCCTCCGTGTGACTCGTCCCTATCACAATAAATCACTCGAGGAAGGCTTCTCGCTTCACAGAGCTCCAGTGGACCACACAAATCCTCTGCCAGAGTTCAATCCCCCAGTTCCTGTTTGCTAGCAGCGCCGGTTCCGCTAAAATACCGTACAATACCCCTCACAGATAAACGCCTCACGATCCCCAGAACAAAACCAGCCAATACGACCTACAACCCAAATCGAGCTGACAGGCCGACACCGGAGGAAAAAGGAATAAAACGAGAGTGATCCGTTGTGACGCTTCAGCTGATGCACTGTGCTCGGGGTGATTGGGCGCCATAGCGAACGCTTGGAATTTCAGCACCCGGCGTATCAGTTTTGCGCCTTGGGATGGATGGTATTGGTAGTCGTTTACGGGCCCCTTGTGGGAGCATGTGTAGGCTGCGCTGGCCCGTTTGGGCTAAACTTGGTAAATTGGCGGTGGGAACTATAGTTGGATGAGTTGTGATCGGTGGGGGGGCTGGTAGGGGCTCTATGATACGTGGACGGCGAAGGAGGTATTACAGTAGGAAAAGAGGAGGAGGGGGTTGTGAGAGGTGATTTCCTTGCGTAATTTCTATGATGAGGATTGGTTGTGAGGCTTGATGTTAGGGGTCACTGGTTGGTATTTTTTTAATGGTATCATAACAGGCACCCCAACACCAACTCTGAAATTTGCCCGAGCGTATCGTACCGATGGGCGCAGGCGGTTGGCCGCACGTTTGCTTAATTCCTGCCGTCGGGCACTTGCTACCCGTAAAAAGTGCCAATAGAGTTCACGGTGGGCCGCCCAATACACGGCAGACTACCCAGCCGAGAGAGAGTCCGGAGGCTAATGACCGGCGGAAAAAGAAAAAAAGTAAGCCCACGGAACAATTGCTAATACTATGCAAAACCGCCTCATCCTACCTAAGAACCCGGGAATTCTGAGTTAGTATCACCATCACTATGCATTAAACTCTTTCTATCACAAGGATAGTAGGAATTCACGACACGTGAGATCACTCGCTCCTTATCCTTATTGCATCACCTAGGAGACAGTCAAAACCTCGCATTCATCTATCTCTCTACCCTACACACCCGGAGACGTGAACGCGTTGCTTCGATCTCAAATTTCTCACCCACTAGTTGGTTCAGGGCTTGAATTTCAAGACTGTACCTCTCTCTACCCCCTCCTTAGACTCAAACATATGGGTGTTACCACAGGAAAACCAGCCAGACACTTAAACTTGGTGTTGAGTTATTCCTGTTTCAAGTTTACATGGCAACCAGCCAAATTCCGAGAAAAGTGGAAAACAAATTGAATAATAGGTATGATATATAATCAATAATTCAACAAATCTATTAGTAATATAGGTTGTTTGAAAATTTATTGTTGTAAATACAGATGGTAAATAATATAAAAAATAAAAATAAAATAAAAAACAAAGAAAATATTATTATTATATCAAAATTAGTATTAGAATCAGTAAATGTCTTATAACAACCCATTCCACCTATATCAGAAGTTACCTAATATTTTTTTAGATAGCTTGAGAGGTCTACTATTGATCTATGAAAAAAAATCCCCCAATAATTCTAGGTTCTCATCTCAAGAGCCTATATTGACCCCAATTGTCATGATAAATATTTTTTAGAACCATTAGAGGGTACTCTACAGGCTTAATAAGAGTTGTATGTATTGAAGCAAATTTGTTGCGTTGGTGGAACTGGTCGTTTTTGGCATATCAACACCCATCATATGATGCTTCCTTTCCACATATCCCCTTACCCCAATACTCTAATCCCAGCACTCACCCTCCACACAAGGCCAATTCGTGAAGCCTGCCAGAAGAAATGCCCTCCCCTTTTCAAGTTAATTCATCCCCTAATAATCTTTCCAGATGGACCAGCAAACCCCTATGCTACAGATCTTAAAAACGTTAAGAAGCATAACGAAGACCTAAACACTTCGGAATACCTGTATAAAGCCGTAATCAAGAAAGCAAGCGTCATGCCATATCACTCGAAGCGCAAGATCTGGGTTTCTTGAAAAACTCTGATGTGGAGTGGCAATGATCGGTACAAAGATTTTACGGAGCGAGGCGCAGATAAAAGACAGGAGACAAATAGAATGGGTATAACGCACGAAGAGTGGTTTCAAATAGTAAGAAGATATGTAGGCAAATAAAATAAGGAGTGAAGCGAGAGGGTGAGCGAGCGGACAAGTGAGGACCTGTTTTCTAGCTTGAAGGAAAGGAAAGAAAAGGAATTTCGAGACAAAAACCTCCAACGCTAGAGGTCCCAAGCGCGTAAGGGTCTACATGTCTCTGCGCATGTGGCTGTCTCCAATACGTGGACGTCCAGTATTGTTCAACATGTTTCCATCACTACACACATTGCTAATTTCCCCCCACTTATTAGCACCCAGGACCACAGCGATACAGTCCTCTCGCAGCATCATGCGGCATATTTGGCACTGCAGCTGCTCCTCATCACTGCAGAGATATGCTCTGAAAGGGGAGGTTTCCAGCGTCTCACCTATACACCTGTTGCTGGTCTGGTGGATTCAATGGCTCCCTCCAGTATCCCGGCCCCCCAAGAGCACCCACACCATAATACCTCCCACCTATTCCCCTCCTAATCAGCAGAGATGTGGCATAAAGGACATTAACCCGCCCTACGCATTGAATGTATGACCGTAGAGTATTTGCTCACGAACCCTCCTCCCTCCGCTGGAGCTTTAAAAAGAGGTACTAACTACCCAACGCAAATACCAACGGATGAACAAGAAGCCTATTTGATCGAGAGATTCTAAGGCAAACCACAGCCGAAAATGTTCCTTGGGGGGAAGTTGCTGGTGCAGGAAACCCCGATCACTATGGATCACTCGAAAATTAGATTATATTGAAGAAAGTGGGATTGTAGTGAAGCCATGCGGAAGCCGGATCCGGGTATTAGGAGCAAGCTGCAAGATTGATAAAAGTAGGGGAATAGGGGCTGTCAATGGGTCTCAACATAGGGAGTATGATCCTCGGTTCTCCGATCATGTACGGGCATAGTGCGCGTGTGGAGCGGCTGCGGGCCGGGCAAGCGGACTCACAGCCTCTCCGGAGGGCTTCAGTAGTATGCCCGCGTCGTTTTCAATCCCCAAAACGTTGGGGGGGGGGGCTCATAGCAGAAAAGAGGTACTTGTAGGGCTCGAAGAGAACTGGGAAACATCATCGAACACTAGGGGCTTCTATCCCCAAGGTTCTACTTTACCGGTTTCTTGCCTTAGCCGACGCCCGGTGGATGTTTACTCAAGAGCTTTTTCTCGCAGTCTCTTACTTTTCCCCACTCCCACCATGCTATCTGCCTTTGGTTAATCTGGTACGGAGGTCATTGGGGAGTCATACACGGGTACCCCGGCCGGTCATACCTCCGTTCTCACTCTATGCGCCGAACAGCACCTGTCTCCGGGGACCCCCGAGAACGCGGCTCTGCCGACCCCGAAAGGGTGGGGAGCGGTAAACATTGATCTACTTCATGGTACCGGTGCCGGTATCTCACTATATCCTCGGCAGTCTAGCCGAACCCTTACTTTAGAGTATTCTAAATTTATTTATGCGAGATCTACCATAGTCTGATGGTTGGATCATGGAATGTGAAACTCTATCGTTCAATTGACTATCCGTACGGTGTCTTCACTACTAGTGGGGCTTTATTTACCGTGACACCATTCCCCGGCTGGGATAGAGAATTGAAATAATGGATACTACAAAATTTAATGGCCTATTATACAGTAAAACATCGATAATATATACAAGAACTCCCAGTTTCCTATCAAACATATCCACAGTATCTACCATCCCCTCCCTCAAGCTTTCTCTCCAACAAATAACCCCCTAATCCTCTCCCACCCTGTCTTCATGGTCCGACCCCGACTCCTTTCAACATCCCGTGCAATAATCGCAGGTATAAACTGCGGCTGCCAATCACACGAATTCCGAACGAGCACCTTCGGTTTCTCCTCCATGGGCGGAGGTTGGGGCAGATACCGCCTTTGAAGCCCAACCGCAGACATATAGTCCTCCTCCCGCCACACCAACCTTGGTTGAACTGGCCGAGGCTTTACAGATGATAAAACCCTTCCCAATAGCGCATCCGAAATAGTCTTATCCCTCTCCCAGTAGTTTACCTGCGAAGCCTGCGCAGGGGTAAGGTTCCGGCGGTTCTTGATCGTGATATCCAGGTCCCGGCGTCCCAATAGCAGTTGCACCGTCTCGACACGTTTTTTGAAGACGGCAAGGTGAAGGGGTGTGTTCCCTTTGTTGTCCTGGAGGTTTATGTCGAGTCGGTCATCCTCTAAGAGGACTTCTAGCGCATCGGGAAAGGGTGCCATTGCGGCAGCGTGAAGTGGAGACCTGCCGTCATTGTCGATTGCGTTGATATCCGGGTTAAGTTCGGTCAGGGCGAATCGGACGATTGAGGCTTGGCCAGATAACGCTGATATGGAGAGTATGGTGCGTCCTTGTTTGTCTTGATAGTCCGGATCTAGGCCGCAGTATAGGAGTGTGCATAACGAGTGCTCGTCTTCGAAGCAGGTTTGCAGCTCGATGAGTGTTAGGATTCCGCGGTTAAGAAGCTGTTCAATGGCATCTTTGTCGCAGTACCGGAGGGCGTGGGTCAATGCTCGCTCGGCATATTTGGCGGAGTTTGCGCGGAATACGGACTCTATGAGCAGAGGACCTAGCAGGAATGATAGTCGGCGGTGAGTTCGCAGGAGGGAGTATAATTCCGGTGGGCTGTGGTATCGACCGATCTGACAGATAATCTCGCTCGGTAAATCCAAGAGTGAGATCCTCGCTCTGTATGGGCGTATTTTGGCATGCATGTTGCAAATTCTGGCACTCTCCAAAGCTCCTTGCAATAGCGGCGGAGGGTAGGACCTTATAGCCAGCAAACCACCCATGGCAGCAGACACAGGACAATATGCGCCAGGGGCGTGTCCTAACGTCCGAGCAGCTCGTGGGGGGGTTATCCGCCCCCCCGTAGAGACTGCATTATTGGTTCCCGGAGTGAAACTGCTAAAATTAAATGATATGATAGCTCGAGCTGTGCTTCATGGGTATTGCCAAGGTTGACTTTACCGTGTCGGGCTTTAGCCCGCCGGAAGGTCTTTGGCGGCGGCAAACCATTAGGCGAGAGGTAAATTGCTATGTCTCTGATGGTGGTGAAGCGAGGGGGTGGCACTTTTTATAGGGTTAGGGTTTATTATTGACCTGCCGTTACTTTACCGTACCGGTACTTGTACTCGGGTACAAGGGTAAGTCGGGCGCGGTGCCACGAAATGTCTGGGTTTATTTCCTATTCTGGGGGTGTGCCCGACTTTTGTCCACCTTACAAAAAAAAGCCACAAAACGGGNGATCCAGCAAGTACGAAATGGCAAAACAGAAAGAATAACCCTGGTCGCGACGGATCTCTTGATGTATCATAGACGATTGCCTACCGGAAGGGTGTCTCAGTATATGCTGCGACAACGATTGTATGAAGCAATGCATCCCTGACTACGCCAGGAGGTAGAACCCATAGAGGAGGATGGTGATTCCTTTGACAAGATAGTCAAGCAGGCCGAACGGAAGGATGCTATCCTGTACGAGACAGGAGTTTACTGAACCCACATAGCACAACAAAAGAATAGCAAAGGATCTTCATCGTGGGATCAGATGAAAAAGGATAAACCATACCGCAAGGATCCAAAGGACAAGAAAGATTTGATGTAGAAATGACTCGAGGAAGGCACGTGTTTCGAATGCGGGAAAAAGGGGCACTACGCAAAGGAGTGCTATTCTAAAAAAGGAAAAGGAAAGGCCGCTAAGCGAGAGGCTAGCACAAACCACATGGAAGCAACCGAATATGACGAAGTGGAAATTAACTCAGTGGAAATAGAAAGCCTGTGAACGCAACCAACCTTGGCAATCAGGCCCTGTGACACTCTTGAAGGAACGATTCACATAGAAGGCCATCCAGCAAAGGTACTATTCGACACTGGAACAATCAGCTGTGACATAATCAGCGCTACCTTTATCTCTACCCATGGCATCCCTACGGAGCCTCTACCCCAACCAACAACAGTCAATATGGCTATCAAAGGATCCCGCTCTTCAAGCCACCAGAAATGTGGACTGACCGTAGGAATCGCGAAAAAGAAAGGGACAAATCAGGGGATGTTGGTAGGGAACTTGGCAAAGTACGACGCCCTGATTGGAATGCCATTCCTGAAAAGGCATAATGCTCTTATCAGGTGTAGGGATACAGCAGTAGAATTTCCCGATGACAAACTACGTGTGCTTTACAAACCAACAAGGGGGGAATTTCGAGCTGCTGTGTCCGACACCACCACCACAAAAACATTGTTGGAAGAATATAAGGATGTGTTCCGGGACAAGGTCCCTGAAACACTACCGCCAGTGCGAAAGATTAGCCACCACATTTGGCTAAAAGATCCAACTGACCTTTGAAACCAACCAACATACTCGATCCCAGAAGTCTACAAGGAAAAACTCATGAACTGGATAAACGAGAAATTACAGAGTCGAGTAATTGTACGACAGGAGGTTCCCGGAGCGGCACCTATGTTTGTACAACCCAAATCAGACGGAAGGCTCCGCCCGTTGGTGGACCTGAAAGTGAGAAATGATAACACGATCATGAATAGTCCATCGATTTCAAACCAGCAGCAGATGCTTAACCGAATAGGACGAGCAAAATCCCGGAGTAAGATCGACCTAAGCGATACATATTTACAAGCACAAGTGGACAAGGACAGTGTTAAGTTCAACTCATTCAAAACCCCGTTCGGAGGATTTGTGAGCAAATTAATTCTCCAAGGAGACATGAATGTACTAGCAACATTTATGCTTATAATGGAGGACCTCCTAAGCAAATATTTACATCATTCTGTATGGATATACATTGATGATATCCCCATATTTTCAGACCCATCAGAGGAACACGAACAACACATATGCCAAGTCTGTGATTGACACAAAAAAGCAAAATTCTACGCAAGCAAAAGGAAGTCAGTACTTTTTGCGGATAAGCTGGAAGTATTAGGACACATAGTGGACAATGAGGGAATTCATGCCTCCCCTCAGAAAATATCTTCCATTGCAGGATGGGAGACACCAAAAAACAAGAAGCAGCTACAAAGATTCCTTGGAATAGTGAATTATGTGGCCCAGTTTCTCCCACACCATGCTACATTAACTGCACCACTGATGGACTTAACGNGTATGCTACAAGTGATATCCGGTAGGTACGAAGCCGAGTTTGAAGTCTATATACTAATATACAAGCAGAGAAGAGAAAAAAGAAAAAAAAAAAAGAAGAGGGGCAATAGAATTAGTATCGTGTGGGGCCCCCATCAGCATCGATCACAGCCTGGAGGTGCTGTGGCATGGATGCAATAAGGCTTTTCAGCCTTTCTTTTGGAATTGAATTCCAAACAGCATTCAGAGCACCTTCCAAGGTTCACAGATATTCAATTCTACCCCAGGTTTCCCCCAATTCATTCTCCATATCTAACTATAAATTTTCAATTAGATTTAGATCAGGAGACTGTGCCGGCCAGCATATTGTTTCAACCTCATTGAGGTTGCGATAGGTAATGGCCTTCCCTTATGACCCGGGGCCCCATCCTCCACTACAGCCGCCCACCCATAGCTCTCGCAGGATCGGTTCCAGAATGGCATAAGGTGAGAATACATGATATGCTGAACGTGGAGGGTAGAGTCTACTTTGGCTTTGCTCGGGATGAAGACTAATTTTGAGCGTAGGGTATCGCAGAATGCCCCCTAGACCATTTGTGATTGGTGTCTAGATTCGAAAGTCTGGTCAATACAATCTGAGTGGAACTCCTCACTGGCTTTCCTGGTAACCCAAGGACGGTTTCCAAAGCCAGCAGTAGAGAAGGTGGACTCGTCGGTCTACACCATCCACAGCCAATCCTCATATCCCCAGTCTAAGCGTTCCCGGCACCAGATGACATGAATAGGGCGATTGGCATGGTGGACTGCAAATTTTCTTCAGGGTACTCGTCGGTAGTAGCCCAGTCCTTCCATCACAGTCATTACAGTCTGCGGACTATAAGCATACCCCATCTCCAAATACACCTCCTCCCAGCTGAGTCGCCAGGTTCTTGTATCATGAGTCACAAAACTCTCCAATCTCTGCTGTTCCTCAGCATCAAAAATTGGAGGCTGGCCAGACCTGAGGGCATTTGATAGTGTGCCACTCTACTTGGCACGCTGGTAAATCGATCAATTTACCATTAGTTATAGCCAACTTTTAAAAGAAGAACAAATAACCTTACCTTTTGGCAAGTCTACCGATGGATATTAGGATGTTGGTTAATCTTAACCCAATTCTATCCAGCATTATCACAAAGTGTGATAACCTTCAGCCTTTCATCTCTGGTTGTTTCCCGATGCCTCACACCTCCTGGATTTTGTTCGTGAGTCTCTTTTTGCTGCATATTTGCTAAAGTTGGTAGGACAACACGTTACTGGTATGTTGTTTTCCTGACAATGCGCATTAGGATACCTTGTTGACCAAGGGGGTGCCCTTGTGTAACCGGACCCAAAATACCCTTACACCCGTGTACTTGTATCATATCATACAGGTACTCTGAGGCAGGGGAAGCAGGCCACCGTATTTACTTGTATAATCTACTATCTCCGCCAGTCTTCTAATCTCCATGTTCAGAGACAAAACCCTCTAAGAAGGATTAGTGCCTTCCTCACACGGTAAAGGCTGAGTGTTCTGCTGGTGTTGATCTCATTTAGCGGCATTCGCAATTCTGTTAACATGTCAAGCTAAACCTATCATGGGCTGGGACAAGGATTGACGGAGATTAGGGGTCTGGCAGAGATAGTGGATTATACGAGTAAATACGGTATTGCACGAAGGGGCAAAAGTCCTGTACTCAGCGGTTTGTCGGGTATCGGGACATTTGGTGCCAACATACATATCAATCAAGGCGGAGTGTAACCGGTCCTCATACTAGGTTGTTTCAGGTATTGTTTCGTATGCTATTAGTTGACATAAACATTGTTTTATGTTTGATTTCACAATATCGTTTGATACTTGTATTATTTCGTGTGCTATCGGTTGATACAGTCATTGTTTTGCGATATCACTCATACTGGAGATAAGCGATATGTGGTATTTAAAGACTGCTAATTTCCGCGATGGGAACAGCAGACTTCGACTGACAGTATTCTTAATATAGTTGGTTGAACGGTTACTTCTTTGATCTCCTATTACACCCCGTTCGGAGCCTCCTTTAGCAAGCAGCACTCGCTTCTTGTTGATCAGGAAGCCATCTGGTCCTATCATACTGCCACGTGACTAGGGCCTGGCCTGAACACGTTACACTTTTTTAACCTCAGCAAGTGGTTAAGAAACCTGCAGGGACCTGGTCTGATCAACCTACGAAAAGTCCAAAAGGGAAGCTAGCATCGGGGAGCGGCAGAACCACGAAGTGTTCGGCTCCGCCAACACGACACCATTGAGTCACTGGAGACTCGAAGTGGGAAGCAGGTCCCACGAGAAGGCCTAACCACGAAAAGGAAACCCAAGAAACCAAAAGGGCTAAAGAGCGAATTTTCGATCAACGAAGCAGAACGACAACTAGTGCGAGAATTGGCCAAGCAGACCTTTAGCGAATCAACTGACGCATTAGCAAAGGTAGCAACGAGCCTTCCTGGGCTATTTACCCCCAGGCCCAGCAAAGGAAAGGCAGCGGCGCAACCCGTGAAAAAAGATAGCATACCTGTCGGGACATCTAAGAAGAAGGAAGATGACGAAGAAGCATCAGATCACTCGGTAGTAAGGCAGCCACCAGACGAATCCCCCAGCAACTCTCCAGAAAGCTCCTCAGACAACGGTTCGAGTAACGAAGAGTCTGAACACAATATGTCCGAAGATGAATCCGCCGGACCACCCGGCCCAGGGGCCAGGCAAACAGGACCAAAAATCAAACTTCCGCTGCGAGCCTCATTCTCGGGCGAAAAGGACGACTTAAAACCTGAAGTATTTGACCGGTGGGTTATAGAAACTTCTCAATACCTTGCCCTACATGGAGTGGACAAAACCAAAGAAGGAAGTGGAGCGTACTTTGGAAGCTTCTGCACCGGAAAGGCAGTGGAAGCATACCACCAAGTAATGAACCACTATGCGAGTGGGGAATAAATCTGAGGAACGACCATGATAAAGTACTTGAGAGAGAGATTCCAATCCTCGCGAAATGTGGAAGAACTATACAAAAGGTTCAAGGAGATCCAGCAAGTACGAAATGGCAAAACAGAAAGAATAACCCTGGTCGCGACGGATCTCTTGATGTATCATAGACGATTGCCTACCGGAAGGGTGTCTCAGTATATGCTGCGACAACGATTGTATGAAGCAATGCATCCCTGACTACGCCAGGAGGTAGAACCCATAGAGGAGGATGGTGATTCCTTTGACAAGATAGTCAAGCAGGCCGAACGGAAGGATGCTATCCTGTACGAGACAGGAGTTTACTGAACCCACATAGCACAACAAAAGAATAGCAAAGGATCTTCATCGTGGGATCAGATGAAAAAGGATAAACCATACCGCAAGGATCCAAAGGACAAGAAAGATAAGATGCAGAAATGACGCGAGGAAGGCACGTGTTTCGAATGCGGGAAAAAGGGGCACTACGCAAAGGAGTGCTATTCTAAAAAAGGAAAAGGAAAGGCCGCTAAGCGAGAGGCTAGCACAAACCACATGGAAGCAACCGAATATGACGAAGTGGAAATTAACTCAGTGGAAATAGAAAGCCTGTGAACGCAACCAACCTTGGCAATCAGGCCCTGTGACACTCTTGAAGGAACGATTCACATAGAAGGCCATCCAGCAAAGGTACTATTCGACACTGGAACAATCAGCTGTGACATAATCAGCGCTACCTTTATCTCTACCCATGGCATCCCTACGGAGCCTCTACCCCAACCAACAACAGTCAATATGGCTATCAAAGGATCCCGCTCTTCAAGCCACCAGAAATGTGGACTGACCGTAGGAATCGCGAAAAAGAAAGGGACAAATCAGGGGATGTTGGTAGGGAACTTGGCAAAGTACGACGCCCTGATTGGAATGCCATTCCTGAAAAGGCATAATGCTCTTATCAGGTGTAGGGATACAGCAGTAGAATTTCCCGATGACAAACTACGTGTGCTTTACAAACCAACAAGGGGGGAATTTCGAGCTGCTGTGTCCGACACCACCACCACAAAAACATTGTTGGAAGAATATAAGGATGTGTTCCGGGACAAGGTCCCTGAAACACTACCGCCAGTGCGAAAGATTAGCCACCACATTTGGCTAAAAGATCCAACTGACCTGTGAAACCAACCAACATACTCGATCCCAGAAGTCTACAAGGAAAAACTCATGAACTGGATAAACGAGAAATTACAGAGTCGAGTAATTGTACGACAGGAGGTTCCCGGAGCGGCACCTATGTTTGTACAACCCAAATCAGACGGAAGGCTCCGCCCGTTGGTGGACCTGAAAGTGAGAAATGATAACACGATCATGAATAGTCCATCGATTTCAAACCAGCAGCAGATGCTTAACCGAATAGGACGAGCAAAATCCCGGAGTAAGATCGACCTAAGCGATACATATTTACAAGCACAAGTGGACAAGGACAGTGTTAAGTTCAACTCATTCAAAACCCCGTTCGGAGGATTTGTGAGCAAAGTAATACTCCAAGGAGACATGAATGTACCAGCAACATTTATGCGGATAATGGAGGACCTCCTAAGCAAATATTTACATCATTCTGTATGGATATACATTGATGATATCCCCATATTTTCAGACCCATCAGAGGAACACGAACAACACATATGCCAAGTCTGTGATTGACACAAAAAAGCAAAATTCTACGCAAGCAAAAGGAAGTCAGTACTTTTTGCGGATAAGCTGGAAGTATTAGGACACATAGTGGACAATGAGGGAATTCATGCCTCCCCCCAGAAAATATCTTCCATTGCAGGATGGGAGACACCAAAAAACAAGAAGCAGCTACAAAGATTCCTTGGAATAGTGAATTATGTGGCCCAGTTTCTCCCACACCATGCTACATTAACTGCACCACTGATGGACTTAACGGGAAATGCTGAATTAGTATGAACAATGACCCACCAAACCGCATTCGATATGGCCCGAAAGCGAATTATCAATCACCAAGTCATGCGACTAACGGACACACAGAGCGAGAAACCAATTTCGTTGGTTACAGACGTCGCAGATTTAGGAGTGGGAGCATGGGTGGGACAAGAACCCACTTATGAGACAGCAGGACCAGCTGTGTTACACAGCAGAAAGTCTGCCAATGCTCAGATAAACTACGGAACCACCGATAAAGAGGCCATAGCAATAGTGGAAGTGATTAATCGGTTCCACAATGCACTAATGGGAAACTCCTTCATGATTGCCACAGACCACCAACCCTTAACACACCTACGAACAGCAAAAAACCCAAGCAGAAAGCAAGTGAGATGGCTAAGTGCCTTGGGAAAATACGACGCGAAAATACTCTACGCACCAGGAAGCAAGAACTATTTAGCTGATGCTCTTTCCCGGATATATGATGGAGAATCAGACTTGAATCCACTCTATGTCCATGATTACATGAAGGAATCGGATGACATCTGGGATAACAAGGTCTACGAACAAGAATCAAAGACAATGGAGCCTACGCATGAGATCTCCCCTACTTCCCCTCCTTTCTCCTATACTGAGTACCCCACCGAGGCCCCTGTACCCTCCGAAAGCCCCTGCTCAATCATTGCAGGAAACGATTGGGGTGACCAGTGTATCTTGCACAGTACGCCACCGGAAGAACTCCAACATAGCACGTTACACTACTGACACTGATACGTAGATCATTGCCCATATCATCAAACCGAGATCTAATTCACGAACAACCATCCTAGACGACAGGGGAAATCGACCCCTTACCCACTTAGTGAAGGACCAAGCCCCCCAAGTACAGAAATGGACCCCAGCCCTCTGGAGTCCCCCGAAATTAATGACTGGGAATGGAAACAAACCACCGGTGGAAGCCCAATTGATGTGGGAGAAGGGCCGTCCACCCTTGCCCAGCCGACGTCCAGGGCTTGTACAATTCTGGCACTGCTACACCCGTAAGCCCCTGCAATCCCGATGCCGCAGCCAGAACCAATAGAAAGCCTTACGACCGAAAAAATAGCGGCATTGGGAATGCCAGGACCTGATAGCCCACCACCAATTAGACGAGCAGAACACCTAGAAAGCCTTACCAATGAGATGATAGTCTCCGTAATGCCCTCGCCAATGACGGAATATCGGCGCGGGCTTTAAGATATCTTAGAAGACAACGAGGGGGAAGACCTACCTGAGACAACCTGAGGAAGTGAGATAGAAGACGAATGCGACACCTTACAAGCTGTCAATAAAATGATCGGAATGTTCCGAGGACACATGGTAGCAGCATACTGGAAAGAACCAATTTGGAAGAAGGTTAATGAGAATATGGACTCCACAGGAGATTTGTCCTTTTACCAGGTTGCAAACGGAATGCTATACCCAAAAACCAGATACGGGAAAGACTGACTGTATGTCCAGAAAGGCGCCGCATACGGAAATACGATGTTAACAGGATATGTCATTAGCGAAATTCACAGCAAAGGCCACCATAGTATTGAACGAAACTTACGATACGCAACAGGGTACCTATTTTGGCCTGAAGTGCGAAAGGACTTTAGAGCGTATGTGACCCAGTGCCACACATGCCAGGTAAATAAGGAGCCTACAAAATTGCGGGAAGGAAAGGCTCGGACAATTACCCTGCCGTCGGAAATCTGCGAACCAATAGCCATTGACTTTGCAGGACCCTTCCACAATTGATGGGGATACGATACGATCCTAGTTGTGACGGGTAGGTTTTTAGGATTCACGTCGCTTATACCTACAACGAAGCAAGTAACTGCAATATCATCCTGGGAACTTCTACGCAACAAAATATTTACACCCTATGGCTACCCAACATCTCTAGTAAGCGATGCGGACCCACGATTTGAGTCACATGTGTGGGGACAACAGTGTCAATCGTTAGGCATTGAGCATATCAAGGCAGTACTAGGCTATCATGAAACGAATGGACAGGTCAAAAGCAAAATTTGGGAATTGAAGATAGCTCTCCGAAACCTAGTCAATGCCAGACAAAACAATTGGTTTGATGCCATACCAGAAACAGCAGCATAGCTGAATGCAGGATGGTCAGAAACTCTCGGTATGTCACCTTATAAAGCCATTTTCGGAAAGAATTACCCACTACTTCCACTAGCAAACTTCAAGAACTCCGCAATACTGGCTTCCAACCAATTGTTAAACAGACACCAAGCAATTCGGAACGCGGCATTCAATGCGATTAAAATGGCACGATTTAGAAGCATGAGAGGGGCAGTAAAACGAGGTAGACACCATACACCAATAGGAAAGGGTAATCCATTACTGGTATAGGGAAGTTTATTCACAACAGATTCAGGACCTGGCAAGAAATTGCAACCACGGTGGCATGGACCATTCAAGATAATCGGATACGATGAGCATACACAAAGTTACATGGTAGGAATAGGTGGCAGAATGTACGGAAACCGAGAAGTGACATTCCTTGCATCTACCATGAAAAGGTACCGCTCTAACGATGATGTCTCCTTCCCTGCCAGGAGCCACGCAAAACTACCCTTCATTGTGGTAAACGAGAAACCGGAATGCGAAGTGGAAACCATACGAGACCACAGAAGACGATATGACCGTGACCAATTCCTAGTAAAGTGGGTGGGGTACCTGGAAACAGAAACTAGCTGGGAACCCCTTGAGGGATTAGAAAATGTGATGGAAGTGGTTAATCAATGGTGGGAAGACAACAAACTGGAGGACAAGCTACCCTCTACGATAAACCATGTGACGTTGGCGTGGAGCCCAATCCTACCAGAAATGCAAAACCTGCGCCCGGACACGAACCTAGGGATACAGGACGGATGTTGGTCAGCCCACTTGGAGAGCGATTTCACAAGCAGCGCAGATGAAAATCGGGTAATGGAAGATGAAGCAGAATACCTAGCCCGGCCGGCTAAGGCGGAGTACTGGCGGTAGCGAAAGGAAAAAACACTCCATCCAACAGCCTTACGATGTCAAACTATGAGCAAGTGCCTTGAAGACTGCCCCATCAGCTAATAGGACTGTTGGTGAA
This sequence comes from Tuber magnatum, assembly GCA_003182015.1. Lineage (NCBI taxonomy): Eukaryota > Fungi > Ascomycota > Pezizomycetes > Pezizales > Tuberaceae > Tuber > Tuber magnatum. The sequence continues at coordinate 537,846 of PYWC01000076.1, read as the reverse complement.
CCGTGATATTATCCCTAGACGATACCTTACACAGCGACTATTCGTACATATCTGCAACAAATGCTTAGAAATAACCACCGAATTAATGGGACAAATGTGGGGAGATTCAGTGTCAGATGTCTTCCACTTCGGTAGCGGGTGCTACCTGAGCAAAGAAAAATGTGATGGTTGCATGGAGACGGAAGAAACCGAAATTAAGCAGCACCCTCCTTCCCCTGAAGACCTAAGCAAGGCCGACACCTAAACGAGGCCAACACCTAAGCGAGGTCACCAACAAAACATAAATACCACCCACCATCCCTCTAACACGCTGAAGAAAACAGATCACACTACCAGACCTCCAAACCTTTAACCTCTCACAAAAACCTTCACTCTATCACAAACTTATCCTAACGCGAAAAGAAAGAACATGTCAACCTACGCAGAAGTCAGCATAAAGGGACGAGACCTCATTTTGGGGTACCTGCTGTACCGAGAGATCATTCCAGAAAGCACATACTGGAAAATATTCTATATTGATCACAGTGAGGATTCCGGACGAATCGATGTCAAGATGGAGGAATGGGAGGACCGGGTAGTACAGAATTTTGGGGACCTGCCACACTATTGGGAGTCAGGTTGCGTTGTGCGTGGAGCGCCGTGTGGGGCGTGTTTGGAAAGATGGTTGGAAGGTGCGCAATGGATGTTGCAGGACGACATGAGATTGTTGCAGGGTAGCGAGGACGAGGAGGATGGGTCCTCAGTGGACTTTCAGGAAAATAGTGCAATTACCGGCTATTAGGATTTCTTAAGTTGTTTTATTTAGTGAAAATGTTATTTTATTTTGCGAGTGTAACCGGTACGGGTACTAGGTTGTTTTATGTTTGGTTTCACAGTATCGTTTGATACTTGTATTGTTTCGTGGGTTATCGGTTGATACACATATTGTTTTATGTTTGGTTTCACAGTATCATTTGATACCTATATTGTTTCGTGTGCTATCGTTTGATACACAGCTTGTTTTATGTTAGGTTTCACGGTATTGTTTGATACCTGTATTGTTTCGTGTGCCAGCGATTGATACACAGATTGTTTTATGTTTGGTTTCACAGTATCAGTTGATACATGAATTGTTTTGTGTACTATCGGTTGATACAGACGTTGTTTTGCAATCTCGCTTATACCGAGATAAGCGATATGCTGTATTTAAAGACTGCCAATTCCCGCGATGGAAACAGCAGACTTCGACAGACAGTATTCTTAAAATATACTTGGTTGAACAGTTACTTCTTTGATCTCCTATTACCCCCTGTTCAAAGCCTCCTTTAGCCAGCAGCGCTCACTTCGTGTTGACCACGAAGCCATCCGCTCCTATCATACCGCTACGCGACTTGGGCCTGGTCCAAACACGTTACAAAGCAGAACGACAACTAGCGCGAGGTTTGGCCAAGCAGACCTTTAGTGAATCGACTGACAAATCAGCAAAAGCGGCAACCAGCCTTCCGGGGCTATTTCTCCCCAGCCCCGGTGGAGGAAAGGGACGTGCGCAACCACTGAAGGAAGACAGCATACCCGTCGGGACACCTGTGAAGGAAGAAGACAATGAAGAAGCAGTAGATCACTCGGTAGTAAGGCTGCCACCGGACGAATCCGCCCACGACTGTCCACAAAGCTCGTTAGCCGACAGCTCAAGCAACGAAGAGTCCGAACAGATTATGTCCGAAGGTGAATCCGCCGGACCGCCCGGCCCAGGGGCTGGGGAAATAGGGCCTGAAATTAAACTTCCACTGCCACCCTCGTTTTCGTGCGAAAAGAAAGACTTAAACCCTGAAGTATTGGACCGCTGAGTAATAACAACTTCTCAATACCTGGCCCTACACGGAGTGAACAAAACCAAGGAAGGAAGCAGAGCATACTTTGGAAGCTTCTGTACCGGGAAAGTAGAGGAAGCATACTAGCAAGCAATGAACCACAATGAGGGTGGGGAAAAAATCCCGGAAACGACCCTGATAAAATACTTGAGAGAGAGATTTCAATCATCGCAAAACACGGAAGAACAATACAAAAGGTTCAAAGATATCCAGGAAGTACGAAATGGCAAAACAGAAAGAATAACCTTGGTCGCGACGGATGTCTTAATGTATTATGGACGATTACCTACCGGGACGGTGTCCCTGTACACGCTGCGACAAAGATCGTATAAGGCAATGCATCCCAGAATATGCCAGGAAGTAGAACCCATGGAAGAGAAGGGTGATTCCTTTGAAAGGATTATCAAGCGGGCCGAACGGAAGGACGCTATCCTGTACGAAATAGGAGTTTCCCGAACCCACATACCACAGCAAAAGAATAGCAAAGGCTCATCATCGCGGGATAAGACAAAGAAGGATAAACCATACCACAAGGTTTCAAGGGACAAGGAGGAAAAGAAACAGAAACGACGTGAGGAAGGCACGTGTTTCGAATGCGGAAAAAAGAGGCACTATGCAAAGGACTGCTATTCCAAAGAAGGAAAAGGAAAGGCCGCTAAGCGAGAGGCTAACAGGGACCACATGGAAGCAACCGAATATGACAAAGCAGAAATTAACCAACTGGAAATGCAAAGCCTGCGAATGCAACCAAAGCTAGCAATCAGGTCCCGTGACGCTCTGGAAGGAACGATTCACATAGAAGGCCACCCAGCAAAGGTACCATTCGACACGGGAATAGTCGGCTGCGACATAATTAGCGCCACCTTTATCTCTACCCACGGCATCCCTACGGAGCATCTACCTCAACCAACAACAGTCAATATGGCTATGAATGGATCCTGCTCTTCGAGCTACAAGAAATGTGGGCTGACCGTAGGAAGCGGGAAAATGAAATGGACAAAGCAGGAGATGTTGGTAGGGAACTTGGCAAAGTACGATGCCCTGATCGGAATGCCATTCCTGAAAAGACATAATACTCTTATCAGGTGCGGGGATACAGCAGTGGAATTTCCTGATGACAAACTACGTGTGTTATCCAAACCAACAAGCGGGGAATTCAGAGCCGCTGTGTCAGACACCAACACAAAAACATTGTTGGAAGAATACAAGGATGTATTCCCCGACAAGGTCCCTGAAGCGCTACCCCCAGTACGTAAGATTAGCCACCACATTCGGCTAAAAGACCCAACTGACATACGAAATCAACCAACTTACTCGATCCCAGAAGCCTACAAGGAAAAACTCTTGAACTGGGTAAAGGAGAAATTATGGAGTGGAGTAATTGTATGACAGGAGGTTCCCGGAGCGGCACCTATGTTTGTGCAACCCAAGTCAGAGGGAATGATCCGCCCCCTGGTGGACCTGAAAGTAAGGAACGATAATACGATCATGGAAGGCCATTGATCCCAAACCAACAGGAGGTCCTTACCCGGATAGGACCAGCGAAATTCAGGAGTAAGATCGACCTAAGCGACGCATATCTCCAGACATGGGTGGAGAAGGACAGTGTTAAGTTCCACGCTATCAAAACCCCATTCGGAGGATTTGTGAGCCAAGTAATGCTAGAAGAGGACATGAATGCTCCAGCAACATTTATGCGGATAATGGAGGACCTCCTAAGTGAATATTCACATCATTTTGTATGGGTACATAGTGATGATATTCCCATATTTCGAGACACATCAGAGGAACATGGGAAACACATACGCCAAGTATGTGATCGGCTCAGAAAAGCAAAATTCCATGCACGCAAAAGGTAGTCAGTACTTTTTGCGGACAAGCCAGAAGTATTAGGACACATAGTGGACAATGAGGGAATCCATGCCTCCTCCCAGAAAATATCATCCATTGCAGGATGGGGGACACCAAAAAACAAGAAGGAATTGCAACGATTCTTAGGAATAGTGAATTATGTGGCACAGTTTCTCCCGCACCATGCAACGTTGACCGTACCTGTAACGTGTTCGGGCCAGGCCCTAGTCACGTAGCAGTACCATAGGGGCGGATGGCTTGGTGGTCACCACGAAGCGAGCGCTGCTTGCTAGTGGAGACTTCGAACAGGGTGTAATAGGAGATCAAAGAAGTAACCGTTCAACCAAGTATATTTTAAGAATAGTGTTTGTCGAAGTCGGCTGTTTCCATCGCGGGAGTCAGCGGTCTTTAAATACCCCATATCACCTATCACCAGTATGAGCGATAATCCAAAACAATGTATGTACCAACTGATAGCACACGCAACAATTCACATATCCACCGATACTGTGAAACCAAACAGAAAACAATGTCTGTATCAAACAATAGGACACGAAACAATACAGGTATCAACCGATACTGTGAAACCAAACATAAAACAACCTAGTACCTGTACCGGTTACAGGACTATTAACCGACTTAACGGGAAACCCCAAATTCATATGGACAACGACCCATCAGGCCGCATTCGATATGGTCCGAAACGGAATTATCGATCACCAAGTCATGCGACCAATAGACATACACAGTGAGGAACCAATTTGGTTCGTTACAGATGTCTCAGATTTAGGAGTTGGAGCATGGGTGGGACAGCGACCCACTTATGAGAAGGGACGACCAGCCGCGTTACATAGCAGGAAGTTCACCAACGCTCAGATTAACTATGGGACCACTGATAAAGAGGCCTTAGCAATATTGGAAGCGCTTAATCGGTTTCACAATATGCTAATGGGAAATTCCTTTACAATAGTTACTGACCACCAACCCTTAACACACCTATGAATGGCAAAGAACCCTTGTAGAAAGCAAGTAAGTTGGCTAAGTCCCTTGGGAAAACACGGCGCTAAAATAATCTACGCACCGGGAAGGAGGAACCATTCAGCTGTTGCCCTTTCCCTGGTATATGAGGGAGAATCAGACTTGAACCCACTCAATGTCTGCAATTATACGAAGGAATCGGATGACATCTTGCATAACACGGTCTACGAGCAAGAATCAAACACAGTAGAGCCCAGCCATGAGTTCTCCCCTACTTCCCCTCCTTTCTCCTAAACTGAGTATCCCAACGAGGCCCCTGTACCCGCCGAAAGCCCCTGCTCAATCACTGCAGGAAACGATTGTGGTAACCAGTGTACCCTGCGAAGTATGCCAACTATAGAACTTCAACCTAGTGCGTTACACTACTCATCCTGTTACGTGGATCATTGTCCACATCATCAAATAGAGACCAAATTCACAAACAACCATCCTAGACGATGGGGAAAATACACCTCTTACCTGCTTAGTGAAGGACCAAGCCCCCCAAGTACAGAAATCGACCCAAGCCCTGCGGAGTCCCCCGAGATCTAGGACTAGGAATGGAAAGAAACGATCGGTGGAGGACCACCAAGTGCTGGAGAAGGGCCGCCCACCCTTGCCCAGCCGACGCCCAGGTCTTATGCAATTCCGGCACTGCTTAACCCTGAAGCCCCGGCATTCCAAATGCCGGAGCTAGAACCAATAGAAAACCTTACGACCGAGACAATAGCGGCATTCTGAATGCCAGGACCTGAAAGCCCACCACAGATTAGACCAAGGGAATGGCTAGAAAGCCTTACGAATGAGACAATAATCGCAGTAATGCCCTCGACGATGACAGAATATCAGCGCGGGCTATACGATGTCTTGGAAGACAATGAGGGGGAAGACGTACCTGAGTCAACCAGAGGAAGCAAGATAGAAGACGAACGCGACACCTTACAAACAGTCAATAAAATGATCGGAACGTTCCGATCACACATGGTAGCAGCATACCTGAAAGAACCAATTTGGAAAAAGGTCAATGACAGTATGCACTCCACAGGAGACTTGTCCTCCTACAAGGTTGCAAATGGAATGCTATACGCAAAAACCAGATACAGGGAAGACTGCCTGTATATCCCAAAAGGCCCCGCATATGGAAATACGATGTTAAGAGAATATGTCATTAGCGAAATCCACAATAAAGACCAGCACAGTATTGAACGAAATTTACGGTACGTAACGGAGTACCTATTTTGGCCTGAAATGCGGAAGAACTTTAGAGCGCATGTAACACAGGGCCACACATGCCAGGTAAATAAGGATCCCACAAAATTGCCAGAAGGAAAGGCTCAGACAATTACCCTGCAGTCGGAAATCTTCGAACCAATAGCCACTGACTTTGCGGAACCCTTCCACAATTTATGGGGATAGGACACAATCCTGGTTGGGATGGATAGGTTTTTCGGATTCACCTGGCTCATACATACAACCAAGCAAGTAACAGCAATAACAACCTGGGAACTTCTACGCAACAAAATATTTACACGCCATGGCTCCCCAACATATCTAGGAAGCGATGCGGACCCGTGGTTTGAGTCGCATGTGTGGAAACGACGGAGTCGATCGTTAGGCATTGAGTATATCAAGGGGACACCAGGCCATCATGAAACAAATGGACAAGTTGAAAGTAAAATTCGAGAATTGAAGACCGCTCTCCGAAACCTAGTCAACCCAAGACAAAACAATTGGTTTCATGCTATACCAGAGACAGCAGCATACCTGAATGCAGGATGGTCCGAGACTCTTGCTATGTCACTATAAAAGGCTATTTTTGGAAAGAATTGGCCACTACTTCCCCTAGCGAACTTCAAGAACTCCGCAGTACTGGCTACCGACGAATTGTTAAACAGGCACCAAGCAATCCGAAATATGGCCCTCAAGACGCTTAAATTGGCACCATTTAGAAGAACGAGAACGGCAGCAAAATGATGCAGACACCATACACCAATAGGAAAGCGTAATCTGTTAGTGGTATACGGAAGTTTATTCGCAACGGAGTCGGGAGGAAGCAAGAAATTGCAACCACGCTGGCGTGGACCATTCAAGATAAGCAGATACGATGAGCATACACAAAATGACACGGTAGAAATGGGTGGCAGAATGTACAGAAACCGAGCAGCAACATTTCATGCATCCACCATGAAAAGATACCTCCCTAACGATGATACCACTTTCGCTGGAAGGAGCCACGCAAAACCACCCCCGATCGTGGTCAACGAGAAGCCAGAATGCGAGGTGGAAACAATACGAGACCATAGAAGACGGTATGACCATGGTCAATTCCTAGTGAAATGGGTGGGGTACCCAGAAACAGAGAATAGCTGGGAACCCCTTGAAGGATTAGAAAATACGATGGAATTGGTTAACCAATGGTGGGAAGACAACAAACCGGAGGACGTGTTACCCTCTACGATAAACCATGTGACAGTGGCATGGAGCCCAACCCTGCCAGAAATCCAACGCCTACACTCGGACACGGACCAAGGGATACAGGACGTATTCTGGTCAGCCCACTTTGAAAGCGATTTTGAAAGCAGCGAAGATGAAAACTGGGTAATGGAAGATGAAGCAGCATACCTAGCCCGGCTGGCCGAGGCTGAGTACTGGCAATAGCTGAAGGAAAAAACACTCCATCCAACAGCCTTACGATGTCAAACTATGAGCAAGTACCCGGAAGACTGTGGCATCACCAAATGGGACTGTTGGTGAACCGTGATATAATCCGTAGACGATATCTTACACACTGACTATTTGTCCATATCTGCAACAAATGCTTAGAAACAACAACAGAATTGACGGGACAAACGTGGCGAGGAACAGTGTCAGATGTTTTCCGCTTCGGTAGTGGGTGCTACCTGAGCACAGAAAAACGTGATGGTTGCATGGAAATGGAAGAAACCGAAATTAACCAGCACCCTCCTTCCTCTGAAGACCTAAGCGAGGCCGACACCTAAGCAGGGCCAACACCTAAGTGAGGTCACCACCAAAACATAAATACCGCCCACCATCCCTCTAAACCGCTAAAGAAAACAGACCACACTACCAGACCGCCAAACCTTTACACTCTTACAAACCTTTTCCTTAAGCGAAAGGAACAAAATGTCAAACTATGAAGAAGTCAGCATAAAGGGATGAGACCTCATTTTAGGATACCCACTCTACTGGGAGCTCATCCCGCTAAGCTTATACTAAAAAATATTCTACATTGATCACTGCGAGGATTGCGCACGAATCGATGTCGAGACAGAGGAATGGGAGGACCGGATAGTACGGAACTTTGTGGACCTGCCAGACTACCGGGAGTCAGGTTGCTTTGTGCGCGGAGGGCCATGTGGGGAGTGTTCAGACAAATGGTTGGAGGGTGTGAAATGGATGTTGCCGGACGACATGAGATTGTTGCAGGATAGCGATGATGAGGAGGATCGGTCCTAGGCGGACTTTCAGGAGAATGGCGGGTTTACCGGCTATTAGGATTTCATTAGGTTGGTTTATTTAGTGAAATTGTCATTTTATTTCGGGAGTGTAACCGGTGCGGGTACTAGGTTGTTTTATGTATTGTTTCATGTACTATCGGTTGATACAGACATTGTTTTATGTTTGATTTTCCGGTGTCATTTGATACTTGTATTATTTTGTGTGCTATCGGTTGATGCACAGATTGTTTTATGTTTGGTCTCATGGTATCCTTTGATACTTGTATTGTTTCATGTGCTATCGGTTGATACCCATATTGTTTTATGTTTGGTTTTAGGGTATCGTTTGATACCGGAATTATTTCATGTGTTATCAGTTGTTACAGACATTGTTTTGCAATATCGCTCATACTGGAGATAAGCGATATGCTGTATGTAAAGACCGCTGATTTCCGCGATGGGAACAGCAGACTTCGACTGACAGTATTCTTAATATACTTGCTTGAACGGTTACTTCTTTGATCTCCTATTACACCCTGTTCGGAGCATCGTTTAGCAAGCAGCGCTCGCGTCTTGTTGATCAAGAAGCCATCTCCTCCCATCGTACCGCCACATGACTAGGGCCTGGCCTGAACACATTACACCGAGATGTCCTGATACTTTATGAATGGCCTAGTGTTCGAGTATCCACCAGAGGCTCTAAGTGGGTGTTTCTACTGGTTCAAAATATCTCCGAAATGCCTTTGATGGGATACGGGATAGAGAGATCCCCACCCACCAGAAAATTTACACGCCGGTGATCCGCCAATGCACAATACCGGTAGCCGAAGGGCCGTACTTGAGTACGGGGACTGTACTTGGGGGTAGGCATAAGTCCGGCGCACTTCCAGATCGTGGAGCGTAGTTACATGGGTACTTCTATGGCAGCTAAAACCTATTAGGACAGTCGAGTGATTGGTATTGACTATGGTCGCAGGCCAGCAAAAGTCAGGTGGACTCCCGGTTTTGGTATGAGAGAGCCAAGTGATGACTTGTGACCACAGTTGCAATTTCACGCTGCCTATAGAGCACACCTACGATTCACTAGATTAAACTAATAAATTATCTACCATACTCAAAGTATACTAATATGCCATCACACATTCTCCAGCATCAATAATAGCCTGCAACCACTGAGGCATGCTATCAATCAATCTCATTAGGCATTCACCTGGAATGCCCTGCCAAATACTATTCAATACCTGTTCCAAAGTTGGAATATCCCCGCTCCTTCCCCAGGTCTCCCCCAGTTCTCACTCCATATCTAGCTATAGGGGTTTTATAAGGTTCAGATCTGGATGTTACGAGCTGGCTAGAGGAGCGCTAGCCAGGTGATGGCAGCAGGGAACAGGTTTCACATATGGCGTCGCTGGGACATCATACAGTTAAGTTATGATTCTTTCATGCACATGACCTCATTAGCAGGTCATGGGGCTCGTTTATGTTGATGGCATTTCGCACATGACGAACCGTTGATGTTGTGCGGAGAGTCTAGGCTGGCTGGTAAGGCTTACCGGCCAGGCAGACTCTTTTATGTTTCACGTGTGACCTCATTAGTCGGCCATGTGGTTGGTTTATTTATATTGCATTTGATTTATGTTTTCGCATATGACTTCACTTAGAGGTCATGGGATGTTTTATGTTTGCGCACATGACTTATTAGAGTCAGGTGATGGATTTCACACCTGACCTCACTTGAGGATCAGGGCAGGGTTAGGGTTGTGGGAAGAGGCCTATATAAAGGTTGGGTTTTCACGGATGGGTTAGCTCTTCACGCAACCATCTACTGTTATTTCCTATCTACTACTTTACGATCTTTACAATATAAACACCTTTGTGCCGCAATCTCATCCACTAGACGGATCTGCTTTAGAGTCCAGAACCTGTCCCCTACGTGGATCGGGTTAAGCAAATCAAAGACCGATACTCTCGGCTCTGGTGAGAAACCGATTCTTACGTTTGAATACTAAGATAGGGACTAGAGACTTGAGGAGCTCTGGGACACAGCGTAGCACAGTTCGAAAGAACCAACCAAGGGCGTTACCTGTCGCGAGTAACACGAGTAGTCGGAAGCCGTAACACTGGTGACCATGCTGGCCATTTAATGGATTCCATCTCATTTAGTTGCCGGTATTGTCTGGCTACTCCTTTATGCCCAGGCGCACCATCCTCCACCTTGCCAACCCACCCATATTCCTCGCAAGCCTTATACCAGACTGGGACCAATAGTGGTTCCATAATCGTCTGCACATAGAGAACCCCATCTTCCATGGCTTTTCCTGGGATAAAAACCAGATCTGACTTTAGGGTACCACAAAAGGCACCCCAAACCATTTTTGATTGCCGTCCAGACTTGTAGGTCTTATCAATACAGTCAGGATGGTACTCTTTGGAAGGCTTGCATGTTACCCAGGAGCGATTGCAAAAGCTCGCGGTCGAAACGGTTGGTTCGTCGGTCTAAAGCACTCGAAGACAATCATCGTGGGTTCCATTTAAATGCTTCTGGCACTAGGCAACCCGGATTGGACGGTTATACGGGCATATTGCAAATTGTCACCAACGAACTCGCCGGTGATATTCCATAAAGTATATTATGCTCTTGACTGTATCCGTATTACACACAAGATGAACTGGCTTAGCGTGATGGGCATGTCACGTGATCATTGGCAAAAGGTCACGTGTTCGATCCCAGGGTCCGCCGAAGTATTTGGAGACTGAGTAAATTTCTACCAATACGACCATGGCTCAGAACCCTCATTTACGCCACCACCGAAGGTTGCTGACTGAGGGCTTTTGGCTGAGTCCCCAAGAGAGGACTCTCGGCTATCCTGACAAGGTCGAACGAACTAAATCTGTTGGTTGGTTGTAGAGATAAACGCATGCAAAGATCCCTCAGCTGTGCCAACGGATGGATGCCAACTGGGGGGAGGTCGGCTACTCCGATAGGAGTCCCCGGCTGCCATGAGGGCAGCAAGACCAAATTTCAAGTCCGTTGCTGGAGGAATGCGGAGGAAAATCCTGATGAGGGAACGACGCCCAAGAGACAATTGTTCACCCATACCCCAAAGGCATGACAAGGTAGAGTCAGATGATGGCCTACCACGTGAAAGGCCAACCCTGAGCATGAGGACGCCAAACTGCCATTGGCACGATGAGGCAGGAAAGTACTTGCTGCGGGTTGACGCAAGCGGATAAGAAATCCGACTGCATTGATAAGTCTGTCATTGGAGCTGATCACTTCATATGCAGAGATAGAACCAGTAACCGTCCGCCACGGTGAAAGGGTTCGAGTGACCACAATTGGCACGAACACTACAAAGAAAGGGGTAGGACACCTACTCTGCTGTGCGGGGAAATCAGAGTCAAGCGGGATAAAGGTTTTCAGGGTCTACCAAGTTCGCACGGAGTAAAAGCGGGAGAAATGGATAGGCCACGAACACCCAGATGCGGAATATAAATATTGAGGGACCTCCCATGCTTTATAGATCATCAGTGACGGAGAAGAGATCTTAGCAATATATTCGTTCTAGGATACAAACCCTACCTTTCTTCTGAAAATTATAAGTGAGCCTTCCTAGAAACCACTTCATCACGTATCGGGCCTTAGTCCGGACTCGCTTGTCCTTAGAGTCGGCTACCGTCAAACACTATATTGATATCTTTTATGCTACTGAGGCTGACAGCCACCTCTTTCAATGAGCCTGAAAGACCTGTTATCTAAAGCCCTCAACCATCTATCTCAAATTTACCTCCAACGAAACCCACATATTTACAAGATCGAGTTTGATCTCAGTATAAGCGATGTCTGTGAAGACGAGCATGTTCCCTTCTGGTTCACTGATCATGTGATCCAGTGGGCCCTCAAACACCTCACACTCATAGAAAGAAGGAGGAAGATGTTGCAACCAAGGATCGAAGAAGGGTCGGAAGACTCTAGGGATACCGACATGCTGTGTGCTGAGAAACAGCAGTGGCTAATCCCAGCATGGGGACCGGGCCAAGACAGCCGCTATCCACTCCCACCACCACCTCCAGGTGATAACATCCCACCGCTACGGCTAGGTTCCACACCCACACCAAGGAACCTGTCGGGGCCACCAGTGCTCTGAGGCCCAACTCAAAGCGTCACAAAAAGACGAAGAGGGCAGAGGTTTGGCTCTGGAACCCCAACCCACTCAGGCACTACGGATTTGGGTGCTTTCACCGCATACATTGGGACACTGATCAGACAGTTGGACTGCAGCATCACACAAACCCAGAATGACCAGATGGTCGCATACGGGACCCTATCTGACCAGGGGAAAGAGACGGCAGAAGGCCTTGCTCAAGTAAGAGAGCGACTGCTGAATGGGGAGAAGTTGGTTGGAGAGGAATTGGCACTCTGGCAAAATAAGAGTAGGAAACTGGAGGGAGAGGTAGTGGCCGAGATCACCAGATTTAATGGAGTGATCAAAGGGGCACTCGCTCGCATGCACGAGTGATTGGAACAGCAAGCAGCGGTCAGCGGACAGCTGCACCAGGAGCTGGGGTGCACCATCCAGGAATCGGTGAGTAGAGATCAAGAGCTCTAGACAGGCCTGGATAGACTCCGGAATGGGTTAGATGAGGAACGTCGACATTGGAGAACCCCGGAACTGCAATTCGTGACCGAACGACTGACCCTTGTTAAAAAGTAACAACTGGGCTCAGGGACATGCAGCAAAACATGACCCTCATGTTTGCCCAATCAATGAGGAGAATGACGGCGCTGGTGCAGACAGTGTTAGGGTCACGTCAGGGGGGATCGACCAATGATAGCGAAACCGGTCGAGGACGATCAGGGCCGTCCCAACAAGATAAGAGTAAGCAACGGGCAGAACAGAACCCCCAGCCACAGACCATACAGAGTGGCCAAGAGGGAACCACGGCACCTCCCAATGTGGTCGGAGGAGGAGGCGACCCCGACCCGGGGGACGATGGGTCGGACAACGGAGGAGAAGGACCAAGCCGCCGGCCAAGGGCAATACCCCTAGGAAGGCCGTGGACGGCTAAAGAAGAGGAGGAACATCAGATATTGTTGCAGTTGGCGAAGGAGTTGGCCCGACAAACTGCTTAGCATCAGAAGAAGCCCGCCGACCCTGCATTCGTATACGAAGCAAAGTCCTACCAGGATATAAAGACCTGGCTACATGCATGCCCAGACTACTTTAGCTGAAATCCTATGCTGTGGATGGAGGATAAAGATAGGATTATCTACACCTTGGGAAGGACGAAGGGTGCCAACGTGACACCCTTCAGCAATTGGTATAGGAAGAGCAGGGAAGGGCTCGAAGGGTATACCGCTCGTCCTGAATTGCTGATGTGGGAACAGTTTCGACACGAGATCACCGTACGATTCTCACTGATCAAGGAGGACCAGAAGGCTCTGGCACAGATGGGAAAGATCAAGTATGAGAAGGACATCGAAGAGTACCTTCTCCAGATGGAGAACTTGAACATCAAAGCCTAGCTTCAAGGAATGGCGTGGAGGAAGATAGTCGAGGACTGACTACGGGAGGTAATACTGAGACGGTTGTCTCGTAAGCGGTACGACAGTGATGCCGAATGGTTGAAGCACCATCAAGCAGTCGGAAACCAGGAGGAGGCTTTCCTCAACAGTGAACGGCAACAACGGGTCAATCCGTCCAGCCCGTCGAGTTCTTCCGGGCCACTAAAACGACACCCGGAGGACAGAGAAAAGGAGCTGAAGCGAGGAAAGCAGGTAGGGCGACCGAGCAAGTTCCAGAGGAAGACGGCACCTGGGAACTTCAAGTCATCAAGGTTCGCCCAAACCAACAAACCGACCAAGACCCCAGGGGTAGAACACACCGACCGGACGAAAGCTCAAGAAGGAATACACCAAAGCCTAGTTGACCAATGCCAGGAAAATAAAAGCTGCACCTGGTGCGGACTCACGAACCACAAGTGGGGAGCTTGTAGGAAGGGAGCCGTTGTCGCAACAATAGGACAGCGGAAAGCAGGGAAGTCTAGGCCACGAAACATGGAGGTTCAGAATACCACCCCAAGGCCAGCAGTGAACCGAACCCATGTGCCACCAGCACCTAGACTTTGGGAGTTGTCGGATCAAAAAGGGGGATAGATCAGGAAACCAGGAGCCCTGTATAAAAACTAGGACCTATGTTCTGAGCTAGGGCAACGGCTTAGTCAAGATTGTCGGCGAACCGCACTGACTGGGTTCCGAGCGTGGGCAGGAACAGAAGTATGAAAGGCATGAAAAAGCGTGTATAACGGAGAAAGTTAACCCATCTCAGGGGGATAAATCAAGAATGACGGCCGACCTGGATGTGGGAAGGCAAGACTTTATACTCCTCCCTAGGTAGGGAAGGTTCAAACCTGGCACGCATGAGAAGGAGACTGTTGCGAGGGGCAACTCAAGGCATCCTAAGTCTTTCCTCCAAAGGTCATGCATGGGAAATGAGTCAGGATAGCGCAGGACTACCTGAAGGCGCTTCCCCAGTCCCAGGGTAGCACCACGGTCGACGGCGAGTGGGTAGACTGCAAGTTGCTAGGCGAGACAAAGGACAGCTTGCTTGCCTTAAATCATACACAGCGGCAGGAGTCGAACACCTAAGGCCAGGTTAGAAAGGTCGCTCCCTTATCTATGCACTGGTAGCATAGACCGGTATGATTAAATATCGTCATTGAGGGGGAAAGAAAATAAAAAAGGAGCCGCACACCGAAGGGACCGAGTTTGTCTGAGGAGGCCTGGATAGTTGAAATTGTGCGGGCACAATAACAAACACCCAAGATTATTGAATGCCCTGAAAATGTCCAGTAAACGAAGACAGGGTAACCCTACGGGGGAGCCAAAAAGAAAGAAAACTCAAGTCCCAACACCCACACATTACGAGTGCCGGCAAGGCACAGCATACCTATGAATACAAGGAGAACGAGTACCGATTCGCATGTTACTAGACTCGGGCTCGCAGATCTTTGTGATACGAGAGGGGCTAGTCAAACAACTGGGGCTGGCAATGATACGGTGAGATATGCCAGTTAGTATAACCGGGTTTGACAGCGCACAGTCCCAAAATTCGTGAAGGTGCTATACGACCCCAACCATGCGAGAAATTGGGGCTAACTGACATTGCTTGAAAATTACCTGTGAAGTCATGAGCCAGGAGATCCATGACTTGATTATACCTTTTGGTTGGTGGCATCGCCAACACCCCCTATCATGCATTGAGGACGCAAGCAGGTGGGAGTTCCAGGCAAAGTAGTGTAAGGAACACCTGGAACCCGAAGATGAAAAGATCTACATTGAGTGCGACGAGACAGGAGCCTCAGACCCTGCAGCCAGATACGTAGGCCGGATCGCAGGCCCCAAAGACCCTGAGGGAGTAGTAATGGAAACTCTGCCAAAGCCCTACCTGGAGCATGCCGATCTCTTCCTGCCTCAGGCAGCGGAATGGCTCCCAAGTCACAATACCTTCGATCATGAGATCAAGGTAGTCAAAGGCAAGAGGCCCCCATGGGGGCCAATATACCCGTTGTTCGAAAAAGAACTACCGGCATTGTGAGAATACCTGGACAAAATGCTGCGTGCGGGAAAGATAACCCCAAGCCAGTCACCCGCAGGTACACCAATACCATTTGCCCCAAAACCTGGCAGGTGGCTGACACTATGTGTGGACTATCGCGGGCTGAACAAGGTTACTATTGCCAACAAGTACCCCCTGCCGCTCATGAGTAAACTCAGAGACAGAGTAGTGGGGTCGCGTATCTTTACCAAGTTGGACCTAAAGGATTGGTACCACTTGATATGCATAAAAAAGAGGGACGAGTGGAAGACGGCCTTCTGGACTCAGTATGGTCATTATGAATATCAGGTCATACCATTTGGGCTAGTAAACGCGCCCGCCCTATTCCAAGACATGATGCATGTGGTGCGGAGGAGATTTCTACACCAGGAGGTAGTCGTATACATCGACGACGTACTAATTTACTCCAAGACTGGGGAGGACCACGTCAAGTTGGTAAAGGAGGTATTAACCGAGTTAGGGAAATACCGCTTGGCAGTGTCTATCACTAAATCAGTATTCCACACCAACACGGGGGAGTTTCTGGGATACATTATAACCGGTACGGGTACTAGATTGTTTTATGTTTGGTTTCACATTATCGTTTGATACTACTATTGTTTTGTGTGCTATCAGCTGATACACACATTGCTTTATGTTTGGTTTCACAGTATCATTTGATACTTGTATTGTTTCGTATGCTAGCGGCTGATAGACAAATTGTTTTATGTTTGGTTGCACAGTATCGTTTGATACTGGTATTATTTCGTGTGCTATCGGCTGATACACACATTGTTTTATATTTCGTTTCACAGTATCGTTTGATACTTGTATTGTTTTGTGTGCTATCGGTTGATACACACATTGTTTTGCAATATCGCTCACACTGGAGATAAGTGATATGCTCTATTTAAAGACCCCTGATTTCCGCGATGGAAACAGCAGACTTCGACAGACAGTATTCTTACTTTACTTGGTTGAACGGTTACTTCTTTGATCTCCTATTACACCCGGTTCGAAGCCTCCTTTAGCTAGCAGCGCTCGCTTCTTGTTGATCAAGAAGCCATCTGCTCCTATCGCACCGCCACGTGACTAGGGCCTAGCCCGAACACGTTACATACATAGTGAAGACAGATGGGATCACTATGAGTGATCGAAAGGTCAAAGCCATAATGGAATGGAAGAGACCTGAGTCCATGAAAGACATACAAATCTTCATGGGATTTGCAAATTTCTACTGAAGATCCATTAAGAACTTCTCCGGAACTTGCAAACCCATAACGGAACTATTGAAACTTGACCCGAAGCGGTTCACCTGGGGAAAAGAGCTGGAGGACGCTTTCGAATACCTAAAGGAACAGTTCGTAACAGCACCGATCCTGGCACATTTCCACTCAGACAGGAACACAGTGGTGGAGATGGATGCAAGTGATTTCCAGCTAGGGTGCATCCTATGGTAATACATTGAAAAAAGGCTTCAACGGATAGCATTTCACTCCCGAAAACTCAACCCGGCAGAACGCAACCACGACATTCACGATAAGGAGTTGCTCGCCATAGTTGAAGCATTCAAGGACTGGCGTCACTACCTCGCAGGTACTAACGAACCCATCACGGTATTTACGGATCATCAGAATCTACAAGACTTCCCCATGACCAAGGTCTGGAGTGCCAGGCACATAAGGTGGCCACAGAAGTTGGCAGATTTCAACTTCAAAATCGTGTACCAACCGGTGTCGAGTGGCGGGAAAACGGATGCACTGAGCAGACGGCCGGAGTACCATCCCGCAGGGGGAGCTGCGCAAAGTGAGAAGCCCCCAATATTAAACCCCGCACATTTTAACTGGGTTATGGTTATAGTGGTAGGACGAGAAGAGGAACCTGTTCTAAGTCAAAAGACACCCAAACCTGAATACATCTAAGCCATGCGGTTACACCCGGAGGCTCGAATTCCGACAAGGGGCTCAAGCGAAGCGGCAGGACATGACATCTACGCACTGGAAGAAGCAGTAGTACCTGCTCACGGACAAGCAACAGTAGCCACTGTAATAGCCTTAGCGTTACCAGAGGGAACCTACAGCCGAGTAGCCCCGAGAAGCGGCCTTGCCGTCTGCCATGCGATCATCGTGGGGGCAGGAGTCATTGACCAGGACTACTGAGGTGAGGGAAAGGTATTACTGTTCAATCTGAAGGACCAAGACTACCCCGTGGGGAAGAGCAAACAAGTTGCGCAACTCGTAATAGAAAAGATTCATGATGGGGAGCTCCATGATGTGATGGAGCTCACGCTCGGTCTCCGTTACAACTCCAGTTATTGAAATTTATTTCCTAATTGGGAATGACCAACACCAGAGAACTATCACCACAATTACGGGTCTCGCACCCCCCCGCTGGGGGGTGCTAGACCATTTCTTTTCACTTCTTGCTTGGCCAGGCATTACCTATGGCCCCTACTATCCTCCCCCCAGAGTTAATCCTCTTGGGGGTGCTCTCTTCTCTCTGGGGTTGCCTCACAGCGGTCTCGTCTCTACTCTTCCCCACATTTGCTAGGCTTGCTTAGCATTTGCACGGTCGGCTTTCTCTTGGGTTGGGCTGGTCCGACGGTCAGTCTGCTTGGTGGTCCTCTGGGCTATCGCGGGCCTGGTCCTTCCTCCTCGCACCGCACGGTTATGGTATCCCATCCACTAAGTGACGCTCTCTCTCGGAGAACAAGGGACTACATGAGAGAAGCGGTAAAACACTGTGCTTTGCCTAGGGGGAGGATGGTCTCTGTGACCCCAGTTGCAGCCTGCTGCCGTATCATTGTCCATCTCGCTTGGTTTGGGCCTTCCTACTACTCCTTTTTTCGCGTCGGCTGGCACCCTACTGCCCGGGTCCTTGGGGCCCTACCTCCTCACCATGTGGCAGCTCTTCTATCCTGTCCACTCCAAGCTGGCCTCGGCTGGCGACTTCTCACTCCGGCTCTGATGTTGCTTGCGACATCACCCACCCTTTCAGCTGGCATCCTCTCTGCTGGGCTAGCATCCCCTCTGCCTTTTCTCTCCGGCTCTGACTTTTGGCTATGGGAGTTATCGACATCGCAGCTGGCACCTTACTGCCACCTACTCTGTGTTCCGGCGGGCACGGGGTCAGCTTCGCTTGCCACACGGCGCGACCTGTCCTCCTACTTTGGGATTCGGTGCTTTCATCCTTGGCCTAACGGGCTAGCTCGTCTGTTGCCCTCTGTTTACCTGGCCTGTGTGCCTCCCTTTCGGTCCTGCTCCATACCAGGGTAGTCTCGTGTTCCGGGGGGGTTGGGACCAGAGTACAAGGCATTTGCTTTAAGGATAGGAGAGTGTGGGGTATTTTCTCCTTTCCGGGTCTTGGGGTTTCTAATTTGTGGGGATCTAACTGTTGTCTCACTGTTGGGTGGGGTTTTCCTTTGTTGCTGCATGTCTGTGGAGGTTTTGGGTTCGCTGTATTCAGCTCCATCACTGGGGGTCCGGGTTTTTATATCCTAGAGGGTTTTCCATGGCTTCTTGCGGGTGGTCGGACTGTAGTTGGAGGTTTTTATCACCGTACCACAAGGTTTATACGTTCTTTGTACCTAGTTAATAAACAAACGCAATGATGTGATGGAGCTGGACAACACCGAGAGGGGCCAGGACGGATTCGGAAGCACAGGAACCTGTGTGGTCGAAACCCAGACCAAAACCAGTCAACTAAGGGAAAAAAGCTGGCTAAACCAACACTTCGATGAGTCTGAACAGGGACGACACAAGGCCCTGACGATGGAAGAAACTGCGCTAACCAATGCAGGGGTTATCAAGCCAACAGCACAGGCATTTGACGCCCAATTCCTGAAACAGGTGGAGGAGAAGGGAGGGGTGGACCTGGACTGGAAGGTGAGGAGTAAGGAGTTGGAAAGACTCCGAGATGAGGGAAAAGATAGGCCGACATCCTGGTCCTTGGCGAGTGGCCTCCTGTATTACAGGGATGGCTGTTCATTCCAAAGGACGAGGCCGTGCAAAGGCTGATTGCTCAAAGCAGCCACGACTCCAAGGTCGCTAGGCATTGCGGCCAGGAAAGGACAGTGGAAATCATAACCAGGGACTTCTACTGGAAAGGGCACGCAGAATGGGTAAATGACTACGTACGGTCATGTGACGAGTGTCAACACAACAAAGCGCCACGGCAGGCACGATATGGCTTTCTGTAGCCATTGGAAATACCCTACACGGCGTGGACCTCTATCTCTACCAACTTCATAATGCATGTAACATGTTCGGGCCAGGCCCTAGTCACGTAGCGGTACGATAGGAGCAGATGGCTTCTGGATCAACAAGAAGCGAGCGCTGCTTGCTAAAGGAGGCTTCGAAGAGGTGTAATAGGAGATCAAAGAAGTGACTGTTCAACCAAGTATATTAAGAATACTGTCGGTTGAAGTCTGCTGTTTCCATCGAGGAAATCAGCGGTCTGTAAATACAGCATATCGCTTATCTCCAGTGTGAGCGATATTGCAAAACAAGATGTGTATCAATCGATAGCACACGAAACATTTCAAGTATGAAACAATGCCATGAAACCAAACGTAAAACAATATGTGTATCAACCGATAGCACACAAAACAATACAAGTATCAAACAATACTGTGAAACCAAACATAAAACTATATGTGTATCAACCGATAGCACACGAAATAATACAAGTATCAAACGATACTGTGAAACCAAACATAAAACAACCTAGTACCCATACCGGTTACACTCCCAAAATAAAATAACAATTTCACTAAATAAAACAACCTAATGAAATCCTAATAGCCAGTAATTCTGATGTTCCCCTAAAAGTCCGCTTAGGACCCATCCTCATCGTCATCGCTATCCTGCAGCAATCTCATGTCGTCCTGCAACATCCATTCCCCAGCCTCTAACCATCTTTCCAAACACTCCCCACATAGCGCTCCGCGTACAAGGCAACCTGACCCCCAGTAGTGTGGCAGGTCCACGAAGTTTTGTACTATCCGGTCCTCCCATTCCTCCGACTCGACATCGATTTCTCCACACTTCTTGCAGTAATCAATGTAGAATATTTTCCAGTGTACATGTAGTGGGTTGATTTCTCGGTAAAGCAGGTATCCCAAAATGAGGTCTTGTCTTTTTATGCTGACTGCTGCATAGGTTGACATTTTTGTTTCTCTTGTGTAACGATAAGGTTTGTAAGAGGTTAAAGGTTTTGCAAGAGGTTAAAGGTTTGGAGGTCTGGTGGTTTGGTCCGTTTTTTTCAGCATGTTAGAGGGATGGTGGGTGGTATTTATGTTTCGGTGGTGACCTCGCTTAGGTGTTGTCCTTGCCTAAGTGTCGGCCTCGTTTAGGTTTTCAGGGGAAGGCGGGTACTGCTTGATTTCAGTTTGTTCCACCTTCCTGCAACCATCACATTTTTCTGTGCTCAGGTAGCACCTGCTACCGAAGTGGCAAACATCTGACAATGTTGCTCCCCACATTCGTCCCGTCGATTCTGTTGTTATTTCTAAGCATTTGTTGCAGATGTGTATGAATGGTCGGTGTGTAAGATATCCTCAAGGGATAATATCACGGTTCACCAACAGTCCCATTAGCTGATGGCACAGTCTCCAAGGTACTTGCTCATAGTTTGACATCGTAAGGCCGTTGGATGGTGTGTTTTTTCTTTCGCTATTGGCAGTACTCAGCCTTGGCCAGCCGGGCTAGGTATGCTGTTGCATCCTCCATTACCCGATTTTCATCTTCGTTGCTTTGAAATTCGCTCTCCAAGTGGGCTGACCAAAATCCCTCCTGTATCCCTTAGTCCGTGGCCTGGCGCAGGTGTTGGATTTCTGGCAGGGTTGGGCTCCACGCCACCGTCATATGGTTTATCGAAGGGGGTAGCTCGTCCTCCAGTTTGTTGTCTTCCCACTATTGATTAACTGCTTCTATCGCATTTTCCAATCCTTCCAGGGGTTCCCAGCTGTTTTCTGTTTCCGGGTACCTGCCCCATTTCACTAGGAATTGGTCGCGGTCATATCATCTTCTATGATCTCGTATCGTCTCTACTTCCCATTTGGACTTCTCTTTAACCACGACCGGGGCCGGTTTTGCGTGGCTCCTTCTAGGAAAGTAGATATCGTCATTAGGGAGATATGCTTTTACCGTGTATGCGTGGAATGTCGCTTTTCAGTTTCTGTACATTCTGCCATCCATCTCTGCCATGTAATTTTGTCTATGCTCATCGTATTCGATTATCTTGAATGGACCACGCCAGCGCGGTTGCAATTTCTTGCTGCATCCCGACTCTGTTGCGAATAAACTTCTGTATACTAGCAACAGATTACCTGTCCCTATCGGTGTATGGTGTGTGCACCGTCTTGCTACCGTTCTTGTACTTCTAAATCATGCCGATTTAATCGCATTGAATGCCGTGTTTTGGATTGCTTGGTGCCTGTTTAACAATTCGTCGGTAGCCGGTACTGCAGGGTTCTTGAAGTTTGCTAGGGGGAGTAGCGGGTAATTCTTTCCCAAAATAGCTTCATATGGTGACATGCCATGAGTTTCTGACCATCCTGCATTCAGGTATGCTGCTGTCTCTGGTATGGCATCAAACCAATTGGTTTGTCTGGCGTTGACCAAGTTTGAGAGAGCTGTATTCAATTCTCGGGTTTTTCTTTCGACCTGCCCATTTGTTTCATGATGGCCTGGTGCCGCCTTGATATGCTCAATGCCTAATGATCGACACTGTTGTCTCCACCCATGTGACTCAAAGCGTGGGTCCACATCGCTTACTAGAGATGTTTAGTAGCCATGGCGAGTAAATATTTTGTTGCCTAGAAGTTCCCAGGTTGTTATTGCTGTTTCTTGCTTCGTTGTAGGTATAAGCTACATGAATCCTGAAAACCTATGCATCGTAACTAGGATTGTGTCACATCCCCATGAATTGTGGAAGGGTTCCACAAAGTCAATGGCTATAGATTCGAATATTTCCGACGGTAGGGTAATTGTCAGAGCCTTTCCTTCTGGCAATTTTGTAGGCTCATTATTTACCTGGCATGTGTGGCACTGGGTTACATACGCGTTAAAGTTTTTCCGCATTTCAGGCCCAAATAGGTACTCCGTTGTGTACCGTAAGTTTCGTTCAACACTGTGGTGGCCTTTGTTGTGAATTTCGCTAATAACATATTCTCTTAATGTCGTATTTCCGTATGCGGGGCCTTTTGGGACATACAGGCAGTCTTCCCCGTATCTGGTTTTTGTGTATAGCATTCCGTTTGCAACTTTGTAAGAGGACAAGTTTCCTGCGGAGTCCATATTCTTATTTACCTGCTTCCAAATTCGTTCCTTTTGGTATGCTGCTATCCTGTCTGCTCGGAGTGTTCCAATCATTTCATTGACTGTTTGTAAAGTGTCGCGTTCGTCTTCTATCGAACTCCTCTTGATGTCTCAGGTAGGTCTTCCTCCTGGTTGTCTTCCAAGATATCGTATAGCCCACGCCGATATTCTGTCATCATCCGGGGCATTACTCAGACTATTGTCTCATTGGTAAGGCTTTCTAGCCTTTCCGCTCATCTAATTGGTGGTGGTCTATCAGGTCCTGGCATTCGGAAAGCCACTATTGTCGCAGCTGTAAGGTTTTCTGTTGGTTTTGGCTCCAGCATTTGGAATACCGGGGCTTCCGGGTTCAGCAGTGCCGGAATTGTGTAAGATCTGGGTGTTGGCTGGGCAAGGGTGGACGGCCCTTCTCCCGCACTAGTTGGTCTTCCACCGGTCGTTTGTTGCCATTCCCCATCCTTTATTTCAGGGGACTCCAGAGGGCTTGGGTCAATTTCTGTACTAGAGGGGCTTGGTCCTTCACTAAGCGGGTAAGGCGTCGATTTTCCCCATCGTCTAGGATGCTTGTTCACGAATTTGATCTCGGTTTGATGATATGGGCAATAATCCACGTAACAATGTGAGTCGTGTAATGTGCTATGTTGGAGTTCTTCCGGTAGCGTACTTCGCAGGGTACACTGGTCACCCCAATCGTTTTCCGCAGTGATTGAGCTGGAGGTTTCGGGGGGTACAGGGGCCTCGTTGGGGTACTCAGTATAGGAGAAAGGAGGGGAAGTAGGGGAGATCTCTTTCTTGGGCTCCATTGTGTTTGATTCTTGCTCGTAGACCGTGTTATCTGAGATGTCCTCCGATTCCTTTATATAATCGTAGACATAGAGTCAGTTCAAGTCTGATTCCCCCTCGTACATCTGGGAACGGGCATCAGCTCAATGGTTTGTGCTTCCAGGTGCGTACCCTATTTTCGCATCGTATTTTGCCAAGTTGCTTGGCCATCTCGCTTACATTCTGCTTGAGTTCTTTGCTGTTCGTAGGTGTATCCAGGATTGGTGGTCTGTAACTATTGTAAAGGAATTTCCCATAAGCATATTGTGGAACCGGTTAAGTGCTTCCACTATTGCTAAAGGCTCTTTATCGGTGGTTCCATAGTTCATCCAGGCGTTGGTGAACTTCCTGCTGTGTAACACTGCTGGTCGCGCTGTCTCATAAGTGGGTCCCTGTCCCACCCATGCTCCAACTCCTAAATCTGCGGCGCCTGCGACCAACCAAATTGGTTCCTCGCGTCATATGTCTATTGGTTGCATGACTTGGTGATTGATAATTCGCTTTCGCACGATATCAAACGCGCTCTGGTGGGTCGTTGTCCATACAAATTCCGCATTTCCCGTTAAGTTGGTTAGTAGCACAGTCAATGTTGCTTGGTGCGGGAGAAACAGGGCCACATAGTTAACTATTCCTAGGAATCGTTGCAATTCCCCCTTGTTTTTTGGCGTTTCCCATTCTGCAATGGATGATATTTTCTGAGGGGAGGCATGGATTCCCTCGTTGTCCACTATGTGTCCTAATACTTCCAACTTGTCCGCAAAAAGTACGGACTTCCTTTTGCTCGCATAGAATTTGAGTTTTCTGAGTCGATCACATACCTGGTGTATGTGTTTCTCGTGTTCTTCTGATGTGTCTGAAAATATAAGAATATTACCAATATATACCCATACAAAATGATGTAAATATTCGCTTGAGAGGTCCTCCATTATCTGCATGAATGTTGCTGGTGCATTCATATCTCCTTGTAACATTACCTTGCTCACAAATCCTCCAAACAGGGTTTTGAATAAGTTTAACTTAACACCATCCTTATCCACTCGTGTTTGGAAATGTGCGTCGCTTAGGTCGATCTTACTCCTGAATTTCGCTCGTCCTATTCGGTTAAGGATCTGCTGTTGGTTTGGAATCGATGGACTATCCATGATTGTGTTATCGTTCCTTATCTTCAGGTCCACCAGGGGGCAGATCCTTCCATCTGATTTGGGTTGTACAAATATAGATGCCGCTCCGGGAACCTCCTGTCGTACAATTACTCCACTCCGTAATTTCTCGTTTATCCAGTTCATGAGTTTTTCCTTGTAGGCTCCTGGGACCGAGTATGTTGGTTGGTTTCGTAGGTTGGTTGGATCTTTTAGCCGAATGTGGTGACTAATCTTACACACAGGGGGTTGTGTTTCATGGACCTTGTCCGAGAATACATCCTTGTATTCTTCCAACAATGTTGTTCTCTTGGTATCTGACATAGCGGCTCAGAATTCCCCGCTTGTTGGTTTGCATAGGACACATAGTTTGTCATCCCGAAATTCCACTACTGTAACCCCACATCAGATAAGTGCATTATGTGTTTTCAGGAATGGCATTCCAATCAGGGCATGGTATTTTGCCAAGTTCCCTACCAACATCTCCTGATTTGTTGATTGCTTTTTCCCGATTCCTATGGTCAGTCTACATTTCTTGTGGCTTGATGAGCGGGACCCTTTCATTGCCATATTGGCTCCTGTTGCTTGGGGTAGAGGCTCCGTAGGGATGCCATGGGTAGAGATACAGGTGGCGCTAATTATGTCGCAGCTGATTGTTCCCGTATCGAATAGTGCTTTTGCTGGGTGGCCTTCTATTGGAATCGTTCCTTCCAGAGCGTCACGGGGCCTAATTGCCAACGTTGCTTGCGTTTGGAGGCTTTGCATTTCCATTGAGTTAATTTCCACTTCGTCATATTCGTTTGGTTCCATGTGGTTGGTGCTAGCCTCTCGCTTAGCAGCCTTTCCTTTTCCCTTTTTGGAATAGCAGTCCTTTGTGTAGTGCCCCTTTTTCCCGCATTCGAAACATCCGCCTTCCTTGCATCATTTCTATTTCTTGTCCTTCTTGTCCTTTGAATCCTTGTGGTATGATTCTTCCTTCTTTGCATTAACCCGCAGTGATGATCCTTTGCTATTCCTTTGCTGTGGTATGCGGGTTCGGTAGACTCCTGTTTCATACAGGATAGCGTCCTTCCATTTGGCCCGCTTGGCTATCTTTTCAAAGGAATCACCCTCCTCCTCCATGGGTTCCACCTCCTGGCGTAGTTTGGGATGCATTGCTTCATACAATCTTTGTGAGAGCGTATACTGAGACAGCGTCCCGGTAGGCAATCGTCCATGATACATTAAAAGGTCCATCGCGACCAAGGTTATTCTTTCTGTTTTGCCATTTCGCACTTGCTGGATATCCTTGAACCTTTTTTATAGTTCTTCCGTGTTTCGCGAGGATTGGAATCTCTCTCTCAGGTATTTTATCAGGGTCGTTCCTCAGATTTTTTCCCCACTCCCATAGTGGTTCATCGCTTGGTGGTATGCTTCCTCTGCCTTTCCGGTACAGAAGCTTCCAAAGTACGCTCCGCTTCCTTCACTGGTTTTGGCCACTCCGTGTAGGGCTAGGTATTGAGAAGTTGTTATAACCCATTGGTCAAATACTTCAAGTTTTAAGTTGTCCTTTCCACCCGAGAACGAGGGTGGCAGCGGAATTTTAATTTTAGGTCCTGTTCACCCGGCCCCTGGGCCGGACAGTTGGGCGGATTCACCTTCGGACATCTTGTGTTCGCACTCTTCATCACACGAGTTGTCATCTGACGACCTTTCTGAAGAGTTCCTGGGGGATTCGTGTAGTGGCTGCCTTACTATCAAGTGATCTGATGCTTTTTCGTCATCTTCTTCCTTCTTATGTGTCCCGACAGGTATGCTATCTTTCTTCAGTGGTTCTGCCGATGCTTTTCCTTTGCTGGGGCTGGGGGGAAATAGCCCAGGAAGGCTGGTTGCTGCCTTTGCTAATTCGTCAGTCGATTCGCTAAAGGTCTGCTTGGCCAAGTCTCGCGCTAGTTGCTATTCTGCTTCGTCAATCGAGAATTCGCTCTTTGGCCCTTTCGGTTTCTTGGGTTGCCTTTTCTTGGTATGGCCTTCTTGTGGGACCTGCTTCCCACTTCGAGTCTCCAGTGACTCAATCGTGCCGTGTTGGCAGAACCGAACCTTTCATGGTTCTGCCGCTCCCCGATGCTAGCTTGGCTGTTGGACTTTTCGTAGGTTGATCAGACAAGGTCCCTGCAGGTTTCTTAAGCACTTGCTGAGATTAAAAAAATGTAATATGTTTGGGCCAGGCCCTAGTCATGTGGTGGTACAAGAGAAGCAGATGGCTTCTTGATCAACAAGAAGCCAGCGCTGCTTGCTAAAGGAGGCTTCGAAGGGGTGTAATAGGAGATCACAGAAGTCACCGTTCAACCAAGTATATTAAGAATACTGTCTGTCGAAGTCTGCTGTTTCCATCGAGGAAATCAGCACTCTTTAAATACCGTATATCGCTTATCTCCAGTGTGAGGGATATTGCACAACGAGGTGTGTATCAATCGATAGTACACGAAACATCTCCAGTATCAAAGAATACCGTGAAACCAAACATAAAACAATGTGTGTATTAACCAATAGCACACGAAACAATACAAGTATCAAACGATACTGTGAAACCAAGTATAAAACAATGTTTGTATTAACCGATAGCAGACGAAACAATACAAGTATCAAACGATACTGTGAAACCAAATATAAAACAATGTGTATATTAACCGATAGTCCATGAAACAATACAAGTATCAAACGATACCCTGAAACCAAACATAAAACAACCTAGTACCTGTACCGGTTACAACGCAGCTACCGCAGTCAGAAGGAAACACTCAGATCATGGTGGTAGTCGACCGCTTCACCAAAATAGCCCACTTCATAGAGTTCAGGGAGAACGCAATAGCAAAGGATATAGCCCAGGTGTTCCTCCGGGATGTATGGATACTACATGGGCTACACACAGAAATGATCTCGGCTATGGACACAAAGTCCGTGGGAGAATTTTGGGAATCCCTCTGCAAACTCTTAGGCATTAAGCGAAAGATGTCCACGGCATAGCATTCTCAGACCGACGAACAAACAGAGAGAACCAACCAAGTGCTAGAAGGCTATCTCTGAAGCTTCATCAATTACGATCAGCATGACTGGCACCAACTACTCCCGTTAGTAGAGCATGCCTATAATAACTCCATTACGAGTGTGCACGGACTCACCCCGTTCTACGCAAACTATGGATACCACCCATGGACGGAGTGGGTGAAGGAGTGAGAAGCTCGAAATCCAGGAGCCACCACGTATCCTCACTGGATGAAGGAGATACATGGATAGGCGATGGCCACCTTGAAGGCAACCAGAGAAGCAATGGGAGGGTACCATGACAAGAAAGTAAGGCCACAACCGAACTTTTAGACAGGTGACTTGGCGATGCTTAATGCCAAGAACATCTGTACCAAACAAGCGTCCAAAAAGCTTGGCCCAAAACCGTATGGGCCCTTCAAAATTCTAGAGCCACGCGGCGACGGAGCATTCAAGTTGGAAATCTCGGAACGCTGGAAGATACACCCTGTCTTCCCTGTATCATTGTTAGAGCCTTATCGGACGTCCGTCCGCCTGGCTCCAGAAGAACCTCCCAGAGCGCCGCAGGAGATAGATGGCGACTTGGAATGGGAGGTTGAGAAAATAGTGAGAAGCGAGGTCATTTCGTACACATGCAGGGTTTATGGACACAGTAGGAGGATCTATGAGCTTAGGTACTTTGTGAAGGGGCGGGGGTGCTCGGAGGATGAAAACACCAGGGAGCTACCGGAACATTTGGGGCACGCGGCGGAGCTGGTAGAAGGGTTCCACTGATAGAATCCAGAGATGCCGCAGATATAAAGGAAGGATGACAAGGAGAGGTTTTCCTAGGCGTGGCCAAGCAAACGCACACAGGTTTTTCACTCTAGCTTGCCAAGTCCTTAGAGAGAGTTAATGTGTACACTATTAGAAAAATGGATCTTTAGAGATTCGGGCTGAACTCTTAGAGAGGGGAGCTTGTATTACACACAAGACGAACTAGCATAGCGTAATGGGTATGTCATGTGATCATTGGCAAAAGGTCACGTATTCGATCCCAGGGTCTGCTGAAGTATTTGGAGACTGAGTTAATTTTTACCAACATGACCGCAGCACAAAACCCTCATTTACGCCACCACTGAAGGTCCCCGACCAAGAGGTTTTCACTGAGTCCTTAAGAGAGGACTCTCGGCTATCCTGACAAGGTCGAACGAGCTAAATTTGTCAGTTGGTTGTGGAGATAAACGTATACAAAGATCCCTCAGCTGTGCCAATGGATGGATGCCAACCGGAGGGAGGTTGGCTACTCCAATAGGAGTGCCGGCTGCCATGAGGGCAGCAAGACCGAATATCAAGTCCACTGGTGGAGGAATGCGGAGGAAAATCCTGATGTGAGAACGATGCCCAAGAGACGATCATTTGCCCACACCCTAAAGGCATGACAAGGTAGAGTCAGATGATGGCCTACCGCGTGAAAGGCCAACCCTAAGCACGAGGAGGCCAAACCGCCATTGGCACGATAAGGCAGGAAAGTACTTGCTGCGGGTTGACGCAGGCGGATGAGAAATCCGACTGCATTGATAAGTCTGTCGTCGGAGCTGATCACTTCATATGCAGAGATAGAACCAGTAACTGTCTGCCACAGTGAAAGGGTTTGAGTGACCACAATTAGTACGAACACTACAAAGAAATGGGTAGGACACCTACTCTGCTGTTCGGTGAATTCAGAGTCAAGCGGGGTAAAGGTTTTCAGGGTCTACGAAGTTCACACAAAGTAAAAGCGGGAGAAATAGATCGGCCGCGAACACCCAGACGCGGAATATAAATATCGAGGTGCCTCCCACGCTTTATAGATCATTAGCGACAGAGAAGAGATCTTATCAATATATTCATTCTACGATACAAACCCCACCTTTCTTCTGAACATTATAAGTAAGCCTTCCTAGAAATCCCTACATCACAGATCGGGCCTTAGTCCGCACTCGCTTGTTCTTAGAGTCGGCTACCGCCAAACAGTCAGAACTGCAGGCATAATTCATCTCAATACAGATAATATCCCAGCTCATGCATTAAGTCCTTGCATCACATGTAACAAAAGCTTCAAGCCGCTGCTTCTCCGCATTATCGAATATTGGAGGGAGACCGGAATAGTATTGATGTAACAGGGGCACCCCTAAGAAGATGGATCCTAAGGTTGTGACTGTACTGAATAACTTCAAACTTAAAGCCAAAAGCTCACACAGATATAAGAGTAAAGTAAATGGTAAAACTTAATATCATTAAGCCGGACACTTCACTCAATTAAAGTCTCAAGAGGAGTGATTGTTGCAGTAGGAGAGTTCTCACATAGACTTTCAGGTAGTTTTATCTTATGCCAGAAACTCTCCCATCAGTTTACTCCCACTATTCAAGCACACCCTTCTCCACTAAGGGTTGTCCGACACGTCTTCTAGCATACCCTTTGGGCATACATATGTTGACACACTCTAGTCAGCGTTCACCTTATGCGGATATCGTTTCTGCAGCTCATTTCCATTTAGCTCGCTGGAGTGAAAACTTCTTCGCACCAGCGTCTTGCCAGTGGCCAACAGTCAAGACACTGGATCAACTAGACTATCTATGACACCCTTCCCATATGCATTGATCCCTACTTGGCCCCAGAAGCTACTGTGAGTGGTTTATTTATCTACTATTTACGAGTCTTGGGCTTCCAGTGTCTTCCGCAGGATATGGTGGTCCGGGAGTGATTCAATGGGTGCTACCCATAACCACTACCTTGGATCTACCTTACCTGTGGTAGGAATCATACTTTTTAGTATCTCTGCACTTCCCTTTCAGAGCCTATGGCGTTGGGGACACTTTTGGGCTTGATTGGTGTAGAACTGTCCCCGTCGCCCCGGCACCACCTGGGACTACCTTCGGGACCCCCACAGTTAACTCCTGTTAACTCCATCAGTTTTGGTTTATTTTACTCTAAACAACTTGGAGAAGGTACTCCACCTTCCACCCTATGCCCTCTTATATATCCTGCCAGCAGCTTATGGTCGACCGGATAGCAGCCATGTATATGTTGTTGCAAGCCAGTCTCCAAAGAGTCCTCTCTGCTAGACCGCACTCAACTACACAACCGTTTGCCCATGACGTCCGGGCCTCAAGGCGGGGCCGCAGGAGCGTGATAGGAATAATGTCTCCAATTTACAGCTTCTTTGGAGCTGCGTAGCTTGCCCAATAGCATCCCCCGGAACCCCAGATTCCACTATTATGCATGGCTTCACATGACAAACTTTTCAGTCATTTTTCCTGAACTCCTCGAGGGACTTCATATTGACAAGTAGGGCAACTCAGGACCTTAGATAGGGTAACCTGATCCTGAGAGTAGGGTAACCTTGTCCTGTAGACAAGATGACTTTTCCCTGTTACCCTGTCTATTCTGTCGCCGGAGATAGATGCTTTTGACCTTTCCCTAGTGACCTAGCCTAGCTGAGTAACTGCCCCTTCAAAGGTCCCTAAGTACGCTGACACCGCTCTAGAGTGTATCCAGGCACCTAAGTACCTGGCTGGCTAATTCTGTTCATCTCGGAGCCTGGGCTATCTAGTCTCCATAGGTCAAGCACTTACTTGCCTGCCAGTTCCTACCAGTTCGCCTCCTGGCTACCTGTATGGGTGTATGTTCCAACTGCCATAGCTCATATATGCTGGGTCGTTATAGTTGATTTCAAGGAGTGCCTGTCTCTCTTGCCCATTGATAAATCTAGTATCTATTTGTTAGCTCTTTCATATCTTTTAGGCTACTCATATATGAGTCCTTATTTACCTTCTGACATGTTCGCCTATCAATATTTAAATAATTTCGAATCTTGATCCCACTCCACTCAGCCTCCCCTAAGGTTATTACCTTGATACATTCATCCTGAGTCATTTCATGGTACCTCACGCCCTCTGGCTGTTGTTCGCCTATTCCTTTTTGCTTCATGTCGCGATGTTTATGCTTGTCCGGAATGTGGTTGCAGTGCCTGGAGTGTGGTTGCAATCTTCTACCTACTATAGCACAACCTTCGGAATAGGGGCAAAACGGCAGGGATAGGGCCTTGTGCTACCGCGCTCGAGATACCCCTACACCCAAGTACAGCACTCGAGCCTACGATCGAAATTTGCCTTCCTCCCGCTCGCTGTAGACAATCTCGCCCGTTCGCCAGCCACCATTACTAAAGTAGGCCAGTTTACCCTACCCCACTAACCCCAATATCCACTACGGTAAAATCTCAAATAATTGAACCGTGTGCTATGTCATTTGACTTGCCTCCTCCGGTAAGGTCATGCATTTCTCCCTCCGTTTTTTATCTTTCAGACGGGATGAACGACTCTCCTTTCGCTGTATTTTCAGCCACATTTCCAGAAAAGAAAACTTTAGACTATCCAGCACACAGTTCGATCATTTGAGGTTCTACGGTGATATGACACCGGTACATTCTTGAAACAATGAAAGTCAATAGAAGCCCTAGCCAAGCCATTCTCTCATCCATGCACCGCAGCGCACTGAGAGCAGTACCGTACCATGAAATTTCAATAAATCGAGGCTAGTCTTTGTCTAATTCGGCAGAACTACTGCACTGATGCTGTCCTGAGTGCTTTGGGCTTCTTTGGTGATGGGTCCAAGGCCGGGTCTGGGCGGCTGGGGACTGGTATTTGTACCATGTTCGTATACGAGCACCGTGTTCGGTGGCATTACCGCTGGGCACTGAGTACTGATCCTCAATTCACATTTGCCGTATGGGTGCTGGTATCGGGTTATGACCAATTGGAGATAAAGCTATGCATTTGTTACCGCACGGTATTTCAGATGTTGTGTTTCTCCGTGGTGGGTGTGCCGCGTCGCCCGGGTCATTGAACCCACAACATCTCACTCGGAATCTCCGCTGGAGGGTGGGGAACCGTGCTCTGGCAGACTTCACAGTTATCATACGGATCCTGAAATACCACCAGTTATATTTAGGCTGGGTTGCGTAACTAAATCTCTGGAGTGTCGAGAAGGATTCTGCTACCGGTATCATGAACAGTCTCCTCTCCACTGGGGGGGGCCGGGGTTACGGACAAAGCTGGGAATCGCACAGGCCCCAGAACTAGAATGTGGCTGACTAGCGGTAGCTTATTATTTTGCCTGAGCTCTGGATACTGGTACTCGAGCACGGCATTTGAACACTTTGGTCACGGATATCTCTGGACCATTTGGCACCAGGTCAGCATAGACTGCGTTGTATTTTCCGGAATGCGGTAAATGACTAAACTACGTTTTAGAAAACTCGAAAGACTCCAACACACCCAATGCTTTTTCCGTACCATCTTTTCCTCCATAACCCGCTCATGTATTCGTTTTCCGTCTCCACACAAACAATCTTGTGAGCCACGTCGACCGTAGCCCGAAACTGCTTATCCACTTCCTCTTTTTCTTGCTCCCAACCTCTTGGACTTGGACTTGCGACTCGCTGGAACCTGCGCCGGCTTGCAGATCTCTCGCCTGAAGCCCAAGCCTCCCCACCCTTTGTCTCTCCAAGTCCTCCTGCCACTCTCGCGGCTGGGCCTCCGTCTTAATCTCCTCGTTCATCTTATTCGTGGACTCCCTTAGCATGGCAAATATTACCGGCCAGATGGGTGGGTACTGAGACTGTGCAGCGGCGGCTAATGTCAACCCATTGTTATTAGTAATAGAAAGATCTATCCCCTCCACTCCCAACAGAAGCTTAACACAAGCCTGCGCATTCGAGGTAACTGCTATAAACAACGGTGTCTCCCCCTGGAGGTTTCTAGCATTAACATCTGCCCGCCCGTCCTGAAGGAGAGCCTCCAGAACCCTTGTCTTGTTTTTCTGTCCCGCGGCGAGGTGTATCGGGGCGATCCCCGAGGCGGACACTTTGGAGACGTCGATGCGCGGGTCGGCGAGCAGCAAGAGCACAACCTCCGGGTGACCCCGCTGGATTGCACAGTGGAGTGGGGTCTGGCCATTACTCAGGAAATTCGGATCCGAGCGCCCATCGTCTAGGAGCAGCTTTATAACCTTCCTGTGCCCTATCTCGACAGCTTTCCATAGGACCGTGCACGAGTTGCTCCCCAGTAACTCGGTTTCATGATCGATTCTCGGACTCTCGAGGAGAAGCTTGGTAACGTCGTACGGGCCGGCGGCCACGACGCGGAAGAGTAACGTGGAGTGAACCACGGTGTTCGCCGACGGCATCGTGTCCCGCAGGCCAACATCCACCCTCTCGTCCTCGAGAAGCAGCCGCACGACATCCGTACGTCCGGCCAGGGCAGCGAGCATGAACGGCGTCTTCCCATTATGGCATTGTGCATTGACCCTAACCCCTTCCACCTTCAGTAGGACCTCGACAACATCCGCGCGCCCCTTCCTCGCCGCGATCGTGAGCGGTGTGCGGCCTCGGGTGTCTGTACCGTCCGCCTCGATCCCGCACCGTAGGAATATACTTATGGTCTTCGCGCTACACCAGTTTTGAATCGCCGAGTTCAGGAAATGTATCCTGCTTCCGGGAAACTTGTGCGCACCGATGCGCACCAATTCCGCTACAGTAGCGGTGTCTTCACGCGCCGCCGCGTGGAAGAGCGCCCTTCGCCCGTGATCTACCGAGCGGAAACGGCGGAGATGGTCGAATTGCGCGGTTTGGAGCAGCCTGGCTAGGCGTCGGTTCGCGCGGAGGAAATGGAAGATGTCGTGGTGTGTTAGGTAGATGGTTATTTGGAAGAGGAGCTCGTTTGGGAGATCGAGTAGGAGCGCCATGGCGAACTGTAGGTGTGGTGGTGTGTTTGGTGCGGGGGCTATTTTGTTAGTTTGGATTTTGGTGCCCTGTACCGGTAGGCATTATATAGCTAATCGGCCGTATTGTTCTTGTATTGGCTGCGTACGGTACCGGTACGGTACTTATGAAGTGTGGTCATTCTTGGTCGACTGTGGGGCTGACTGACTCACTGTACTGTACTGTACCCTCACTGCCAAGAAGGTGGGGTAGCGTTCGGTATCCTAACGATCTAAGACAGATTCTGGGCATCTTAGAACTCTTCTCAGTACCAGTATTAAGCTGCATTAGAGGGTTTGCGCACGGAGACCTAGGTGCCAGTAAAACCTGTTAATACATGTTACGCTAAAAGTCTTGGACACCTGGGTGGCCACGGGGACCTGGCCACGGTCTAAATTGCAGCATAGAAGACCTGGAGATTCTGTAGGGTAACCACAAGAAAAAGTGAGGGAAAAAAAAGGCTGAAAAGTGTACACATGCCGGTGAACACAGATGACATGAGTCAAAATCTACAACAAGCAAGGAGGGGGCAGAGTGTTATACCAAACACAGTAGCTCAAGTGGTCAGGGGATCACAGGTGCATCTGATTGACCCCGAGGAAGCTGGGAGGAGCGAAACTCCAGGGCCCATGGTGCACGAAAATCATATACCTACTGCAGTAGCCGGTGCCGGGAGAGCAGCAAAGTGGGTTGGATGGATGGATCATGCTCTGGTCAGACAGGTGTTAGCAACTGATCCAATTAATTGTGGACGAGGAAGAACAGTAGTAAAATGGGCTGAGGTCGCTGATAGGCTTCATGGGTTGGAGCCTCAGCCAATTTTGCAAAGCCCTGAGTCATGCCGCCAACGAATCAAGAAACTTGTTGAGATATATAAGGTAAGTAAATTTCGTCTCCAATTTCAAAAGAAGGGTGAAAGCTTACAAAGTTAAATGATAGAAAAATGAGCTTCACTCACTTCAGAAAAGCGGAACCAATGAAGAGTTTGGCGAGTTTGAACACAACATGGTCGAGTTGGCAACGCGATGGGATCATAGCAGTACTGATCCTGCAATACAAAGGATAGCACAAGCAAAAGCAGCCCAGTTAGAGCTTGATGGACAGAGGGTGAGGGAGGATTTGATGCGGGGACTAGTACGGCGGAGAGATGAGGAAAGAGATAGTTCAGGAGGAGCAGGAAGTAGTGCAGCGGTACCAGCAAGTAAGAAGCCAAGGAATGGATTGGCAAAAAATGTGGAAAAGGTTTTAGAGGAGTTGGCAGCAGAGATGAAAGAGGATAAGGAGGAATTGAAAGAGCTAGAGGTGAAGCAGAATCAGAAGCATGAGGATTTGATGAGATGTATTCTAGGCTTGACAGATGAGATTAGGGAACAAAGTGAGCGCAGGTCTCATGATGCGTATCTTGAGCGTGAGGCAAGAAAGGATAAACTGGTGTTGATTTTGGAGGCATTGCGGAAGGATGGAGATATTTAAATTGATTATTTTGTATATATATTAAGAACACTTTGGTTATTTTTAATTTATTTTATTTCTTATATATATTGTAAGTACAAGTATAAACCAGAATTCAATTATGAAAGTATTCTAACAATGAGGGTGGTTCTAAGAGATCCTCCTCAATGAACTCTTTGGATTCAGCAATATTTCCTCTGTCAATATGAAAATATTGAGTTACTTGTGGTCTATGTATACATACATGAGCATTATAAAGAAGGGCAGCTACACGAAATTGTACTCCTATAGGTTGAAGTAAGTGTTTTTGATTTTTTGCATAGTCCAAGAAACCAAAAGTATTTACCATCTCTTTAAAGGCCCACTCAGCCACAATGCGTAGACGAGACATAGACCAATTGCATTTTTTTTTTGGTTTTCCGTAACATGTGCCCCCTGATATGGTGATAGAATAAATCTATTAACACTATATACAGGATCACCATAAAGCTGAAGTGACGTCCCATCAGGTCCATGCGCATGCTGTTGAAGAATATTTGGCAGATTCGACTTCTGCCAGAGAAAGGCATCATTCCGGCGTCCATCGACAGAACCAAACAAGTGGCTTATCAGCCCGTCTGGAGTAACAATCGCATGGTATTTCAGGCAGTGTTTGCGCTTCCAACCATTATAACAGGTTCGCTGACGTTGCGTAGGTCGAGCAATTGCACGTATGGTACCGTCAATGAATCCCCATATAGTACCAATTGGTGCACCCTTTTGCTCTATGGTAAGAGCATACTTTGCTAATCTTGCGGGAGTTAAGCGTTGAACATCCCAGACGAGTAAGTGGTTCCATTTGTTGTGAATAATTGTTTGAGTTGCGGTACCGATTCGGGATACTCTCTCTGCCTGCCAACCAAACTTCAAAGCAAGATCACAGAGGTGATTTGGGTAGGCTAGTCGGGCCAGCAGCATGCAGAGGGCTGTTCGAGGGTCTTCAGTAATTCAATTGTCTGCTCTAATTGGATCTGGAAGTTGCAGAGCTACAATGAGTTCTTCTACTTCACACCACGTGAACCTTCTATATGTAAGTCTCAAATTCATTTCTTCTTAATTACATTGATTTTATAAAGATACGGGATAATACCAACCGAAATTGATTTCTCCACTCCTCTTCCTCCAATGCATCCAAATCTAGTCTTCCACCTTCATGGAGTGGACCTCGCTTCCGATTATTGTTGCGTGTCAGGGCCAGTTGAAGGCGTTGAAGGGCTGCTAGTCTTCTCGCATTTCTTCTGAGTAGGAACTGTTGGGCAAGCATGGCTTCTTGAAGAGGTCTTTTGTATATCTGCGGTATATGGTGACTCAGACAAGTTCTAATAATACTTTGCAGGTTCATCACTCTCCTTAAGGTAACCCAGCCATCAAGTCACCTAGATTCCATGCGCAAACTCTTTATACCACCTAGGTCACTCTAGTTCTAACTGCCACCCAGGTGCCCGAGCGCAAACCCTCTATTCGGAGAATGTTTTTCGGTCATGAAGAGTATTAGCAGGGTAAAGAGGGTGGATAATTGATACTCCAAAGTATGGTGGCTTTGTGCTGTGAATTGATTGTGGGTGCCATAGGCGGCCGGGCCGGCATTGAAAGAGACGTGGATAAAAGTGGGTTACCTCGGGTGAAGCAGTGGGGGCCTTTCCTCTTCTAAATTTAGGAGGCTGAGCAAGCTGCGGTGATGCTCGTACAGGACCGCAGACCTTCTCCCCTGATCTGAGCTTTGATACGGGGTTTGTTATGCTCTCGCACCTCCCGGACTAGTTTGGCGAACAACTGACAAGGCGGAATTGGTTTTACTCGGCTCAGCAATTAAACCTAACAGTGGGGCTGTGCGGGTATCATATGATACGAGGACCACTCCAATTCCGCAAAACCCCGATTCCCATGATCAACTGAGTTACAAGGGTTAGGGTTACCAAATTGTTACTTTGAAGGATTAAAGAAGGCATGAGGATAGTATTGTACTCTTGGGCCAAATTCAGCTCGGAAATAATATTATGATACCCACTTTCTAGCCCCGCGGATAAGTGCTTTTCGTCATCGATAGCTCTGACGGTGAAGCCCTGACTCATCAGATAGCACTTCCCATATCGGTACAGGTATGACTCTGTTGTCGTTCCATCCTCCCTGGATCGAATCGGCGAGGTGATTGTTTGGTGTTGAGGAATAGCGGCATCGTAGTAGCAAGCGGACATCTAGACACCCGCACAACCCCTGCCCGACTGCTGTAGCCCACAACTGATTCAATTGTTCCTGTGGCATTCTTCTATAGTAGAGTCATCTTGAGTCTGAGGTGTTCTAACATTGGACATTGTTGGAGTTGTGCAATTTCTTTTTTTCTTTTCCTTTTTGCATTAATGTTGGAGAGATATTGGCTTTATTTGCTCATGAATATTCGAAGTGATACTGGTATAGAGATTTTCGCTGAGATCACCGGACACCGTCATTGAACCTCTTTCTCGGTACCGGTATCTATCCCAATCGTCAGAGCATGAGCGGCATCTTCAACGGCGGAGGAATGGCTTGAATTATAAATCTCCCCTGCCCAATAATGTAGACTTAACGGAACTAGTTACAAAAATAGAGCCACCGTTTTATCATAGCCGATAGATAAAGTACCGGATAACAATCATTTTCTACATCGGTCCTTTCGCTTGGGCACCGGTACAAGTACGATACTTGTTTCTCCTCCTTCCACAATAAAAAAAATCGTCCCGATGCACTGGTTTCGACTCCGCGCAGAATGCCTCACTGAGATCGTGCCATAGCAGAACCATTGACAGTCTGTTGAGTCACCTGAGAAAGACTTACGAGTGACCATTCATGACACTGCCGTTAACTTACAAGACGGGGGTGCGCCAACTGGGCGGCTGCTTGGTACATACTTATGTATAGCCCCGGTGTGAGTCTTTTACTGCCGGGCTTGCCCATTGCAAGTTTCTTGTTTGGGTTTCCCTAAGTATGATATCATACTTGAATATGAGTAAAGGTTCCAGAGCGTCGGGATTCCCCTTCTTGGCTTAAGGGGGGGAGAACACCGCGGGCTCAGCCCTTAGTTGATACAAAAGGAGAGCACACTAGGCTTTGCTAGAAGGGTACCTATAACCTCCTAACACAGTCATCCTTTGTTCGAGTTTTTACAGTGGGGATCTCTAGGTCTAATCTGCATGCCACTTCTAGCAATTGTTTTTCCAGCTATCCCTTGGGCGGTCTGAAACAGTAAAATTCGGGGCCAGGCACACCAATCTGAAAAGAATCCCAAATAGGAGACTTGGCGCTTACAAAGCGCCTTAGTGATATCAAAATCAAGCAACACCCCAGTGCCCACAGAAACGTTACTGGAACACAGTCCTACCTGGATCTGTGTTAAAAGACTAAGTCAAAAAATAATAACAAGAGAGTTCAGTAACCGGGATTCCCAGATAGTTGCCTGCTGTTGTGCTAACCGGTCGATATGGGGCTTGTCCACTACCGGGTGGATTGGATAGGTACAATAGCTTATCATTTCATTGGAGTTACGAAAGACAAACTGAAAACAGAACAAGAGTATGAGGTCTAATCTATGAAACAAGACTTTTGTGCCTACTATCATAGCAGCATAAGCAAAGAGAAATTCCACATCCAGGTCCCAAACAGCCAAACCAAGTTAATGTTACACGAACACCTTTATGATTCATTCCACGTAGTGTGAACCGGCACTGTGCGCAACCAACCTTTAACTTTCCTCTTCAAATGAATTGGTGTTCAGTTTGAACTCCACAGGGAGGAGGAAGAGAGGTATCATGTTGCAATTTACTGTAATGGGGAGGTGTGGTTTTCTGCATGTAATAGGTCTTCTGAGACAAAGAGTTCCTCTGCCCATACTGTTCGATTAGCAATTCTGCAAGACTGAGGTGGAATGACTGTGAGGTATTATTATACTGATAGGGCAATGGTAGATGGTGGGCAAGGAGAAAGGAATTGACAACAGTTGTATCAACTAGCCAATAAAAGTTAGGAGGCCAGTTCCGTAGGCATTTCAGTTGAGTGAAATAATAACTATGGTACTGAGCCGTGACATCAACTCAAACCTTGTACCGATTATAGTCACTGGTAATGACTTGAATAGGAACATTTGTGCGCTCTCCGGGTCTAAAGATTCGGCAAATTGCAGGTCCATTGCTACTCGATATTCGTGGCTTTTTGTGTTCTGTAATAACTTGTTGATGAAGCGTGTGAATCATTGTTAAAAAGTGAACCAAGCTATTATTCTGCCACTGAATACCCAAGACCTTGCCCTCACATCCAACTGGACCTCCAGAAATCTCATTCCAAGAAATTGATTTTTGATCGCTGTGGAGTTCTGGTGGAAATGCCTCAGAATTTACACGTGCTGTCCCACACCCCCCGATGCCCATATCACAAAGTTTTGTAAGAAGAGCCAATGAGAGAAAATGGTTATCCATATAAATGTTGAAATGGAGCTCTGAACTATGTGGAACTATGTGGAAGGGAGGAGGCCAGCTGAAAAACTGTTGAACCAGTTGGGGTAAGATCTTCTTGGAGAACAAGGCCAGTAATTGAACTTGTCTGTGATGCAAAACTCTAGCTATACGTATAGCCAATATCACAAAGTGCAAACCCCTTGTAGCCTTCAGTGATTAGCTTGCTTGGAATGCAGTATGTATGGTAGCTACGTCCACCTAATCGAATCATCATTTCATTCATGGTCACGTTTAATATTGGGAGGTAGCATTGCTGACACCGAGTTTGAATAATAGTATTGAGAGGTTCTAGCTTCTCAAACCACTCAGAACAGGTGAGTTGCAATACTGGATCTGAGATATGCAAATATCATTTAATCAGGCAAAAGCCTTTGAAAGACATCGCTCGAAATGTTGAGTTCGAATTCTCTCTCCTATCCCAAAATGTGTTTGGACTAAGTCCACCTCTCTTTTTTGCTCCTATATGAATTAACAGGGCCAAAAAGAGTCTAATCTCATAGCTAGTTACTTTCCTCCACAAATGGCCAAACGGCCTTCCAGCTTCTAACTCTTTTCCTGCACCCTTTTCCTTCGCATACTGGTTTGTCTCTGCTACAAGCACGTCGATCATGCTGTTGTCCCAAAATAACTCAAATATCCATAGTGGATCTGCCTTACTGTCCTCCCACGGCAATAATGGTTGACAAAAGTCATCATGACGGGGAAAAAGTGGGCTATATAGTTTCTGGATAGCTTGAATCCCCGACGTGGATTTGTGTGCCTTCGCAAGCTTTTGGGATCGTGCTTTTGGAGCTCTTGCTTTTCTTGGTGCAAGCAAATTAGAAGAAAGATCAGAAAGAGGTTCTCGTACTTGGGCAAATCTCGACATTGTTGGTATCTCACAATAGTTTAACTTCAAATCCATATCTGACATGTGACGTTGCTACATTGCCTTCTAGCTAATCCTTTTGTGGTCTAGTGTTTCTTATAATAGATACTGTGTACCTGGCCCCGAATTTTACTGTTTCAGACCGCCCAAGGGATAGTACAGGAAAATTTGATCATGTACGCACACTAGGCTGAGACACCATGGGGATATGGTTTAGTGGTATAATACCTTTTTAGCATAGAGGTGGTCCGGCGTTCGATTCGCCGTATCTCCATTCATTTCCTTTTTTTCCTATCGCATGGTGGATATCCGGGTGGGAATCGGGTTGTTGGCTAGGGTTAGCGGACCGTTCCTGCGCTAGGGCTGTCGCTCGATAGTTGTGTGCCATGGGAAATGGACGAAGCACGCAATGGTTTTTTAGAGCAAGTTCCCCTGCCTACATAGCAGTGTCGCCGTTCAAACTTCGAATGCCAGACACCGTATTATGCCGTAGGGTGTTTTCTATGCCCTGACCGAGGTCCCCGTAAACGAAACCTATCCTATGATACTCTCTGAAATACCTGCGCTCTTGGTGGATTGTCTGGATATTCGCCGCCCAGTGGATGGGTGGACGCGCTATCATATAGTGCCGGTTGGGATTAGCTGGTGAGGCACCGGCGGTACGAACCGACAAATCATTGTTGGCGGAGCGGTGGAAATACACGCGTGCTGTACTGTACATGTAATTGCGAGTGGGTCCAGGCTTTCATAATGGAGTGCTGAGGCGAAAGAACTTTGCCCTGCGTATATCTTCTGAAATGTAAGCCGTTAGGGGAGAGACCGCCGGCTACTATGGGAACCTGAGAGTTATGTGGAGGTGGGGGAGGGGCAGGTTGTGAGGGGCACGCAGCCTCCAAGGGTACTGGTATCTCACCTATCCTGTGCGCTGGGGGAAATGCTTCTCCTATTCATAGCGGGTGTAGATTCTGGAGGACGGCTCAGTCGTGTTGCGTGCATTTGCGTTATCCACCCCGGTAGTCCTCCGTCCTGCCACATCACTTTTCTGAACGGTCGAGTGAGGGAGTAGCAAGGGGTGGTGGTGGTGGTGCTACCGGTAGTGTAAGAAAAGGATGGAAGGTGCATGACATGACATAGGCAAATACCTTTGGTGATTGTTAGGATGTTGAATGGGGTCAGTTACTCAATGCTACAGTTGCTCGGACCATGAGGGTGCTACTTTCAGGATTTCGTTTATGCTTGGATACTGCACCGGGGCAATTGGGTTTCTTGGGATTTTGACTCGTGGGCATGGGTTGACTTTGGTCTTGGTTGCATCGATTGTTTCGGGGTATCGTACCATGCGGTGTAATGGCGTGCTATTCTGTTCCGCGAATGGGGTTAGCATTACTCCAATACTTTCGACCGAACGTGGACAATGAAGCGGGATCGGGTGTTGGGAAGTTTCTCACCCCCGCTCAGTGTTATTCTGCGAGTGCACTGCCACAGTTTACCTGTAATTTGGAGTAGAGTCTAATGCCTTCATTTGTGCTTCCCCGTACTCTCAACATCGGGCATTCAAAATCACTCGCTCCAAGAGGAAAGGGACAACGGTTCTATATCAAACATTTGTCTAATCATATAGTGCAGTGTGCTCTCCCTCATGGATAGAAGGGAAAGAAAAAACAGGTTCTGCGCAGAAACGGGAAGACCACTGAACCCGCTGCGATTCAAAGATATCTCGGTGAATCAACACAACCCCACCTAAGAGGGTAGACGGCCCAGACACCGCCTTATTCCTCTCCGCAGCGTTACCACGATCCCCAATACCACCATTGTTATTACTGGCATTATTCCCATCACTGCCTGTCTGCAATATAGCGACGGCGAGAGGTTCATATGCTCGGAGTCAACCCACGGAAACACCTCCGGAAGAAAGCCATGTATAGGGCTGGCATGATCTCCCCAGTGTATCTTTTCCCCCTCCCCGGCAAAGGTTTCATTCTGCGGCATGGGGACGCAGGTGATAGACGTCCTCTCTGGGAATCTGTGCGCACGCCGGCCTCAGGGACAGTGAACTTATATCCGGAGAGGAGTCTGATGGCACGGATGAAGTTTGGGCGTGGCAGTGTCATTCCATATCAGCCGCAAAAGTATTTCTTCACCATCGAACTCGCCCAAGCCGACCGCATCGGCGTAATTCAGGGACGTCCGGTGTGGGAAGAAGCTGCCTCCGTAGGGGTCTGTTCGCGCGGTGAAAATTGAGCCCAGGATGGGTCTACCGTTGGATTCGGACCCAGTAACCTCGACTCCCAGTTCTAGGCCACCGCTGCCATTGCTGCTAGTGTAGTCCTGATCTATGCTATAAGTGGTATCGATACGCCGGTCTCGAGTGTGTCTTTGTGGATGGCGAAGGCTTTCACTGGGATTATGTGCTCGCCGCGAGCTGGCTTAGGAACCACCGCGCGCGTTCTCATTGATTTTGTCGTTGATTGTGGGTTTTGGCGGCGATTAGCCCGTCATGCCCGGGTCTCCGCGGGCCGGATTTGCAAATGCTAGTTCGTCGCTGTCGGTCGTGGCGGTTCGTTTGGGTGGTGCGTCTGTTTTGGAGAGTTGCAGCTCACTGCTTTCGTGGCTACCCGCCCAGGACCCCCTTGACTTTGTCAACGGCCGGCACGATCTATAAGTAAAGGAGGGGTGGCAGAGTGCTTGAGTCTTGGCGGTGGTTACTAAGCAGTGTCGTCACAGTAAAGGAAGACGGATTACCGTAGTAAGTATTCTCGTATTCTACTGAGTAAGCGAAAGGGATGGAGTCCTACCGGTATTTGTAGAGGAGGGGGAGAACTTGTGGTCGTAAAGTGGGGAGTGTATTAATCGATCAATAAGCTTCATGGGGGAGCCACAGGGCTGTAGAGGCTTGAATCCCAGGCCAGTTGCATTGGTGTTTATTTTACAGCACTCCAGGGGGATCGGGGATTCGGAAGGGCTCCTCGGGCTGGTACAGTGGAGGACTTCCCGTAAGTCTATCGAGAACAAGGTCTATTAGAATAGGGAGCTGAATAGAAGATATGACTTCCCGTAGACGTCAGTTTTCCACAAATTTCTGATTATACTCAATCGGGCACAAACCAAAGTACTAGTACAATATCAGGATTCCCTACTAGGTGAGGTCATGATGGAGGTGACTGAAGAGCTTCGGAAACCCACAATAACCACTATGACTGACACCGGTCACTCAATTTTCCAAGAACCTTACCTGCCTGCTCATACCTCAATACCATGATGATGATGATGATGGAAAGAAGACAAAACC
Source organism: Tuber magnatum (assembly GCA_003182015.1). Classification (NCBI taxonomy): domain Eukaryota; kingdom Fungi; phylum Ascomycota; class Pezizomycetes; order Pezizales; family Tuberaceae; genus Tuber; species Tuber magnatum. The sequence continues at coordinate 492,854 of PYWC01000076.1, read as the reverse complement.
CAAGTTCTACCCAACCTTGATATCAGGAAGTGGAAGTTGATATGAATTTCAATTCAATGGTAAGTAATCAGCAGAGTATTTAATAGAGGCTTATCAGTACTTATATTTATAAATTATCTAGATTCCATCAGAGCAAATAGAGGAGGGCTCACCACCGGTCTCTGACTTGAGTCAGTCTTTATATTTAGAAGATCTGCAATTACCTATAATTTCTCAATCTTGGCCATCTACTTGAATTTCCCAACCAAATAAACAGCAGATCGAAAAAGCAGGTATATTCAATTCTCTCATCTGAATATTAGGTTCGGATTGATATTTAATTAGAGGCTTAGTCCTACTGAGTACTAGATTACTCAGTCAATAGCTGGTCGGGAATCAGAAAAGTTGTCATACTGGAGGGAAATCTAAAGGAGTATAAAAGTTTACAACAGCTGATAAGAACCGCCTTTTGACCATTTTGGAAGAGATTTTCCCAATCAGAGGTGATAGGTGGGAATAGGTAGAGTTGGTATATAATATGTGAAGTACAAGTGAGGGATGAAAGATTTGTGATGCAAAGTTTTTAAAGAGCCAGTATGGTACTTTAGTTAAGAGTTGGAAGCCAACTGGAGATTCTGAGAGACTTGCTGAGGTTATTTGTACACATGGTATGGAGAAAAGAATTGAGGAAAGGGTTTTTATAGTTTTCATCAATGATGGCACTAAAAGCTTTAGTCTCAGTAATACTGATAATCACCATGGTGAAACAGATAATGAGAAGAGGAGTGGAGCAAATAGTCAACTTCCTAGTGTGAGTATTTGTTTTACATTCATACTGAGAGTTAAACAAACTGTAAATTGAAAGCTAATTTAGAGGCGATTTTATTAAAAGAACCCTTTGAAGTACCAGCGATCAACATAAGGTCAACAAAGGCAAAACCTGTCTAAGAAAGTAGTGTAACAACTGGCTTCTATTCCAACTCCAAGAACCATGACAGTGGTACTATAGATTCAGATATTGAACATTGTACAAAAACTACTGGCAGAGTTACTCATCTTCATACTCCACAGGAAGTCTTTCAACAGCAGTATTCATATTGCAATTAGCTACTTGATTGTATATCAACTACTTTGGAGGGTAATAATTCTAGTATCTAGCTTGAAAGATTTATGGCATTGCAATTGGTTGAGTCATAACTTGCCAATAAAAAGCAGAGTACACAGTATGGAGGAGAAGATAGAGAGACTGGAAAAGGAGAATTGAAAACTTGAACATAAAGTGATGATGCTTGAAATAAGGCTGGCAACTGGAGGAGGTATGGGTCAAATTGGATTTAGACTATTGACACATAGGATATCTCAGGAGAGTTTGAAGGAGGTGAATTCAAGTTTTAAGCTTCAGGATTCTGTTTATAGGTCTCAATTTGAAAGTTCAGATAGTCTATTTTCTTCAAGTCATAGGTTGCTTTCATGTCAAATTCCTAACCTGCATCGTGAATAACAAATACTATAATGCACTTATTTAAGATTTTTAAGAATGACAGTATTATAGTAACAAGATAAGGCATGATCATATAATGAGATTTAGGTAGAGAAAGAGGAACTCAGTTTTGCATACTTCTAGCTAATGAATGGAAAAGTTGGGGGATACATAAAGCTAAAAATAAGTACTCTGAAATCATTATACTGTTCTTTTACTTATTATCACATATACTAGTATCCATTCTCTTCTCTTTCCATACATGTCTCCCTGTCTCTCATTCAGACTCCCAAGTTGCCAAAAGAAAGGCATACCTCTCAAAGAGCTCTCCTGTGTTGCTAGCCTTAGCCATTTCCATACCAGGGATTCTTCTGATTATCTAGTAATGAGCAATGACAGGTAGCAACTGTAAGTGAGAATATTGGGACAATAAAGAGTGACAACAGGAAGGGGAATGGTGACTCAAGAAAGTGTAACATAGTCAGATGTTAATAACAGGTAGTAATAGTATGTGAGCAGGTAATAGCATATGTGTAACATGTTCACACCAAGAGTGCTAATCACACTTTGAGTACGACAGTAACAAGTGGCCCACTGGCTTGGCAAGGGGCACGGGCTGTGTAGACTAAAGGAGTCTTCGAAGGGGCATAATAGGAGATCAAGAAGTAACCATCCAACCAGGTATATTAAAGATACTATTAGTGGAAGTGTGCTGTTTCCATCATGGAATCAGCGGTGTTTAAATACAAGTTGTCACTCATCTTCATCATGAGCGATAACATAGTCCCTTTCGAAGTATCCAACGATACCTTTGAAACATAGCGAGTATCAAATGATACTATCAAATCAAACATAAAATATTCAAAGTATCAAGCGATACCTTTGAAACATAACAAGTATCAAATAATACGCTAAAACAAAGCATAAAACATAACCTAGTACCTGTACTGGTTACATTCCCTAATACAAAACAACTGTTTAACCAAAAACAAAGCTAATAATTATGGAAATCAAAATTCTCAAAGAAATCCTCCTAGTCATAACCTTCCTCCTCAAGAAAATTATCGCTCAATATGTAATTAGACGATAAACAAGAGGTGCAAAATGCAACTGCAATAAAGAAACTACTCTCATACCTGGACATATCGCAGTAGTCCCATACTCCGACATTGTCCTCACAGATCACTTGAACCATTCCACATTCTTCGCAATAAGATCTGTAAATTTTAGAAAAATATTCAGATTATGGAATAGTACCGGGGTTCACTAAGAGTCCCACAAGCTTATAGTGCTGCCCCACACTAAGTTCCATATAGTTTGACATCATTATAGTTTCGGATAGAGAGTTGTTAGGTTCTGGAAATAGTAATCATATATTGCGTCCTCCCTTGCTTTGTTCTCTTTACAGGTTGATTTGAATGCGCTATCAAAGTAACCTGCCCAGAGGCCTTCTGTTGCTGGTTCTTCATCGAATTTCTCTCCCAACTAGTAGGTATCAGGCATTTCTGGTGACCAGTATCTTGTGGCTGGCCTGGCGATTCCTATCGAGATCTGTTCAATATTCGGTGGTGTTCCTTCCTTGTTGTGTTCTCACCATTTCTTTACCAGTTCCATGCTGTGCTCGAGGCCTTTCAGAGGTTCCCAGCTGTCTTCACTTTGTGGATAACCTTTCCACTTCACTAGGAAATCATTATCATTATAATGTTTTCTGTGGTCCTAGATTTCCTCAACTTCCCACTCTTGGTTCTACTTTATCAGAATTGGGGTAGAGGGAGAATAGGCTCGTCCCAGGAATCTTTGGTCATCGTTTGGGTGATATCATTTTACAGAGATAGAGTGGACAACACCTGTGTTTTTCCGATGAGTTTTTCCATCCATCTTGACTGTATAGTTCTTGGTAAACTCATTGAATTCCAGTACTTTGAATGGTCCTCACCAGGAAGGTTGTAGCTTCTTGCTCCTCCCAGATGTCGATGCAAACAGTGCTCCATATACCAGGACAAATTCCCCAACCGCTATAGGCTTGTGAGGTCTTCTGTGCCATGCTGCTGTAGTTGCCGTTCAGTGTCTGACTTGCTTTACAGCTTGGAAGGCTATATTGTGATTGGTCTGGTGCCGGTTGAGGTAGTTATCTGAGGCAGGGACTGCTGAATTCTGAAAGAGGGTTACCGGAAGTACAGGGTAGTTACATCCATACATCAACTTGTATGATGACACGTTGACGGTTTTGGAGAAGCCAGCATTCAGGTATGCTGCAAGGGTAGTAAGGACGGGTTTCCAGTTGGTCCGAGGTCTATTGATTATATTCCTCAAGCTGGTCTTGGGGTTGTGGATCTTTCGCTCAACCTGTAACATTTTTGGGCTGGGCCCTAGTCACGTGATGGTACGATAGGAGCAGATGGCTTTTTGATCAACAAGAAGCGAGGGCTGCTTACTAAAGGAGTCTTCGAGGGGGTGTAATAGAAGATCAAAGAAGTAACCATTCTATCAAGTATATTTAGAATACTGTCTGTCGAAGTCTACTGTTTCCACTGTGGAAATCAGGGGTCTTTAAATATAGCATATTGCTTATATCCAGTATGAGCGATATTCCAAAACATTGTGTATATCAACTGATAGCACATGAAACAATACAAGTATCAACCAATACTCATGAAACAGTGTATGTATCAACCAATAGTACATGAAACAATACAAGTATCAAATGATACTGTGAAACCAAACATAAAACATTGTGTGTATTAACTAATAGCACACAAAACAATATAAGTATCAAATGATACTATGAAACCAAACATAAAATATTGCGTGTATCAACTGATAGTACATGAAACATAAAACATAACCCAGTACCCATACTAGTTACACAACCTGTCTATTAGTTTCAAGGTGACCAGATGCCACTTTGATCTGTTCCATTCCAAGAGATTTGCATGTCTGCTTCCTTCAGTTAGTTTTGAAACGAGGGTCCCTATCACTTGTTATCGATAGGAGGTGGCCTTGAGGGGAAAGATGTCTAGTTCTAGGAGTTTCATTATGCCTTTTGCTCTGACTGTAGTATTAGTAGGTATAAGCCACACATAGCTGCTCAATCGATCCACTGCTACTAGGACAAGGTCAAATCCATTTGACTTGTTGAAAGGTCCTGCAAAATCAAGAGCAATTGATTTGAACACCTCAAAAGCTAGGTCAAGTGTTTAGGTTCTTCCTTCTGGTCTGAGGGTTAGTTCCTTGTTTGTCTAGCAGGTATCGCATTACTTTACATAATCGCAAAAGTCCTTCCTCATCTCAGGCCTGTAGATGTATTCAGTGGTATATTTGAAGTTTCTTTCTGCGCTGTGGTGTTGTTTGTCCTGTATCCCATACATGACATATTCTCGTAGGGTTTTTCTATTGAACACCCACCCTTTGGGAATGATGTGGCAGTGTTCACTATAACAGGTCCTCATGTATAGCATTCTATCTACTATGTAGGCTCCTTCCAGGTCTCCTTGTCCAGCACGCCTCATAACTTGGGAGTAGATTGGTTCATGTCGGCATTCAGATACCATCTGCTGTCAGAAAACACGCTGCATTTCACGAGATGTATCAATAACGTCCTGTTCATCTTCCATCTGTTGCACTCTAGTCATGGTCTGTCCTGTATTTTCTTCTTCTTCTAGGACATCATAGAGGGTATGGCAGTATGTATCCATCAGGGGAGGTACAACTGAGATAATTGGTTTGTTGTTGTAGATGCTAAGTAATCCTCCATACAGGGGGTCCCCTGTAGGTAGTCCCGGTGGGCTCGATGGAGGGGTCGCCCTATGGGTTTCTATTGCTGGGATAGTAACGTGTCATTGTGGCTAAGGACTTAGGAGGGTTACCGGAAGTTGCGTCAGTTCATCAGACAGTGCTGCCACTGCCTGGGACATGGGTTTATCCCATTAAGAGCCATATTCAGTACTACCCCCCAAGGGGAGTTCGTCTTTCCCTATCTCAGATTGGGGGCAACAGTGATTTTCCAGAATGACATAGAGCATGCTGGGGAGGTAGGGAAGGTGTTCTGCACCATTGAGGCTAGGGTTATGGAAGGGTTTTCATAGATGGTAGAGTTAGGGATATCATCATTCTCAAGAGTGTGATCAAGGACAAGTGGTGGAGTCTGGTCATCAGAGTCTTCATAGATGTGGGAGAGTAGATCTGCTAAATAGTTTGTTCGTCCTGAACTGTACAGGACCTTTGCGTTATACTTACTTAACTCACTTATCCAGCGAGTCCTTCTTCAGCCAGGGATCCAGTCAGTCTTTGGATTTACCAGGGGTTCGTGGTCTGTGATAACAGTAAATTTGGAACCCATAAGCATATGGTTGAAGGCTTGGAGCGCATCGATCACTGCCAGTGCCTCCTTGTCTGTACTGCTATAATTGGTGTGTGACTTTGTAAACTTCTGATTGTGCAGTGCTGCAGGGCAAGCTGTTTCATATGTTGGCCCCTGGCCAACCCGTGCTCCTACTCCAATATTTGAGGCATCGGTTATCAGCCATATTGGTTCTTCTGGGTTATAATTTCCCTGTCTGATTACCTGGACTTGTTCGATCAGTGCCTTGATGTTAGATAACACTTTATCGTCTTTGTGTGTCTAGACAAATTCTGCTTTTCCTGTTAGATCTGTAAGAGGTGCCATGACAGTGGTGTGGTGTGGTAGGAATTGTGCGATATAGTTTCTCAGACCCAGGAACTACTGTAGTTCCTGCAGGTTTCTTGGTGTAGCCTATTCCCTAATCGAAGCTAGTTTCTCAGGTGAGGCGTCAATCCCTTCATCCTCTATAATATGTCACAGTACTTCCTGGGTTTTCGCAAATAGGGTTGACTTCTTTTTGCTGTCATAAAACCTTTCCTGCCACAATCGCTCACATACCTTTCTTACATGTTGTACAGTGACTAGACATAAGTCTTGATGAAAGCTTAGTCAGCAGACAGCTAAGCTAGAATAGAGCTACTTCACGGTATTGAAAATTATATACACACATTGAATACCTGTCACGTTATACCAAACAAAACAATGCCTCCTAAACAAGCCAATCGCTCCTGGTATAAGACTCAAATAGCGCGCCAAGCGATGACCAATACCGCGAAAGGCATGACCATTGCCTTCTTATATGTCTTTTAGATGATTTCTACTGTTCCCTACCCAGTGTAACGGGGGCACCCCTAGGAAGATGGATCCCAAGGTTGCGACCGCACCAAACAACTTCAAACTTATCGCCAAAAGTTCACCCAGATGTAAGAATAAAGTAGACGGTAAAACTTAATATCGTTAAGCCTGACGCTTCACTCAATTAAGGTCTCGAGAGGATTGATTGTTGGAGTAGGAGAGTTCTCGCATAGACTTTCAGGTAGTTTTATCTTATGCCAGAAACTCCCCCATCAGTTTACTCCAACTATTCGAGCACACCCTTCTCCGCTAAGGGCGGTCCGACACGTCTCCTGACACCCCCTTCGGGCATGTATGTGTCGACCCGCTCTAGTCGGCGTTCACCATATGTGCATATCGTTTCTGCGGCGCATTTCCATTCTGCCCGCCGGAGTGAAAACCTCTGCGCATCGGGGACTTGCCAGTGGCTAACTGTCAAGACCCCTTGCTGAACTAGACTATCTATGACACCCTTCCCATGCGCGTTGATTTCTTCTTGACGCCGGAAGCTACCGTGAGCGGTTTATCTATCTACTATTTACGAGTCTCGGGCTTCCGGTGTCTTCCGCAGGGTACGGTGGTCCAGGAGTGATCCAATGGGCGCTACCCATGACCACTACCTCGGATACACCTTACCTGCGGTAGGAATCATGCTTTTAGTGTCTCTGCACTTCCCTCTCAGAGCCTATGGCGTTGGGGACATCCTTGGGCGTGGTAGGTGCAAAACGTTCCCAGTCGTCCCGGCACCACCCGGGACTACCTTCGGGACCCCCACGGTTAACTCCCGTTAACTCCGTCAGTTTTGGTCCGTTTTACTCCGAACAACTTGGAGGAGGTACTCCACCTTCCACCCTATGCCCCCTTATATATCCTGCGAACAGCTTACGGTCGACCGGACGGCAGCAACGTATACGGTGTTGCAAGCGGGTCTCCAAAGATCCTCCTTTGCTAGACTGCACACAACTACGCAACCGTTTGCCCATGACGTCCGGGCCTCAAGGCGGGGCCGGAGGGGCATGATAGGAATAATGTCTTCAATTTACAGCTTCTTCGTAGCTGCGTAGCTCGCCCAATAGCATCTCCCGGAACCCCAGATTCCAGTATTATGCATGGCTTCGTGTGACAAACATTCCAGTCATTTTTCCCAAACTCCCCGAGGGACTTCGTATTGGCAGGTAGGGTAACTCAGGCCCTTGAACAGGGTAATCCAAGCCTCAAGGCAGGGTAACCCTGTTCTGAGGGTAGGGTAATCTTGTCCGGTGGACAAGTGGATTTTCTCCTGTTACCCTATCTATCCCACTTCCGGGGATAGACACACTCGGCCTTTCTCTAGTTACCCAGCCTAGCTGTGTATTGGCCCTTCATAGGTCCCTAAGTACGCTGACACCAACCTTGGGCGTAGCCATGTACCTAAATACTTGTGTCCACTAAGTCTGCTCATCTCGGAGCCCGGGCCATCGGGTCTCCGTAGGTCAAGTACTCACTTGCCTGCCGGTTCCTACCAGTTCGCCTCCGGGCTACCTGTATGGGTGTAGGTTCCGGCTGCCATAGCTCACGTATGCTGGGTCGTTACACCCAGTTGGGCACCTCTGGTCAACAGTCCGGAATTTCTAAGCACGTGTCCGTGATTATGGACATATGGAGAATGCAATCCAATCTGGCTGACCAGCCCTATTGGGGCGTAGAGAAAAGTGAGCGATCATTCGCGCAGCTATAAGTGATTGAGCAACAACCTGGTTAGAATTGCGCAACCGTTATACTCTACATGCATCTATCTCAACTATCGATCATGTTCTCCGGGAAGCCGACATATGGAAGTGGCTTGCTCAGCACAGGCCAAAGTTGCAGGAGAGACATGCTAAGGCTAGACTAGAATGGGCTTTGGGTAGAAAGGATTGGACAATTGAAGATTTTCAGGGGATTCCCTTTAGTGGTGAATGCACTATATGAAAATCTGCAGATCCCCAGTATGTGTGAGTGTTTCGCTCACCTCAGGAAAAGTGGCTCACACCCTATATTCGGCCTAGGGGGAAGGGAAATGAGATTGGGCTGATAGTTTGGGGCTGCTTTTGGGGAAAGAAATGGGGTCCATTAGTTTCAATTACGGAGGCAAGGGGACACAGACATGTCTATATTCAGCTTCTAGATTCTGTTTTGGGCCCGGTCATGTAGGAGATCGCTAATGATATTGGCAATCCCCTGTATCAACAGGATAATGTGAAAGTTCACACAGCATGCAACACACTCCAACAGCTCGAGGACAACAGTATTGATTTGGAAGAACATCCTCCTCTCTCCTCTGATTGCAACCCAATTGAGCATTCCTGGGTAGAATATAAGCACCGCCTCCACAAGCAATATCCTGATATCTTGGATACACCAGGTGGATCTCATCGAGTATGGGCAAGGTGAGACTAGCTGCCAAAATATTATTACTGGGCTGGTGGCTAACACGCTACATAATAGGTTAGCCGAGGTCCTACCACTTGTTTGCGAGACCATTCTGGATAGCTTCTTTGAGAAGTTGTGGAAGTCTATGCCCTCTCATGTAGCTGCAGTTATTGAGGCGAAAGGATAGTATACTAAGTACCAGCTTTATGTATTGTAATTTTTAATTTTAATTTAATCACTTTCATCCTGGTGGGAGGTTATCACGCAATGCCTGTGTGGCTGTCACGATCTGGTTAGAGGAGCGCTAGCCAGGTGAGGGCAGTAGGGAAAAGGTTTCATATATGACGTCGTTTAAGACGTCATACAGTTAAGTTATTCTTTCACACACACGACCTCTTTAGCAGGTCGTGGGGCTCGTTTATGTTTAAATTGGTTTTACACACATGACCTCATTAGCAGGTCATGGGGCTCATTTATATTGATTGTATTTTGCACATGATGTACAGTTGACATCAGGGGGAGAGTCTAGGCTGGCCGGTAAGGCTTACCGGCAAGGCAGACTCATTTATGTTTCCCGCATGACCTCGTTAGTAGGTCATGTGGTTGGCTTATTTATATTGCATTTGATTTGTGTTTCACACATGACGTCACTTAGAGGTCATGGGATGGTTGATGTTTACGCACGTGACTCATTGGAGTCATGGGATGGATTTTGCACCTGACCTCACTTGAGGATAAGGGCAGGGTTAGGGTTGCGGGAAGAGGCCTATATAAAGGCCGGGTTTTCACAGATAGGTTAGCTCTTCACGCAACCATCTACTGTTATTCCCTATCTACTACTTTACCATCTTTACAATACAAAAACCTTTATGCTCCAATCTCATCCACTCGATGGATCCCCTTTAGAGTCAAGACCTTATCCACTACGTGGATCGTGTTAACCAAATCAAAGACCGATACTCTCGGCACTGGTGAGAAACCGATTCTTATGTGAGAATACTAAGATAGGGCCTAGAGACTCGAGGAGCTATAGGACACAGTGCAGCGCAGTTCGGAAGAACCAAGCAAGGTCATTACCTGTCGCGAGTAACACGAGTAGTGGGAAACCGTAACAGTGGCACACTGATGGTGTTTTAGATAGCGCGATCACCAAGACTTATATCTTGTAACTATTGGTGCTCCGTTTCTGTATCACAATAAATAAGGATATGGTCAATATATACACATACAAAGTAGTGCAAAAAATCACTAAGTAGGTTCTCCATTATGCACATGAAAGTAGAGGGCGCATTCATATTATCTTGCAACATGACTTTGCTTGCAAATCTGCCAAAAGGGGCTTTGAAGGTATTGAACTTCTTGCTTCCTAGTTCAACTTGCATCTGGAAGTCGGCATCACTAAGATCTATCTTGCTTCGGAACCTTACTCTTCTTACTACATGTGGGATCTGTGTTTGATATGGGATCAATAAGCTATCCATGACTATATTATTATTTCGTAGTCTTAAGTCCACAAGTCGTCTGATCCTCCCACCGGATTTTGTCTAAACAAACATGGGCGCTGCCTTAGGGGACTCGGTCTGGTAGGTAACTCTAGTTCTTAACTTCTCATTTATTCAGTCACAGAGTTTTTTCTTTGTATGCTTCAGGTATAGTGTACATCAGTTGGTTTTGCAGGTCTGTTGTATCTTTTAGTCAAATGTGGTGCTTTATTTTTCTAAGAGGCAGCAAAGTCTGTGGAATCTTCCCAGGGAATACATCTGCAAACTTGGCTAGGATTACCTTCTGTTCACTTTTGCAAATTGCCACTCTGAACACTGCACTTGTTGGCTTGTACGGCACTAGGACAGTTTTCTCAGCGAGTTCTATTGCTGCTTCATCACATTGGATAATAGCTCTGTACTAGGTCTGGAAAGGAATTCTAATAAAAGTACTATATTTTGCCAAATTCTCAACCATCATTTTTTGGTTTGGTAGCTTGGCGGATCTAGGCTGGATGGTTACTTTGCAAGTTTGATGACTTGTCAATCGCAATCCCTTCATGCCCATGTTTACAGTGACCAGTATTTTCATCAAGTGAGTGGGGATGCCCTGGGTTGTGACAAAGGTGTTGCAAACAATATCTGTGCCTACTGTGCCTGTGTCAAACAACACCCTGGCATGTGTGCTATTTATTAAGATGGTTCTTTCCAGAGCAGTGTGGGGGTGTAGAGTAGAGGTTGGAAGCATTCTGTAGCACTCAATCCCTCCTCCTGTAGCGGCTGAGTTGATTTCCACCTCTTCAAACTCCTCTATCCCTGCCTGGTTTGCTGAGGTTTCTGTCTTAATCTGTTGTTTGGTGGGGCAGTCTCATGCCATGTATCCTTTCTTTCCACATTCAAAGCATTCACCATTCTCCTTTGGTTTCTGTTTGTTATTCCAGGGGATCCTTTTCTGGGTTGCCCTAGCCTTCCTTTCCTGTTGGTGTTGCTTCTCTTGCAGTTTTCTCTCTCCTTTTGCTGGACCTGTCTTGCCACAAGCACTAGTCTTGTGCAGGATGGCATCCTGCCATTCTGCATTTGCAATGATGTCATCTATCTCATTGTCTTCTTGTTCTCGTAGTTCTACTACTTGTCTAAGGCGAGTATCTATAGCATCATAAAATCTTTATTTCTGCATACAGTTATTGACTGTGAATTCAGGCATTCATCCTTGGTACATCAGGAGTTCTGTCGCTCTCTTGGTGGTCCTTTCTGTTCTGGTATTTTGTACTTGCTGAATGTTATTGAAGGCTTTGAATAGTTCTTCTGGATTTTGGCTTGACTGAAATTGTTTCGGCAGGTATTCTAGTACTGTGTGTCTACTGACATAGTGTCTATTATTTTATTTGTCCATGCATTGGTGGTATGCCTCCAAGGCAGCTCATTCACGGAATACGCCAACATAGAGTCCTGTTTCCTTATCAGGTATCTTGATTCCCTGTGTGAGCAGGTACTGGCGTATCGAAGTTCTCGGTCAATTAAAGCCTTCTGACTTCAGGTGGTCTCTGTTACACATAAGACAAACTAGCATAACGAAATGGGCATATCATGTGATCATGGGCAAAAGGTCATGGGTTCGATCCTTAGGTCCATTGGAGTAGTTGGAGAATGAGTTAATTTCTACCAATACGACGCTGGTACAAAACGCTCATTTAGGCTGCCACTGAAGGTTGCTGACTAAGGGGTTTTCACTGAGTCCTCAAGAGAGGACTCTCGGCTATCCCAACAAGGTCGAACGAATTAAATCGGCGGGTTGGTTGCAGAGATAAACGCATGCAAAGACCATGCCAGATGAAGGGACAACATCTAAGAGACGATCACTTGCCTACACCTAGCAGCATGATATGGTAGAGACTGATGAAGGTCTACCGTGTAAAAGGTCAACCCTGGGCGCAACGAGACCTAACTGCCATTGGCGCGATAAAAGGGGAATACGCTTCTCGTGGGTTGATGTGGATGGATAGGAAATCCACCTGCATTGATGAGTCTGTCATCGGAGCTGATAACTTCGTATGCAGAAATAGGACCAGTAACTGCTTGCTACTGTGAAAGTGTTCGAGTGACTATGATTAGCATGAATGCCATGAGGAGAGGGGTGGGACACCCTCCCCTGTGTTGGAGGGAATCAGAGACAAGTGGGGTAAAGGTGTTCAGAGTCAACAAAGTTCACATGAAAAAAGTGGGAGGAGTAGATAGGCCATGAACACCCAGACACGGAATATAAATACGGAGGTGCCTCCCACACTTTACAGACATCATCAGTGACAGAGAAAAGATCTTATCAATATATTCGTTATAGGATACACTGCTACATTTTACTTCTATCTTGACATATTAAGTGAGCCATCATAGCAATCTCTTTGTCGCATAGCGGGCTGTAGTATAGACTCACTTGTGCTTAGGGTCAGCTACCATCTAACATTATATTGATATCTTCTATACTACTGGGGCTCACAACCACCTCCTTCAATGAGCCAGGAGGACCACTTATCTAGCACCCTCCATCATCTATCTCAAATCTACCTCCATTGAAACCCACATATATACGAGATCGAGTTTGATCTCAGATTAAGCAAAGTCTTCAAAAATGAGAATATTCCCTTCTGGTACACTGATCCCGGGATCAAGTGGGCCCTCAAAACCCTCATCATCATAGAAAGAACAGGGAAGATGTCGCAACCAATAATCAAAGAGGGATCAGAGGATTCCAGTGACGGTGACATGCTGCGCATGGAGAGACAGCAGAGGCTGATTAGCGTATGGGGACCAGGCCAAGATAGCCCCTTTCCACTACCACTACTGCCCCGGGGTGGTGACATTCTACTGCTATGGCAAGGTTTCACACATACATCTAGAAATCCGTCAGGGCCACCAGTACCTAGGTGCCCAACTCAAAGCGTCACAAAAAGATGAGGCGGGCAGAGGTCATACTCTGGAACCCCAACTCCCTCAGGCACTATCCACTTGGGGGCCTTCACCGCATACATTGGGACACTGATCAGCCAATTAGACCACAGTATCACCCAAACCCAGAACGACCAGATGGTCACATATAGGACCCTGTTGGATGAGGGGAAAGAGACAGCAGAAGGTCTTGTCCAAGTAACAGAGTGACTTCTGAACAGGCAGAAGCCGGTTGGAGGAGGATTGGCGCTCAGGCAAAATAAGAGTAGGAAACTGGAAGGGGAAGTAGTGGCCGAGATCATCAGATTTAAAGGAGTGATCGAAGCTGTACTCGCTCCCATACATGAGCGATTGGAACAGCAAGCAGCAGTAAGCAGACAACTGTACCAGGACCTGGGACACACCATCCAAGAATCAGTGAATAGAGACCAAGAGCTCTATACAGGCCTAGACAGACTCCGGAAGGAGCTGGATGAGGAATGACAATATTGGGGGACACAGGAACTGCAGTTCATTACAGGGCTATAGCCCCTCGATAAAAAGGTAACGACAGGACTCCGGGGCATGTAGCAAAAGATGACCCAGATGTTTGCCCAGTCGACGAGGGAAATGACCGCACTGGTCCAGATGGCATGAGGATCGCATCACGGGGGATCGACCCATTATAGCGAAACTGGGAGAGGACGGCCTGCTCTATCCCAACAAGACAAAGGGAAGAGGCCAGCGGAAAGAAACACCCAGCCTGAGACCATACAGAGTGGTCAGGAAAGGACCGTGGCCCCCCTCAATGTGGCTGAAGGAGTAGGATATCAAGACCCAGGGGATGACAGGTGTAACGACCCAGCATACGTGATCTATGGCAGCCGGAACCTACACCCATACAGGTAGCTCGGAGGCGAACTGGTAGGAACCGGCAGGCAAGTGAGTACTTGACCTATGGAGACCCGATGGCCTGGGCTCCGAGATGAGCAGACTTAGTGGACACAAGTATTTAGGTACATGGCTACGCCCAAGGTTGGTGTCAGCGTACTTAGGGACCTATGAAGGGCCAATACACAGCTAGGCTGGGTAACTAGAGAAAGGCCGAGTGTGTCTATCCCCGGAAGAGGGATAGATAGGGTAACAGGAGAAAATCCACTTGTCCACCGGACAAGATTACCCTACCCACAGAACAGGGTTACCCTGCCTTGAGGCTTGGATTACCCTGTTCAAGGACCTGAGTTACCCTACCTGCCAATACGAAGTCCCTCGGGGAGTTTGGGAAAAATGACTGGAATGTTTGTCACACGAAGCCATGCATAATACTGGAATCTGGGGTTCCGGGAGATGCTATTGGGCGAGCTACGCAGCTACGGAGAAGCTGTAAATTGAAGACATTATTCCTATCATGCCCCTCCGGCCCCGCCTTGAGGCCCGGACGTCATGGGCAAACGGTTGTGTAGTTGTGTGCAGTCTAGCAAAGGAGGATCTTTGGAGACCCGCTTGCAACACCGTATACGTTGCTGCCGTCCGGTCGACCGTAAGCTGTTCGCAGGATATATAAGGGGGCATAGGGTGGAAGGTGGAGTACCTCCTCCAAGTTGTTCGGAGTAAAACGGACCAAAACTGACGGAGTTAACGGGAGTTAACCGTGGGGGTCCCGAAGGTAGTCCCGGGTGGTGCCGGGACGACTGGGAACGTTTTGCACCTACCACGCCCAAGGATGTCCCCAACGCCATAGGCTCTGAGAGGGAAGTGCAGAGACACTAAAAGCATGATTCCTACCGCAGGTAAGGTGTATCCGAGGTAGTGGTCGTGGGTAGCGCCCATTGGATCACTCCTGGACCACCGTACCCTGCGGAAGACACCGGAAGCCCGAGACTCGTAAATAGTAGATAGATAAACCGCTCACGGTAGCTTCCGGCGTCAAGAAGAAATCAACGCGCATGGGAAGGGTGTCATAGATAGTCTAGTTCAGCAAGGGGTCTTGACAGTTAGCCACTGGCAAGTCCCCGATGCGCAGAGGTTTTCACTCCGGCGGGCAGAATGGAAATGCGCCGCAGAAACGATATGCACATATGGTGAACGCCGACTAGAGCGGGTCGACACATACATGCCCCGAGGGGGTGTCAGGAGACGTGTCGGACCGCCCTTAGCGGAGAAGGGTGTGCTCGAACAGTTGGAGTAAACTGATGGGGGAGTTTCTGGCATAAGATAAAACTACCTGAAAGTCTATGCGAGAACTCTCCTACTCCAACAATCAATCCTCTCGAGACCTTAATTGAGTGAAGCGTCAGGCTTAACGATATTAAGTTTTACCGTCTACTTTACTCTTACATTTGTGTGAACTTTTGGCGATAAGTTTGAAGTTGTTTGGTGCGGTCGCAACCTTGGGATCCATCTTCCTAGGGGTGCCCCCGTTACAGTATATCGTTAAGCGAGCTCCTCGCTTAACTCCTCTCCTGATTAATTGTTTTTCGACCTTCGGCACTGACCTTGCGTGAATACTGGTAACCTTGTCTCGAACAAGTAGCCCAGGGTGGAAAGCGCAATGGCTAGTATCGAACGTCGACCCAGAATGGAATCCAACTCGGATTCAGACCTTGACCTTGACGAGAACTCCGCCAACACATTTCGTGCTTCGGTGTTCGCGGACGTCCGCGGTATTGAATGGGACGGTCACCAATTGCTCCTGGAGGCCGCCCCTATTCAACTACCTGATGAATGTGTTGATCTTATGATTACAGACCCTCGCGCTGCGGCGCTTTCGTTCTTCCAAGACGCCGCCCTCGTCCACAACATGCTCCCTCCTCCACCGCAAGGAGTACCCTTTAGCGAGTTCTCCCGCGAGTTCGTCGAACCTTACATCGTCCGGGAGGTATCCAAGTCGATTGAGGATGCGAAGCGGGAACTGAAGAACTGGAATGCCCAGCAGCAGCAGGTGTTCCGTAAACAGATTACTACGGCAGCGGTGGAATGGATGAAGGTACAGCAGGAGGCATACCTGCGAATGTTAAGAGAC
Organism: Tuber magnatum; assembly: GCA_003182015.1. Classification (NCBI taxonomy): domain Eukaryota; kingdom Fungi; phylum Ascomycota; class Pezizomycetes; order Pezizales; family Tuberaceae; genus Tuber; species Tuber magnatum. The sequence goes on along the minus strand of PYWC01000076.1, from coordinate 476,403 downwards.
CAGAAGGCATTGAAGGATCGTATGGCAGCGCTGGAAAGGGCCTTCGCGGGAGGTTATAGTATTGATGCTGAGAATGACGTACTGATGATAGAGGCGGCGCCCCCACTCCCACTTGTCCACACGAAGCTGGAGAACTTCGGGATGGAACTGGCTATGAGAGCCCGGGATGAACAGTGGAGGGCGTACCTAAGCCCCGTGGGCATACGGATGTTGGAAAGCCTCAAGGGGGAAGGATACAGTTATACCTCGTCCTTCACAAGAGCATCAACAGGCTCGCTGTCTGTCCCCTCCTCGATCGCCCGCAGTCGTTCAGGAAGTCCGGCGATTGGACCAACCGATGGGCGTCGGGTTAAGAAAAGGACGTCCAAGCCAAAGGGTATCACAGCACCAGATACACCTGACCCTACTCCTCGGCCGACCCCTGCTCCCATTAACCCCCCTGCAACACCGTCGGTTGCAACTCCCGTACCTCCTATTGCTGCCCCAAGACCCACACCTTTACCAGTTTCATTGCCCCCTCCTGATACCTTCCCTGTCGCAGCTTTCCCGCCAACAGTATCGGCTACCCCAGGGTACCGACCGCTGCGTGCGGCTTCACCTGGATTCTTTGAACAGGTCAGGCGCCAGGAAGAGCGAGCACCCATGGCTCCATCACGAGGGACTCCGATCCCCGGACCTGGGACACCCGCTCGTTCCGTTCCTTGGGCACCCGTGATTCCCTCTGCCCCCTCAAAACCAACTCTTCCCTCCATCCTCCCCACGATCACTAGTGGTGAGTCGGACAGCCAAGACGAGTACTGTCTGTCGGGCTGCAAATCGGAAGAAACCCGTATGGGGTGGATTCATTACTACACGTACGGGTGCAGGAAGGGACCACGGACCCCGGTAAGGCACCGAAGAAGACAGAAGGAGGGAGACGGACGACCAACATGTGGGTACTGTGGGTCATGGAGACACGCGGGGCCCCCAATGCAACCTTTGAGTTGTCCAGAGCTTCAGTCGTTTCTGGCGATAACTCAGGCGGCTCCGAACCCAACTCCTGAGAGTGGGCAACGACCTGTTCCACCACCGGCATCAGTACCATCAGGGGCTAACCCCCCCGAGGATGGGAATCAGGATGGCCAGGAGGAAAGGTTTGATGGGTATGATAGACCCCGCGAGACCCCAGGTGGAAATACCGGGGGTAGTGGAGGTGGAAATGGACCACCTGTCGGTGGTACTACGGGAGCAGGTGGAGATCCTGGGGACTCTGACCATGATAGCTCGGATGATGATGATGCCGATTCGCTCCCCGACTTGACCCCTTTTCTCGGCGCTCGCAAGGATGACTGGAGCGACGAGAAGAAACGACGGTGGGACCGCCGTGCTAAGAAGCTGTCAAGGGAACTACGGAGTAGGGCGGCTGCACGACCATCATCTAGACAACGGCAGAAGAAGCCGGAAAAGCTGAGCGGCATTCCGGCGTTTAAGGGAAAGGTCACCGAACTCGCCAGCTTCTTGACGCTGGTAGAGGTTAAGTTCGAGTACTTTGCTGGGTGCAGGTTGACCGATATGGACAAGGTAAACCTGGTGATCCCCCTTCTAGAAGATACTGCCCGAACATGGTATCTTGGGCTGCACTCCCACATCAATAAGGAGGCAGCCAAGCGTACCGGAGTTCCAGTTAATAACAGTAACCCGTTAAGAACGTGGAAAGGATTCCGGGAACGGCTTGAACGGAGTTTCGGCGGTGACCAAGCGGAACGAGACCGATCCCTCCTTGAGTGGCGAGACCTAGTGATGAAGCCACATCACATCGATGAGTACCTGGACAAGATAATTGACTATATGTATAAGCTTAGCTATACAGACCCTGTGCAGGTACGAGATAAGGTACGGTCGGGCATTACTCAAGAAGTGAGGAACGCGTGGGCACTGAAGGAGCCCCATCCTACCGACTTGAACGACTACCTTGATCTTCTTCGGAAGGTTGGACACACACTGGAAGACAACACCCGGTTCAGCAACCGAGTTATCCACCCTGTCCAACGGTCTCAACCAACGGACAAGAAGGAGGATAGGTCCTCAACTTCCGGAAGGTTTAAAAAGAAGGATAAAGGTTCGGGCAGACAGAACCAGCGGTCTGCCAAACCTACTAATTTCAATGCGGGGAAACAGGCAAAGCCGGGGACTTCTGAGTATGCAATGGCGCATAAGGAAATCCCGTCGACTTTGACCGAATGTCGGAGAAAGCACAACCAGTGCACCAAGTGTGGACAAACGGGTCACTTTTGGAGAAAGTGCACCGCGACGTCCCCAGTCGTTAGTTCGTCCAAACAGGCTCGTGGGTTGAAACGGTCAGCCCCGGTAAGCGAGCCCTCAGGTACGGGCAAGCGACTAAAGCGCATCGAAGCGCCACCTCCGGCTACCTCGTCAAAGATACTTGAAGTCCGACAGGCATCACCTCAGATTATGGAGGTTGATACTGACAGCTCAGAATAGGTAAGACCCCATTCTGTGAAAGGTATAACCTTAATAACCTGTATCCATAGACCCCTGCGGGATGGATGAAAAGGAGCCACGGAAGTGGCTTCTGGGATGGGTAAGTACCCCTCTACTGCATGAACGACCCTGATGCTGACTACACCCAGGTGGTGTGGGCAGATAGATGTTGAAGGCCGTGTGCGGTGGACAGGGTGATCTCTCCTTTGTGGGTTTTCAGGTTATTTCCTTTGTTCTAGTTATTTGTATTTCTTTCAGGATTTCTTTAGTGGGACGGACAAGTCATAGGACATTATTTTCGGTTGAGGCTGGGAGAGATCTCGCTCGCGGAGACGCTCGACATTGGGGAAGCAAGGTTGCTTCGCTTGGAACCGGTCCAACAGCGGACCTCTACCCACCTCGGGAAAATTTGTTATGTTTAGTACAAGCGGGATTAGTTCAGGCTGGACTTGATTGAATAAATGATACTATGATCAAGTTTACCTGAGGAGGGTTTAGTACCCGAAATCATGCTGGCGTGATAGTAAACACCCTAGCTATTGATAAAACGAATCCCAATCCCTTAACGTTTACCGACCCGTTGTGGCCGCTCTTGTGTCGAAAGGCAAGAGATCAGAATTAGTAAGCCAAGATGACTAAGTCCCTAAGACAAGTGAAGAGGCAGAAGCGTGATAACTTGCCTCGCCATACCAAGTCTATCCACCTGAGGGTAAGGCTAGACTGGAAGATTGGAGCTAGACAGGTAAGCGCTGAGGCGCTCCTGCTACTCGACAGTGGAGCTACTGGGCCAGTGCTTAGTAGCCGATGGGTTAAACAAACGCAGGCACCATGTGTCCGACGAAAGGTACATGTGCCGATAAGCGACGCAAGCAGTAATCACATTCCGGGGTCAGGTCTGCACTATACCAAATCATTGGACATGAGAATAGGCGACCACCATAACGAAATGCGGTTTGAAGTCGCGGACATGCCCGACACCAAGGTGGACGGGTACCTACCTATGTCTTGGTTGAAGGACCATAATCCCGACATAGATTGGAAAACAGGATCACTAACCTGGCGCTCAGATTTCTGCAAGGCTAATTGCCTGGCAGAGCAGGGGCGGTTAGTGTTCATGACCGATGAAGAGTTGCTAGCTGAAGACCCTAGTAATGTGTACCTGTTGGGAATTGTACAATTCTCCGATGAGGAAGGTGCTGACATTACTGTCAAGCTACTCCCTGAGTATAAGGACTACGGGGACATCTTCAGTCAAGAACGGATTGAGGCCTTGCCGGAGCACTCAAAGTATGACCACACGATCGAGTTGCTACCCGGGACTCAACCTCCGTTTGGGCCTATCTATCCGTTATCGGAAAAGGAGCTTAAGGCACTCCGGGAATATCTCAATGACATGCTGCGAACGGGGAAGCTACGGCGATCCAGTTCCTCAGCAGCAGCCCCTATCCTCTTTGTGCCAAAACCAGATGGTACATTAAGACTGGTAATAGATTACCGAGGGCTGAACAAAATCACGGTGAAGAGCAAGTACCCTCTACCGCTGATGAATGAACTGCGAGATAGGTTAGGAAAAGCCGTTGTGTTCACTAAGTTGGACTTGAAAAACGGCTACTATCTTCTGAGGATGGCAGAAGGTGAGGAATGGAAGACGGCCTTCCGGTGCAGATATGGACTGTATGAATACACGGTCATGCCGTTTGGGTTATGTAATGCCCCGGCAACTTTCCAGAGCATGATAAATGAGGTCTTTCGAGATCTCATGGATGAAGGAGTCATCGCGTATATGGATGACATCCTGATCTACTCCGAAACTATGGAAGAGCACGTCGCGATGGTAAGGCGTGTAATGGAGAAATTGCGGAAAGCTAGACTATGTGTAAGTATGAAGAAGTCCAGTTTCCACCAACGGGAGGTTGAATTCCTCGGATATAGGATCTCCGATATGGGGATCTCTATGTTGTCGGAAAAGGTGCAGACAATCAAAGACTGGGCACCTCCGACATGCGTCGTCGACGTTCAAAGCTTTATGGGCTTTGCCAACTTCTATCGTCGGTTCATAGAAGGGTTCAGCAAGATAGCGAAACCCCTCACGGACTTGACAAAGAAGGATGTCCGATGGGAATGGACACCTGCATGTGAGCAGGCCTTCAATCATTTAAAGGAAGCGTTCACGTCCAAACCTATCCTAGCACATTTTGACCCTGAACGGCCAACACGGCTAGAAACCGACGCTAGTGACTTTGCATTAGGAGCCGTTCTCTCCCAGTTATGTGAGGATGAGAGATGGCATCCGGTGGCCTACCATAGTAGGAAGTTCCACCCAGCGGAGATTAATTATGATGTCCATGACAAGGAAATGACAGCCATCGTGGCGGCGTTCAAGGAATGGGATCATTTGCTACGCTCGGTAACGGACCAGTTGGTGATCTATACGGATCATAAGAACTTGGAGTACTTCAATAGTACCAAGGTCCTTAACCGAAGGCAGCACCGCTGGGCTGAATTCCTGCAACCATTTAACTTCAAGGTGGTTTACCGAGAAGGACGGTTGAATGAGAAGGCGGATGCTTTGTCGCGGTGTAGGGACTACCGCCCTGAAGGGGGGAGTGATTTTCCGCCACAGTCGTTTTTTCGCCCCGGACAGTGGGTTGGGAGCCAGGAACGGGACATCTTGCGACCACAGGTGTTGCAAGTGTGCCAGGGATTTCGGCTCAAGTCTTCCTTTTTGGATCAGTTGCGGGTAGCGATAACCGAAGACCAGGAGTACTTAAGGATCCTGAAGGCAACAGCTGCAGGTGACAAAGAGGTCGACCGACATTTCACGACGGAAAAGGGCTTACTCCTGTACAAGAACAGGTGGTATGTTCCCAAGGGTCAGAATCTGAAGCAGACAATCATGAAGGCAGAACATGACTCCCGAATCGCGGGACACTTCGGGACTTACAAAACCATTGGCAGGGTGAGGGCTAACTTCTACTGGCCTAAGATGGATGAGCATATCACTGACTATGTGCGGACATGTGATGCATGCCAAAGAAATAAATCCATCAGGCACAAGAAGTTCGGGCTGCTGGAACCTATCGATGTTCCTATGCGGCCTTGGACAGCAATTTCAATGGATTTCATTGTCGCGCTGCCAGAGTCCGAAGGGTATACCAAGATCTGGGTCATAGTAGACAGGTTTTCGAAAATGGCCCATTTCATACCCCTGACCACGGAGGTACCTATCAAGGAGCTTGCCTTGATATTCCTGAAGGAGGTTTGGCGCCTTCATGGACTGCCAGAGTCAATCATCTCCGACCGAGATAGCCGATTCACATCCAAGTTCTGGATGAGTCTGATGCACTTGCTGCAAGTGAAACTAAACGTTTCGACTGCATTCCACCCAGAGACTGATGGGCAAACCGAGAGGGTTAATCAGACACTGGAGCAGTACTTGCGTAGTTACTGTTCCTATCAACAGGATGACTGGGTCTCGCTGCTACCCCTTGCGGAGTATGCGTATAACACCTCAACATCAGAATCCACCAGGTTGTCACCATTTGAGATCAATTATGGGTTCAACCCACGGACAAACTGGTCGGGTGTTGTGTCTGACAACCAAGGGATACACCCAAGTAGTGAACTCTTGGTTAAGGAATGGGAAGGAACCTGGCAACAGATTCGAGAAACGATTAAACGGGCACAGGAAAGGCAGCGGAAATGGCATGACCAGAAACGGCTGCCATCCCCGGACTATGTTACCTTGGAAGATGTGGCTGCTGGGCGGGCTAAGAAAGCGGACCGCGTGATGTTGAACCGGAAGAACATCCGCACCAAGCGTCCCATGGAGAAGCTGGACCACCGGATGTTTGGCCCTTTCGTGGTCAAACGTCGGGTGGGTACCCGAGCATACGAACTCCAATTGCCCACCCGATGGAGCATCCACCCGGTTTTCAATGTCACGCTGCTGGAACCCTATCGCGAGGATCCGGAATCGGGTAGGATCAAGGAGATCCCTACCCCCGAGCTCGTGGACAATGAGCCCAGTTACGTCATCGAAGCTGTTGTGGACAGTCGCTGGTATGGTGGAACAAAGGCGAAGTTTCCGTCGCGCTTTGTCCAGTACCTGGTTTCATGGGAAGGCTATGGAGCTGAGGAGAACTCGTGGGAGCCCTATGAGATGCTAGAAGGGACAGGCTTACAGGCCATGCTAGATTTCCACCAAAGATATCCGTCCAAGCCCAGGGACCATCGGGTCTTGGGGGAATCGAGTCGTGGAAAGAAAAGACGACGCTAAACGGTCCGGGACGGACCGTAGAGAAGAGGGGAGTGATGTAACGACCCAGCATACGTGAGCTATGGCAGCCGGAACCTACACCCATACAGGTAGCTCGGAGGCGAACTGGTAGGAACCGGCAGGCAAGTGAGTACTTGACCTACGGAGACCCGATGGCCCGGGCTCCGAGATGAGCAGACTTAGTGGACACAAGTATTTAGGTACATGGCTACGCCCAAGGTTGGTGTCAGCGTACTTAGGGACCTATGAAGGGCCAATACACAGCTAGGCTGGGTAACTAGAGAAAGGCCGAGTGTGTCTATCCCCGGAAGAGGGATAGATAGGGTAACAGGAGAAAATCCACTTGTCCACCGGACAAGATTACCCTACCCTCAGAACAGGGTTACCCTGCCTTGAGGCTTGGATTACCCTGTTCAAGGACCTGAGTTACCCTACCTGCCAATACGAAGTCCCTCGGGGAGTTTGGGAAAAATGACTGGAATGTTTGTCACACGAAGCCATGCATAATACTGGAATCTGGGGTTCCGGGAGATGCTATTGGGCGAGCTACGCAGCTACGAAGAAGCTGTAAATTGAAGACATTATTCCTATCATGCCCCTCCGGCCCCGCCTTGAGGCCCGGACGTCATGGGCAAACGGTTGTGTAGTTGTGTGCAGTCTAGCAAAGGAGGATCTTTGGAGACCCGCTTGCAACACCGTATACGTTGCTGCCGTCCGGTCGACCGTAAGCTGTTCGCAGGATATATAAGGGGGCATAGGGTGGAAGGTGGAGTACCTCCTCCAAGTTGTTCGGAGTAAAACGGACCAAAACTGACGGAGTTAACGGGAGTTAACCGTGGGGGTCCCGAAGGTAGTCCCGGGTGGTGCCGGGACGACTGGGAACGTTTTGCACCTACCACGCCCAAGGATGTCCCCAACGCCATAGGCTCTGAGAGGGAAGTGCAGAGACACTAAAAGCATGATTCCTACCGCAGGTAAGGTGTATCCGAGGTAGTGGTCGTGGGTAGCGCCCATTGGATCACTCCTGGACCACCGTACCCTGCGGAAGACACCGGAAGCCCGAGACTCGTAAATAGTAGATAGATAAACCGCTCACGGTAGCTTCCGGCGTCAAGAAGAAATCAACGCGCATGGGAAGGGTGTCATAGATAGTCTAGTTCAGCAAGGTGTCTTGACAGTTAGCCACTGGCAAGTCCCCGATGCGCAGAGGTTTTCACTCCGGCGGGCAGAATGGAAATGCGCCGCAGAAACGATATGCACATATGGTGAACGCCGACTAGAGCGGGTCGACACATACATGCCCGAAGGGGGTGTCAGGAGACGTGTCGGACCGCCCTTAGCGGAGAAGGGTGTGCTCGAATAGTTGGAGTAAACTGATGGGGGAGTTTCTGGCATAAGATAAAACTACCTGAAAGTCTATGCGAGAACTCTCCTACTCCAACAATCAATCCTCTCGAGACCTTAATTGAGTGAAGCGTCAGGCTTAACGATATTAAGTTTTACCGTCTACTTTACTCTTACATCTGTGTGAACTTTTGGCGATAAGTTTGAAGTTGTTTGGTGCGGTCGCAACCTTGGGATCCATCTTCCTAGGGGTGCCCCCGTTACAAAAAGAACTCTTCCCAGGGCTACCACCGACGTCTCCGAGTTCTGTTATGTTACCGTGGAGAGTCCGCATCCAGGTGCCGGAATCTTACCCGGCTTCCCTTTCGACTGGTGATGTGCAATGCACGCTTTAAAACGGAGTTGCCCTATGTCTTAGGATCGACTAACCCATGTCCAATTTCTGTTCACTTGGAACCTTTCCCCACTTCAGTCCTCAAAGTTCCCATTTGAGTATTTGCTACTATGACCTAGATCTGCACTAGGGGCCCTTCGACCCGGGATCACTCCCCAGGCTTCGTCACTGACCCCCACGCGTCCCGACTCGCCACCGCGTCGACCCCATAGTGGCGGCGAGATATGGGTAGCATGCTTGAGTGCCATCCATTTTCAGGGCCAGTTCATTCGACAGGTAAGTTGTTACACACTCCTTAGCGGATTCCAACTTCCATGGCCACTGTTCTGCTGTCTAGCTGAACTAACCCCTTTTGTGGTGTCTGATGAGCATGCATTCGAGCACCTTAACCTCGCGTTCAGTTCATCCCGCATCCCTAGTTCTGCTTACCAAAAACGGCTCCCTAGTAACGGTACATTCAAGTGTCCATGTTCAATTAAGCAACAAGGACTTCTTACACATTTAACGTTTGAGATTAGGTTAAGGTTGTCACAACCCCAAGGCCTCTAATCATTCGCTTTACCTCATAAAACTGGGATTCGTTACTGCTATCTGGAGGGAAACTTCGGTAGGAACCAGCTACTAGATAGTTCGCTTAATCTTTCGCCCCTGTACCCAAATTTGATGATCGATTTGCACATCAGAACCGCTGGGAGCCTCCACCAGAGTTTCCTCAGGCTTCACCCTATTCAGGCATAGTTCACCATGTTTTGGGTCCCAACAGCTATGCTCCTACTCAAATCCATCGGAGGACATCAGGATCGGTCGATGGTGCACCCCATTACAGGGTTCCCACCTCCGTTCACTTTCAATATGCGCGAGGGTTTGTGGCCCAAACACTCGCATAGATGTTAGACTCCTTGGTCCATGTTTCAAGGCGGGCCGCTGAAGACCATTACGCCAGCATCTGAGCGGAATGCGCGGTCTACGGTCAGGGCGGGCAGCATTGCACTCCGGCCTATAACACTCCTCAGAGGAGTCACACTGCCCTAGCCTTTGTCCCACCGTCCCAACTGATGCTGGCCCACCGGCGGACAAGTGTACGACCCAGAAGGTGTAACGGGGGCACCCCTAGGAAGATGGATCCCAAGGTTGCGACCGCACCGAACAACTTCAAACTTATTGCCAGAGGTTCACACAGATGTAAGAGTAAAGTAAGCGGTAAAACTTAATATCGTTAAGCCTGACAGTGGACTCAATTAAGGTCTCGAGAGGCTTGATTGTGGGAGTAGGAGAGTTCTCGCATAGACGTTCAGGTAGTTTTATCTTATGCCAGAAACTCCCCCATCAGTTTACTCCAACTATTTGAGTACACCCTTCTCCGCTAAGGCTGCTCCGACACGTCTCCTGGCACACCCTTCGGGCATGCATGTGTCGACACACTCTGGTCGCCGTTCACCTTATGCGGTTATCGTTTCTGCGGTGCATTTCCATTTTGCCCGCCGTAGTGAAAACTTCTGCGCATCGGTGTCTTGCCAGTGGCTAACAGTCAAGACACCTCATGAACTAGACTATCTATGACACCCTTCACATATGCATTGATCTCTACTTGACTCCGGAGGCTACCGTGAG